>JAFEMH010004397.1:0-211525 GCA_022495995.1 Adenophora triphylla var. japonica | reverse complement strand
GAGTGTTGGCTCCTTGGCAGGTGCCGTCGGGCGTTTGGAGCGTCTCGTGCCTTAGGATTTGGTCTTTGGGAGGTGTTGGCTCCTTCTCGGAATTGCCCGTTGAGCGGGCGGTGGTAGAGTGCCGTTGGAGTGGGCGAGAGGACCGGTCTGCAGCTTGCGACGGCGGGGATTGATTTGCCGTTGAAGTGAGGGATAGGTCTTGCGGCGGTGGCCGGTGGTTGAATTGCCGTTGGAAGTGGGCGAGGACCGGTCTTACTGGCTTGCGGCAAGGGTGGTGCAGATTGAAGTGGCGAGAGGACCGGTCTTACGTTGATGGCCGGTGGTTGAATTGCCCGTTGAAGTGGGCGAGAGGACCCGGTCTCTTCTGGCAGATGGCGGCCAGGTGGTTGAATTGCCCGTTGAAGTGGGCGAGGACCCAGGTCTTACGCTTGATGGCCAGGTGGTTGAAGTGTTGGCTCCGTCTTGAATTACCCCGTCGGGCGGGGGCCCAGGTCTGTACGTGCCCGATGGCAGGTGGTTGGATTGCCGTTGAAGTAAGGCGAGGACCGGTCTCGGGTACAGCTTGTCGTGGCGGTGAGGTATTGAGCTGCCGTTCTTGAAGTGCAATCGGGCGTTTTAGAGGAGTCTCGTGCCTTGGGATTTGTCTTTGGGAGGTGTTGGCTCCTTCTCGGAGTGCCGCTTGAGCGGGCGGTGGTTGAATTGCCGTTGAAGTGGGCGAGAGACCCGGTCTTACTGGCCCGACGGCGAGATTGGATTTGATTTGCCGTTGAAGTGGGCGAGGACCGGTCTTACGGCCCCCGTGGCCGGTGGTTGAATTGCCCCGTTGAAGTGGGCGAGAGACCGGGTCTTACGCAGCTGGCCGGTGGTTGAATTGCCCCCGCGTTGAAGTGGGCGAGGAGGACGGAGTCTTACGCTTGGCGGCAGGTGGTTGGAGTTGCCGTTGAAGTGGCGGGGCAGTCTGCAGCAGCGGCGAGATTGATTTACCGTTAAGTAGAGGCGAGAGGACCGGTCTTACGTTGATGGCCGGTGGTTTGGTGCCGTTGGAGTAGGGCGAGGAGTCCGGTCTCTTCACAGCTTGGCCGTAGAAGATTGAATTGCCGTTGGAGTGGGCGAGGAGGACCGGTCTTACGTTGATGGCCGGTGGTTGGATTGCCGTTGGAGTGGGCGGAGTCCGGTGCTTGAAAGCCGGCCGGTGGTTGAATTGAAGGGTTAGGGACCGTTACGCACTTGGATTTCTTTGGGAAAAGGCCTTAGGACCGGACCCGGAAATGGCAAAGATTATAAGGGCGGGGAAAGTAATTTGGTCACCCGCTTGCACAAGAGGTCGTGCGGACCAGCACAGTTTGCAAAAAGAGGTCACGTCTACGGACCACCTTTGGTTTTTACGATTCCCGAGGTTTTGACCGGGTTAAATATGCTGAGGCCCCCCCTTCGCTTCTTCTCTCCGGTTCGTGCATCGGAGAGAGAGAGAGAAAACCTCCATTTTTACACACCAAACTCTTCCATTTTCGCTTGAATTGCTTGCAATAGGCGGAGGGATCTCTCGAAGGATTAGGTCGTACGTCAGCGGATCGAAGGTGGTTGAGCAACGGATGGAGCTCCAAAGGGTGGATTTCCCGTTCGTTCCATCTTCGAAGAACCCGGATGTTTTGTATCCCGGAAAATCCAGGAGGTGCACAATCCGTCGACTTTCCGTGAACGTTGGGGAGGTAAGAAATACGTTCCGTTTTGATTCCACCTTTCGAATTTTTGAATGCTAGAACTAGGTTTTAGTTTTTCGCATTTTTGAATTTTTTTGTTATTATTTTATGCCTTTTTGTGAAATTCTTGATGAATTGTTGAAAATGGACCATGTGTAAAGGTAATTGTGGGTATGTGTATTTTGTGTCGAGAAATGTGTAGAATTAGCTCTTATTTGTGAAAATAAAAATTTGCCTATCTAGTGAATTGCATGCTTTGGTGTTTTGTATTTTCCGTTATACTTTATTTATGTATGTACATTGTGAGAAAAATTATCGTGTAGTGATAATTTTTGTGAAAAAAAATGTGACACGTCTTGTGTTTTGTGACGGGTTATATGTGAAAGTGTGTGCTAGTGTAGGGACGGATTTTTGTGTTATGCGTATGTGTGTCGTGCACCGGTGTTTTTGGGTGAAACCGGACTACGTAAGGAAAATATGTGCAACTATGTGCCGTGTTGGGACGGATTTTTTTTTTTTTTTTGAAAATGTGTCGTGTAGGGTTTAATCCCCCCACTTTTTTTCTTTTGAGAAAATGTGTATGCCAGTGTGTGCCGTGTTTTTGTAGACGGTGCATGTAGGAAAAACTATATGCATGATATATGTGAAAATTATGTGCGATATGTAGTGTTTTGTGAGCGGGTTACATTGGAAAAAATGATATATGTATAATGTATGTAGAAAATTATGTGCAATATGTTACCGTGTTTTGTGACGGGTTATATATTGCCTTTATATTAAATATGTGTGATTGACGTTACACCTTTCTTTGTGTTTACCTGCGAGGGATGCGGGGGCTTATGGCGGGAAGGCCCCGAGAGGATGAAGACTCGGGGATCGGCTCGAGGCTTTGTTGTGGAAAGCTATGGCGGCGGATGCACGATATTTTCCGTAAGGGCGGTAGGCGAGTCCCAGGAGGCTGGTTTTATGCTTACGGCCCTAGGTGTGTTCGTTGAGAACACAGGTTGGAGTGTCTGACACTTTTGAGGAAGAACAAGAGTGTGGCTTCACAGGGTTTATCCGAAGTATTGGTGGGATACCACCCGCATTCCACACAGGCTGGGGGCGAATTGTAGACGGTGGCCGCTTGCACAAACTTTCTTTGCGATCGTATAAGACTTTCCTTGAAAAGGGGGGAGCTTGTGAGGTGGAGAGACATGATAGGCTGATGATGTGTTGACCGAGGCTGCTTTGGGCTTTGAGCCTCGTCCTCGCGAGGGCACAGGGATGCTTGTACGGCCGACGTGGAGAATGAGGATCTACGGCCGGTATGTGGGGCTACATCAGGAGTGCCCAGAAGCCGGGTGACGGCGGAGACGGTTTGGCGCGCTCCTTTTTTGTAGTGTATGCTTGTGTCAGAGACTTTGTTCTCGAACCACGCGACCAGCGGCTCCCTTTTGCTCTGTTGGAGAGCTTGGCGAAATCTGGATGGAGAGTCTGCGACATTGCTTGGGGCGAAGGCGAGCTTGGGCGAGCTCTACTTTTCCTTGGACCAGGTTTAAGCCCAGAGGGTGTGCAGTTCGTTGGCTTTGTTTTGACTTTGCTCACGGACGGTATGAGTTTATTCTTTGTTTTTGATTTGGCAACTTGTCTTTTCTCCATTGTCTTTTACGCTGGCCCAGGCCTTCTACGTTTTGTCGCAGGGTGTGGTTTTATGAGGTTTCCGGTGCTTCCCGGGTGGGATAGAGATCACAGGTGTTGACTTTGCGTACCTGCTATGCTTGGGATGGGCTCGTACGGCCGACGGAAGAGGAGGACCGGCCGGGGAAGCTCACTGCATCGCCCTATGGGGATGTGCGGGAAGGCGTTTGGGCGGGGGATAGCCGTGAGGGTTCGTTACTGTTCCCGTGGGTTTCGGTATGAGGGGATGAGTTCGAGGGCTCCCAGAGGTGACAGCGCGGCGGAAGATCTTTGCGAGCTTGACTTGTGACGCCATGTACACAGGGGAGCGAGTCTTACAGCGGCATGGCCGGTGTGCTTCCCAAGTGGCTCAGAGGACCCTCCCTTTAGGATGCTTGACTCCGGGATATGGATGTCTTGACTTCGAGAGGTACCTTGGCGGTGTCGGTGCCGGGAGTTCATTTATACGGAGAGGAGTACGGGGCCTTCGTGAGGAGGAAGGCTGAGGGCGCCCAGTGCGCGCGGGAGAGAGAGGCGGCCGCGGGCTCCCGAGAGGGATTCCGATGCGGGACCGGATTTCACGTGCGTCCGCGGGGACGGATCGAGGAGGAGGGTGCGTATGCAGTACCCGTTCGGAGCGAGCTCTGCTTGCATGCAAGTGGATCAGAACGCAGATCGGTGAGTGTGCTTTCGACTCTTTTCCATCTTGGCATCTTTTACGCATTTTCTCTTTTGTTGTTGAGTATAGCGTATTTGATGAGCGTTTCCTTGGCTTCTTGTTGGTGCGGGTCCGGGGAGAGCCTACGATATGCGACTCGCCGTTACGTGGCGATGCGGCTCCTTCGCTAAGAAGATGGCGTCGAAGGTGTCTGTCGGTCTTCGCGTCGTGTGCCGGCGTACGAGCCTATGCCTTGAGGCATGCGTGGGCGTTCCTCCGCCTAGAGCCGGCGGAGCCGCGGCGGGGAGGGGCCTTTGAGGGCGGCATAGCATGGATGCGGGGCGTCTTCGGGAGGCTGCGGGGCCTTCGAGGAGCGGCCCTTTTATCAGTTCATGCCTCCCGCGGCGCGCGGGGTGAGGGTTCCTCGAGCCTTCTTTCTTTGATCCTTTCGCCGGATTTGATCCTTACAGTACTTCTCGTGGGAGCCTCGGGCGGGTGCTCGGTATTCCGGCGATGAGGATGTGACGGGCGAGTTATTTGGGATGCCCGACCTTTCTTTGGAGGATCTTGGCGAGGATGATGATGCGAGGATTCGATTAGTATTCATTTGCTTTCCCTCTTTTCATATCCCTCTTTTTTTTTGTTTAGCAACGAGACATTTTTGGGTACACAGTAATAAAACACATGTATTTGCATGGCAAACAGGTATTTTATTATAAGATGTAATGTCATTTTTGTGATTCGAGGAATTGTCCTAGAAATTGTTGCTATTATTCTTTTTATTTTGTACATACCACGTGGCGAGAGTGTGTTTGTGGGTAGTGTATGTTTGCGGGAATGGCTTTGGCCGGTGTTTGGGCGGTTTGGAGCAAGGTTTCTTGAGGACGGTGGTTTCTTATCTTGTTTTTGCAGGGAAATGGGTTACAGGAGTGTGAGCGTGAAGCTTGCGAGCTTTCTTCGTACTTTGTTGGAAGAAGTGCGGGGCATGATCCTTGATTCGGGTCATATCGACATTTACAGCTGGGAGCGGTTCGTGGTTGATGATGAGAGTGACGTCTCTTGGGATGTATTTGCCTTGTGCGTGATGGCGACAGCTTTTACGGTCGGTTCCTTGGCATTTGTGATGGCGCTTTGCTAGATGTGGTAGAGACGCTGCGAGTTGGAGAAGGATATTGTCAGTTGGTCTTTGGGGAGACTCTTCGTGGTATCGGCCAGTCGCGGCCCAGGGATCGTTTTATGAGAGGGGAAGCCGCTTTGCTCACCTTGTGGGCTGAGAGAGACTCAACCATGCCCAGGGCTCCGACGTCGTTGCCCGTGGTCGTTTGCTCAGCGACCTCTTGTGTTGGATATGGATCGATCACTTTGGAGAGATGGATGGCACGGCTTAGTACGCATCGAGATCGGTGGGTTCCTTGGCTGGAGGATTGAGACCGGGAGGATCTTGCGGGAAGGGTCTACGTTGTCGAGTTCAGAGTTTGTCTTGGTCCTCCTTCTATATTCCATCGCTTGTTTCCGTGAGTTTGGGATGAAGCGGGAGCCTTTGTTGGTGAGGATGACCTTGCTACTGCGGAGGTAGTTCCTCTTTGTATGGCGGCTTCAGTGCCTTCTTGTATTTTCGAGGGTATGGAAGTATTCCGCTTTCCCTCTGTGGTACTCCTTAGACGTCGGGAGAGTGTCGTGTTGACGACTCGTATACGGCACAGTATGAGCGGCGTGTTGGGCGGTCCCAAGTGGTCTTGGAAAGCGGGCGTGTAGCGGTGCAGGACCGGTTGCCGTAGTAGCTATTGCCTTAGGAGTTCAGCTGAGTCGACCCTTTGGATGTGACGGGAGGCAGCTTTGTTTGACTACTGAGACTAGAGTTGACCAGGCGACGGGAGAGGTCCTCTTTTACGGGCTCGCGGGGAGGAGATCAGAGCCGAAGCACGGGCGAATGAAGCCACTGAGCTCTTTGGATTATTTGACTCTGAGGAGGACCCCGGATCTCGGAGCGAGAGACGCGAGTTGGTTCACGTGAAGCGAAAGAAGACTCGCCGGGGACGAGGAAGAAAGGAAAGAATGGCGAGGGGACAAGCGCGGACGGCGCGGAATGACCTCTAAGTATCCATTCATTGCATTGCAAACACATTATTAGTTAAATGTATTAAAGTTTGTCTTTTAGCATGTTGTGAACTTGAGAGTAGACCGTGCTTGAACTCATCAAGAAATGTTGTAACCGATTAGTGATTTGTGATTTACTTTTAAAGCTTTGTCGAGGCAAGAATCTCTTGTTTTGCCTTTGCTTACATTTGTGCGCTGTCGGCGTCCATCTTTGAACTTTTGTTGCATTTGCATTTGTGGCTGACGTCCCAGAGCCACGACGGCAATGATCCCTTTCTTGAGGCTTTGTGCTTGGGCGAGAGGTTGAATGCTCCCGACAAGTCGTTCGACGGTCTTTTCGTAGCTTCCTTGCCGCTTGTTGGCGTCGGGCTCTTGACCTCAATTTCGCGGCTTACGCTTTGAGCTTCTTTTGTTTTTTTGTGAGGAAGCCACTGCTCGAACTCTCTTTTTTTTATTTTTTGTGAGCCCTTGCTCGAGCTCTCTTTTTTTTTTTGAAGCGCGTGAGGGCGAAGACGCAAGCCCCAGCTTGGAAGCGATCCTGAGTCGGTCGTTTGATCTTGAGTGACCCTCGAATGTCCTTTGATGTTGCCGCCGTCGTTTGACTTGGTCAAGGTGGCTGGCAGGCGTGTTCTTGAAAAGTGCGTGAGCTTGATGGAGGTCTTGATTGACATTGAAACTTTTGACTTTTTGTGTATTTTTAGACCGGACCAATTAAGGTTGCCTACGTTCCCAGGACTAGAGGGCTCGGAGTGCAACGTAGTTCGGCGCTTCATGGGTGCCGAGAGATGCGCGGTTTGTTCTTCTTCGGGCGAAGTATCTGCGAAGTTTGCTTCCGTTATTTGGATTCTTGAAGGGATTGCCGTCTAGGTCTGTTAGCTTCATGGCGCCTCAGGAGAAGATCTTTTGAACCACGAAAGGGCCGATCCATGTGGGTTCCCATTTTCCCAGTGGGTTGGTTCGAGTGGGGAGGCTTTTCTTTGAGTACAAGTCACCTTCCACGATGTCTCGGGATTTGACTTTCTTGTCGAAAGCTCTAGCCATCCTGCTTTGATAGGCTCGGACGTGTTCCATGGCCTTTAGTCGTCGCTCGTCTAGCGAGCCAATTCGTCATGTCGGCTTGGAGCCATTCGACTTCGTTGATGTCATTTTCCAGCCGGTACTCGGAGTGAGGGAATTTCCGGCTCGATGGGAAGAATTTGCTTCCATCCCGTATGTCGGGGCAAATGGGGTTTCTCCCGTGGGCACATTCGGCCCGATGTGCGGTAGCCCCAAAGTGCAAGGTGCAGCTTCTCGGGCCAATCTCGTCCTCGGGTGGTCATTTTTCGGATGATCCGTTCGAGGGTTTTGTTTCTTTGCTTCCACGGCGCCGTTTGTTTGTGGCCGGTAGGGAGAAGATTTGTGGCGTGTGATCTTGAATTCGGCCCGGCCATGCTGTCGAATTCCCGCCCGAAGTGTGAGCCGTTGTCGATATGACCTCATTTGGGATGCCGTATCGGCATATGATGTTTTCCTTGAGGAAATGCGCGACCTTCTTGGAGGTGAGTACCTTGTAGGACTTGGCTTCGACCCATTTGGTGAAGTAGTCGATGGCTACTAAGATGAACTCGTGGCCAGATTCTTTGCTGGCGGAGCGTTTTCCCGATGACGTCAATTCCCAGTGGCGAGGGCGAAGGTGTAGTCATGCGGTAGAGATCGTGGGGAGGTAGATGATTGAGGTTGGAGAACCGTTGGCACTTGTCGCGGCTTCGGACAAAGTGGATGCAATCTGCCTCCATGGAGATCCGGTAGTAGCCCGTCACGAGAATGATTTGCATCGGGGCTCACAGCGTTCATGTAGGGACCGCGAAGCCCCATTGTGGACTTCGTTCATGAACTTGTTTGCTTCTTCTTGGCGGCGTGCGTAGGAGTGGCCCATGGTAGCGTTTCTTGTATAGCATGTCCCCGAGGATGACGAAGTGAGAAGGCGAGGCGTTTTAGGGCCATGATGCTCTTGGTTTGACCCTTACGTGTGTGGGTCTTCCTTGTTCATGAAGGTGGCTTCCCGCTCTTGAGGTATTGGAAAATCGGTGTGTCTTTGGAAACGGCGTCGGACTTGCGTCTCTTTGGCTCTTGGCAATCTTGCAAATCGTTGTGATTAAAACCTTCTCGGCGGCTTGGGCCGGTTTTCTCTCGTTTGACAACATGCTTAAATGTTTGCTTGATGCATTTATTTAATTAATGTGTTTGCCTTTTGTATAGATGAATTTAACTGTTTTGATTAGTTAATGTCATCATTTGTTAAAGATGCAATGAAATGATACTCGGAAAGATCGAAGCATTCATTAAGAGCATACGGGAATACATTATTGGCAATGAGTTCGTAATCTTCTGGCGTGAGGCCATCAGATGACTCGAGAGACTCAAATTCAAAGCTAATGGACTCGGGATGAGTTTTGACACTAGACTCTAGGACTCGAGGGTCGGACCAAGTTGTTCGATCATGTCCTTTTTGCTGGCGGTAGGTCAGGAGAATGTGGCCCGGTTATTGAGTGGCAATGAGCTTGATAGGAGATGGGGCTTGAAAGGGCTTTATGTCACCGTTCCCAATCATTGCTATCACGAGTTATCTAGAAACAAAATCGATTAGATCAGAAGCATCTCGATTTCTTCTTTGAAGAAGCGAGTGGAGCGGTGGCTCGTCCCAAGCATCGTCTGCGGAGTCTCTTTGCTTTTGTCTTGGGCATTACTAGCTCGAATGTAGACTCGTCCCGTTTGTTGAAGCGGGGGTGTTGACGGAAGAGTTTTCGAGTTCTTACGCGAGAGGGGTTTTCTTGAACCAAAATTCTTTGTGAATAGTGGTGGTTGTGGATCCGGCGGGAGCGGTGTGTCGAGGAATGCTCTTGGACGGGGATTTGGCTTGAGGCCTCTGAATCTTGCCGAGTTACTGCTGGAGCTTGTCCCGGGGTTGTCGGGTAGCTTTGTTTGGCGGTTGATTAACTCTGTTCCACTTTTACGGATCTTCTTCAGTTGCCGAAGCCTTCCTTGTGAAGTACTTGGTCATGTCGAAGGCTTGTAAGGATGAAGATCGGAGATTGCGTGCGAGCCTCTTTTGTTATCTGTGGAGCGTTTTCGTGCGGCTCGCTTGTCCTCCTTAATGTGTTCGGGAGTAGGAGAAGTATCCCGAGGCCGTGCGAGGTATTACATTCTTTGATATTGATGATACTGTTGAGTGCCACGATGGCGTTTTCCCAAACCGAGCCGGGATGTAGTTCATGTGCTTCATCATTTTCATCGGGGGAGGATCTTGTCCCAAATCAAAGGCGAGGTCTATGTGGCACACTTGGGCCTTTGGGCTTCTCGATGGTGAACCACAGTGAGCATCATGCCATCATCGTGTTTGATCTCTAAAAAGCGGGGCGCCGTTGGTGTCGGTCCTTTCGTGACTATCTTTGTCGCCGTAGATGATGGTCGAATCTGTTCCTTGGACGAACTTTACGCGATGGAGAGTGGATGCCACCCCATTGATACGATGTAGCGCGGCGTCCCAAAATGGCGGTGAATGTGATCGGGATGTCGATGACTTGGAAGTCTGTCGGGACCATTTGTTTTCCAAACGAAGGTTCAAGGTGGCTATTCCCAAAGGCTGGGCGGGATGTTGAGTCGTATGCCTTGATTGCACGAGTCGAGGGTTTTAGATCGGTTGCTTTGATCCCACTAGCAAATCCATCATTTTGGGTTTGGAAGGACGTTCGTGGATGATCCCCAGTCTACCAATGCAGGGAGACGGCGCTCGTCCGGTTGGCTATTATGTAGAGAGGCTCGTTGTGAGTCGGCCCCAAATTTTGGAAGATCGAGCTCTGTGAAGGTGATGATATTCTTTGTAATTGGCGTTGCCAATCATAAGGCTGCTTCATCGGGTGTATTTGTAATGGGAACCGTAGTGCAGGCAGGAGCTTTCTTCCAACTTGAGCTTGTGCGGGTAAGATGAAGTGAGTAAGGACGAGTGAGATGTTAGCTTTGAGTACGCTTGTGTGTCAAGGCGGAGATCTTGACCTTTGGGTCCGGGGTTTCGGCTTCTTTGGCGTAGGGTCCCTTTTCGGTTCGTGGCTCGAGGTATGGGCGCCTTTTGTCTGTCCGTGGAGGATTCCAGCAGGGATTTGGCCGGAACGTGTCGAGAACATTCACCTCTGGACTTGTGGTTTTGCTTGTCTCTCCCGTTTTTACGTAGTGGGAGGAGCACTGATTGGCGTAAGGCCGGCTACGCATTTCAATTCGTTCGGCTGTCGTGGCCTTTACCGAAGCATCCAAATAGTGGCTTTGAGATCTTCCCAACGAGGGGTTGGATTATACGGACCTTCGGGCATTCGGTGGCGGTGCGAAGCTTCGTCCCAGTGATCATGGAGCAAACATTGCCGTGGCCTGTGCGAGAACTAAGTTTGGGGAGATTTCTTTGGAGTAGATGACATAGTAGTCAAACTTTCTGAGGGTTCTCGAGGGTTCCGGCTGTGGGATCACCGGATTCGTACCTCTTTTTCGGTTTTTGTTGAGAAGATAGCTTCTTCTTTCGTCGAGGGCGGCCCTCGTTCATTGCATCACGGAATTCCATTTCCGGGCAAGCACTTACTGTCCTTGGACGTCCCACGAGATGTGTTCGTTGTTCGGCGGTGAGTACTTGGGACCTCGGGGAGAGGCTGGATGGGCAAGCTTTCCTCTGGAAGGTCTTGTGACCTTACGTCATAAGCTGCATGGCTCGTATGAGGTAACGGAGTTGACTTACGGGAGACAATGAGAGACGTTAGAAATTTGTAGGAGCGATCTGACTTAGGAAGCCCCGGGTAGTTGGGTGGCTAAGGTTCAGTGGTGCATGGCACCTTCGATCGAGCTTGTTGCTCACCTTGAGCGTTTCTCAATAGCCGTGAGGACTGCCAAACTTCTTCGGTGTTGGGAAATTTCTTGGGGTAAGGTCCCGTTCTCATCGTTGTTATCCATTGACTTGGCCATGGGGATTTGACGGTGTCCTGAGTGACGAGTTGGGAAAGGAGGTAGGACCTTGTTGTTTTGACCTTTGGGAGACGGGTTCCTGGGTACTCTCGACCACTCTCTACGTTAGTTGGAGGGTGATGGGCAAGGTTTAGACACGGGAATGGCCTAACGGGATAAAAGGGGAAAGCTCACGTGGCATGCGGTTTCGTTTCTTTTATTTTTTGATTGATTTTTTTGTTGTTTTAATTTACTTAAAACATGTTTTCTCGAGAATCCTAGGTAGGTTGGAAAAGATTGCTCTTCTTTTCGCAACTATGCTAGATCTGGGTCGATGGAGACCATACGTGCGGCTATAAGCCCCTCGTTTTTTTGTATTTCGACATCCCGGGGTGGACGGCCCTAGGCGAGGTCACATAGTGCAAGCGGTTTCCACCGGCCTAAAGAAAATCGAACCTAAGGACCGAGCTTTGTCATGTTCGTTTTGATGCGTTAGCCATGTGAATAGTGAACCGAGCCGGCGGCTGAGTCAAGATCGGGTCAAGAGTTCGGCATGACCTCTCTTTACCTTGCTTGCGCAAGGGATACGTGACGTTAGGCGTTAGTGGTCATATTGTCATGGGCGACGTATCAAGCGTGATGACATGGTGTCATGCGAGCATGGATGTACATCGGGACGGAACATCGTGCAGGTGTAGCCGGAAATCAAGATCGGAGTCAAGATTTTAGCATGACCTTTCATCGCTTTAGCTTGCGCGAGGATCTTGAGTTAGAGCCTTGACTCGAAAAATGGCCGGCATGGTATATATATCCGAGCGTATGACACCTGGAGCGGGTAAAAACCAGCCGAGGAGTGACGGGCGAGTGTGACTCAAGACTCAAACGTGCAGGGGTGACGTTTGGCTAGGATGGGGTGTTTGGAATGATCCCGTGCGCGCCAAAGAGGCCTAGGAAGACGAGCGGAATCTATGGCCAGAGACCACTCCGGGTTAAGGGTTGTAGTGTGCGGTGTATCAGGCGGCGGTGCGCATAGTGTGCGGTGTAACCGAGGCGGCGGTGTGAGTAGAGTGCGGTGTAACCGAGCGACGGTGCGCGTAGTGTGCGGTCTCTAAAATTCTTTTACGAGTAAAATAGAAATTTTTGAAGAATTTTAAATGTATGCACGAGATGTATATTGATGCATTTTTTTTGTATTTTTTTTTTTTTTGTAAAATAAAAACGAAGCACGTGCACACACACCTGTGAGTTAAAGGAAGGGGTAAAATGAAAGTTTTGACCCTCATCATCGTTTTAAAAATCTTTTGTTTTGTTTAAAAGTTTTTTAAAACAAAAGTTCCCAATGAGTCGCTTGAAGTACCCGGGATCGGCTCGCGCGTGCCCCCGTGCATCTCGCGTTCGTCATTGTTCGGGAAGTCGCCGGATCCGAGAGCGGCGCAATCGCGCCCGGCATCGGCTTATTCCGTTTTAGCGTTGCGCGTTGGAGGTGTCTCGCCGTTTTGCTTTCGCATTTTGTAGAGTCGCCGCCGTTTTTATTAAGCCCAAAACATTGAAAAAGGGCATCGAGTTTAAAGATAAATTTTAAGCTGTTTTTGTGTGATGAGATTTTGAGTTCGGAGGTCGAGATGACTCCCCAGGAAGAGAATATTAGAATATTAGAGCTCACAGAGTAGCCTCGTAAACGAGTCTTTCGGATACCCCTAATATCCTTTAAATGTTGTGTGTGTGTGTGTGTGCTTTTAAAAATGCATCTTTGTATCGGATGTCTACATTGTATGCTATGTATGAAAATGTATTGAAATAGTAGAGGAAGGAAGCCTTACAATGTTGGTTCGTGTCTTGTCTTCCGTTTGAGGGAATGGTGTTTGAGGTGGGAGTAGCGTTGAGGGTACGGATCGGGATTGCTTCGGGGAGATGCTCGGTTGTCCGCGGACGAGTTTCGGCGTGAGTTGAGGTTGTAGGCTGCGTTCGGGCGGGAGGTTCGGCGTGTGTTGTGGTGGCGGAGATTACTCGGGCGAGTTTCGGCGTGGTTTGGGATCGTCGGTTTGACTCGGAAAGAGCGGGACAGGTGGAAAGACCGACGAGGCCTCGGAGTACCACGAGGGGCCTCGAGTACCTCGAGAGTGCCTCGGGGCGGCGCGGGAGCGTCTCGGGAGGCGCTCGGGGAGGCTTCGGAGCACCTCGAGGGGGCTCGGAAGGCCTCGGGAAGGATCGAAGGGCGGGAATGCCTCGAAAGGTCTTAGAAGGAGCAGAAGGCTTAGGGAGGAAGAGAGAAGTGGGAGGTGTGTGAAAATGAGGAGGGGGAGCCCTCTATTTATAGTAAAAATTTCGGAGCAAAGAGGTCCGTACGGACCTTCTTGGTTATCCAGAATTTTGGATTTCCTCGATTTGAGGGAATCTGCAATGATGGAGAATATTACGGAATGATGATGTCCCCAGTGCAATAAGGTCAGTACGGACCATCTTGCATGCAAAGAGTCAAAATCGTACGGACCAACTCTGTGAGGAAGTCATCATTTCTTCGGGATTTGAGGAATATTGTGGACTTTAAGGGGATTTAGTAATCATTGAAACAAAGAGGTCCGTACGGACCTTAATTGCTTCGATTTCTGAAAATTCCCAAAAGGTCCTTTTGTCCCTTTTTATCCCAGAAAGGCTCCTTCCTTGGTTTGTTTGGGGGTTTGAGAGGGTTTTGAGAGGGTTTTGAGTGAGAGAGGTCTCTGAGACTGCGTGGGTGAGTCTACGGTGTTTCCCGTGTGTTTGAAAGGGAGTGATCCAGATTGGGGTACTTACAGGCTCTTAATTGCCGAGGTGAATATCCTTTCCTTGCTCGTTGATCATTGATTTTGAGAAATGTATACTTCTAATATGATATTGAACTTTCTTTCAGTTGGCTTCTGTCACGGCGTATGAAAATGTTTTGGCCAAAGAAGAAGACCCAGACGCATGAATGAGGCCAAGGCGGCCACACAGCAAAGCGATCTGACGAAGTCTTCCCTTGGTTAAACTTACGAAAGCAGAAGATGCCGAGCTTGAGGCGGCCAAGGCCAAAGTGGAGGCCGAGGTCAAAGGCGAGGAAGTGAAGGCCAAGCCGAGGAAGATCTCCAGTGAAAGGAGAGGAGGCGACCAAAGCTGCTTACGGATAAGGCCGAGCTTGAGCAAAGGCCGAGGAAGGCGGAGCCAAATACCAGGGCCCAGGAGGCGCCGCTTCGCCCAGAAACGAGGCGTAGCAAGCGCTTGAGAGAGCCGGCATTGAAGGATGCGGTGGTAGCTAGCTCGGTCTTTCGGGAGGCCGTGGACGAGCGAGACGGCCACCATGTTTGAAGATGGTTACCTCCGTCTTGCTCGTAGTATCTGGCTGATCCTTCCACCGGCTTGGATATCAACAAGGTCGCCATGCTAATATGCCGGGATCAATACGGCGAGGAAGTTAGGGCCTTCCGCGGCTTGGTCCCCTATTCCACAAGCAACTTAGAAATAATAGCGGCTAAGGATGCTAAGGCTTGTAGGGAAGTGTGGAGGCCGGCTCCCGTTGTCCCCGGCAATCTTAAAGACACAGTGGAGCGATCGGGACGATGAAGAGCACGAGGCCATGGAAGCCGAGGAAGGAAGAGGAGCCGAGAGCGATGCTCTTACCAATCAAACGGACCTTCCTCCTCCTGGCTCCATTACTCAAGATTGGCTTGACAAGCCTTTTGATGATGCTCAAAAATCTTAGAATAGCTTTTCTGTTATGCTTTTTGTAATAGATGATAGGATGTGTAATTTCATTTGAATATCAATGAAAAATCCTTTGTTATGATTCTTGTTATTTCAATAACTTGCTCGTATCCTTGCATGCTAGGCGAGAGCCTTTGGACTTGAGAAGGTGGGATCTAAAGAAGGTCCCTTATTGCTTACTTATTGAGCAAGTGGTTTGGCGGGAAGTTTCCTCGGCTTTAACTATGCTCGTACGTCATTTAGGCCGAGGAAGTTTTCCTTGGCTTTGAATATGACTTGTGATCTGAACCAAGGTGGACCCTTGGTGGGATGTATGGTAAGCCATTAGGCCAAGGATGACCCTTGGTCTTGGGCGTATGGTAAGCCGTCGGACGAGGAAAGATCCCTTGGTCTTGGGTGTATGGTAAGCCATCGAGCCAAGGAGGACCCTTGGTCTTGGGCGTGTGGTAAGCCATCGGGCCAAGGAAGACCACTTGGTCTTGGGCGTATGGTAAGCCATCGGGCCAAGGAAGACCCTTGGTCTTGGGCGTATGGTAAGCCATCGGGCCAAGGAGGACCACTTGGTCTTGGCCTTGGTAAGCCATCAGGCGAGGAAGACCACTTGGTCTTGGCTTCGTGGTAAGCCATCAGGTCAAGGAAGATCCTTAGTCTTGGCTGTGTGTTTGAGAGAGTTGGAGATAATGTCCTCATCTTCCGGAGTTGGTGTAGATAGTTGATAGTGGCTTTGCATATTGGAAGAAACTGCTTTCATAGGCGAAATGCGATTACATAGAGCTGCAATCCTATCAACTAAAAAGAAAAAAAGAAAACAAAAGACCGAAAATAAAAGACCGAAAATAAAGAGCTAATCTATTGCAAAATAAACTAGACTAGTGATAATATTTTCTAAGGTTGTCGGAATGCCATGGATGCTTGAGATCCTTCCCCTCCTTGGTCCTTAATCTGTAGGTCCCTTCTCGGATGACTTGAGTGATGATATAGGGACCTTCCCAATTTGGGGAGAGCTTGTTTTGTTCTGCTTTCCGACCAGTGGCTTTGATCTTTCTAAGTACCCAATCGCCCACTTGGAATACTCTTTTGATGACCCTCTTGTCGTGATATGCCTTGGTCCTTTGCTTGTAATTCACCATCCTCATCTGCGCAGCTAGTCGTTTTTCATCTATCAGGTCCAGTGCAGGAGCCTATTGACCTTGTTGACTTGCTCATCATAATGGGAGTTCCTTCTTGTAGGGATGGCCATCTCTGCTGGTACCGTAGCCTCGAGAACCGAAAGTTAGTGCGAATGGGGTTTCCCCGGTTGGCCCCGGGTGGTTGTGCGAACACGACCCATAAAGCTAGGGAAGTTCGTCCAACCATCTACCTTCGCGTCCTTCAAGATTCTTTGTGAGGGCGGTTAGGACCGGTTTGTTGGCGGCTTACGCTTGACCGTTGCCTTGGGGTTACTGCTGGCTGAAGATTTTGCATGGCGTACTTTGACTCTTCCCAATTCGGTTGTAAATGCCGTGGAGAATTGGAGGCCATGGTCGAAAACAATTGTATGCGGAAGGCCAAATCTGCACCAAATGTTGTCATGAACAAAGTTGATCGCGTTCTCTTCCGTTATCTTGGCCAATGCCTTGGCTTCTATCCACTTGGAGAAGTAATCAGCCGGCTACTATCACGTACTTGCAATTACCACGGGCGGGTGGGAAGGGTCCAATGAGGTCGATCCCCCACATATCAAATGGCCACGTAGGTATTACAAGTGTTTGCTCGGCTGCGAGTAGTCTTGGAATGTCGAGAGAACCTTTGGCATTTGTCACATTTTCGAACATAGGCATGCGCGTCTTCCACTTAGGTTTGGCCGGTAGTAACCTAGCGATATGATTTTGTCGGCTAAGGTTACGGCCCCGGGTGTCCGCGCGCAAACACCTTCAATGTAGCCACTTACGCCGGGGAGGTTCTCGGTTTCCTTGGGATAGACACACCTTAGCGGGGGCTTCGTGAAAGATCTTCGGTAGAGGACTCCGTCCATCACCACGAATCTTGGAGACCTCTTCTTGATAAGCTTGGCTCTAGCATCATCTTCCTCGGGAGTTTCTCCTTCTCAATGTATTCGATGTAGTCATCGATCCGACATCTTTCTTCCTCGTCCGTAAGCATGACTTGTAATCTTTCATACGCGGGTTCCTCGGCATAAACTACATATGGGTTGGTCTCAGAAGGAGACACATCCATGGCTAGTTTGGAGAGAACGTCTGCTGACTTGGTTGTCTTCCCTTCCTATACGCTTGAGCTCGAAAAATTCCATTTTCTTCGTCATATCTAGGACCGAGTCTCTATACTTGGCAAGGGTGACATCTTGAGTGTTATATTCTCCTTTCACTTGTTTGACAACAAGGCGGGAGTCCTGAAAGCGGCCACCTTAGTTGCTCCATAGAAGGAGGCCAACTCAATGCCAAATATGAGAGCCTCGTATTCGGCTTGGTTGTTAGAGGCGAGGAAACACAGAGCGGATGGCATCTTGTATAGTATATTCTCCTACAGGCTTGCTAGTACTACTCCGGCTCCGCTTCTTTCCTTGGTAGCCGATCCGTCCGTATACGGGATCCAACAGGTTGGATGGAGTTCAATGGGAGAGTCTTTTTCCTCCGGCGCGTTTTGCTTCCGGTGGGTGGGAGATGCTCACCCATAAAGGCGGTCTCGACCATGAAGTCAACCAAAGGCTGTGCTAGGAGGGTCTTCCTTGGTTGGTAAGTGATATCAAACTCCGTTAGAGCGATTGACCAATTAAGGAGACGTCCCGAGCCGTCCAACTTGTGAAGGATTTTCTTCAATGGTTCATTGGTGTAGACGGTGATAGGGTGTGCGAGAAAAATATGCACGCAGCCTTCCTTGAAGCAATGACTAGCGCGTATGCTATCTTCTCCATACATTAAAATATCGTTTCTACATCGGACGTAGCTTTTGAGACATAGTAGACGGGGTTTCCGAATTCCTTCATCCTTTCGGTTTTAACTAAGACAAGATTCTGCATACAAGCGCTGATCACAGCGCCTAGAAGACGTATAGCATCTCACCTAGCAGTCGGACTGCTAAGCAAGGGAGGGGAACCCAAGTACTCCTTCAACCTGAGGAACGCCTCTGAAGCATTCGGGAGTCCGGGAGAAGCTCTTGGTACCCTTCAATACCTTGAAGAAAGGCGGTGACTTTTCGGCGGACTTGGCGATGAATCTTCCAAGGGCCGCAATTCTTCCATTAAGTCTTTGGACCTCCTTGATGGTGGTAGGTTCCTTCATGTCAATGAGCGCCTTGATCTTCTCTCGGGTTTGCTTCAATCCCCCTTTGGGAAACCATGAAGCCCAGAATTTCCTCTGCGGTAACTCCGAACACGCACTTGCTTGGATTCGGCTTCATGTTGTTGGCTCGGAGGTTGTGAATGGTCTCTTCTAGGTCGGGAACGTGGCTGCCTTCCTTGGTCTTTATGACCATGTCATCAATATAAGCCTCCATGTTTCTACCTATCGACTTGCAAAACTTGATTTACCATCCGTTGGTAAGTGGCACCGGCATTCTTGAGCCCAAAAGGCATCATGATGTAGCGTAAATTCCCCACGGGTGTTTGAAAGGCGGTCTTCTCGATGTCTTCTTTCGCCATTTTTATCCGATGATAGCACTTTGAGTAGGCATCTAAGAAGCCGAGAGTTTGGTGTCCGAGAAATGGAGTCCACTAACTTGTCGATTACGGGGAGAGGATAGGCGTCCTTGGGGGCGGGCTTTGTTTAGATCGGTAAAGTCTATGCACATGCGCCATTTCCCATTTTGCTTCTTCACCATAACAACATTAGCCAACCAAATGGGGTATTTGACTTCGCGAATTATTCCTACACTGAGTAACTTCTGCACCTCCTCCTTTATAGCTTCCTCCTTGTCCCTTGCAAAATTTCTCCTCGTGCAGGAGATGGTCTTCGCTAGAGGATCAACTTCTAAGCGGTGGAGGGCTACTTCTTCATTGATTCCCCTCAATGTCTTCGACTCTCCAAGCCAAAGACGTCGAGGCTGTTTTTCAAGAGGGATATGATTCTTTCTTTCTCTTCCCGTGATAGGTCTGGGCCTCACTAGCTTCGATTCTCTGTTCGGGATAGTCGGGATTAATGACTACCTCTTCTAGCTCATCTACGAGGCTTCATTTCCGGCCGTCTCGAAATTCCAGGGGATTCGATGATGATCTCTCCGATTCTCCTCCCTTCATTGTCGTTTACATTGAGGCCTTAACTTCCTCCATAAGTTTATCGATGTACGGAAGATCGTTCATCCCCAGTGATGGTTGGCCCCAGAGTTCGGGTCATTGACGAGAATGGGGTCTTCCTCGGAGATGGGTAGAACTATGCCTTGGTCATCCGCAGTTTCTAGGACCATAGGCTCTTCTTCCAGTGGGTAGAGTTATGCCTTGGTCATCCACAATTTCTAGGACCATAGGTTCCTCTTCCTCACTTTCCCATACTTCACGGATATAGTTCATTCTTGTGAGCTAGTTTCCGTGGTCTTCGAGATTTGGTGATCTTGATATTCTCCTCGGGCGTATCTATCTCCACGCTTTTTGACTTTTTCCGGCTCTTGACAACATGTTCCAAGAAATCTTTGGGGGTTGCCCTCACGCATCCAATGCCAAAGACGAGTGGGAAATTTAACTCGTTGGTGAGGAAGGAGGCTACCATCCCAAGTTTGGCTTGACTTGGAATGCCGATAATCGCATGATAGTCACTAGTCAAATCCATGACTATGAAAGTGACGGTAGCTTTGGCTCGGAAGGGATGATCGCCGACTTCGAGTTCTAGTTCTACGGTTCCTTTGCTCCAACCTTATGGTTGGTGAATCCTTCAAGCCTTCCATGATATGGCTCTAGCGTTTGTGTCTTTCAACCCCATTTGTTGGAAGGCTGAATAGTATAGGATGTCGCGGGAGGCCCCCGTATCAACAAGAAGTCTTTCGGATTCAACATTGTCAATTCGGCCCTTGATGACCAGTAGGTGCTCACGAGCCGCTCGACTTCCCTTGCCAACTCATTCGGAGAAAAACTAATGATTTCTTACGCTTTATGGATCCAAGCAGGGACATGGTATACTTTGCTTAGCTCGTGGATCTGGTCCACTTAGCTTTACGGTGGAGGTCACCTCTTCACGGATCACATGTAGTTTAGCCCCAGGAGGCCTTCGATCTTCATCCTCACTCTTGGAGTCATCTTCACTCTCCTCTTGCTTACGCTTTCGTTTGCCATCTTTCTTCATGACATAACGGTCTAACTTTCCCCTCGTCAACCCATTGTTGGATTATCTTCTTAAGGAGCCCGGCAACCATCGGTGGTGTGCCCGTTGTCCTTGTGAAAATCACGGTATTTGTTCTTGTTGCGGGGATACTTTGGGTTATCGGTCGGCGGACGAGGTGGAGGAAGGTTCACCATCTGCGCATGATTTCGGAGACGGGCTTTGTAAGAGGGGTGAACTCCGGCTTCTCGGTGCTTACGGTTTTATTCTTTCCTTTTCTTGCCGTTCCCATTGTCATTCTGTCGGGAGTTAGTTGCTTCGGGTTCGTCTTGTCGGCACCCCTTTTCTTTGTCTTGTCCTCGGCCATGGAAATGGCATAAGCCACTTTGTATAATTCGGCCTTGGAGCTGGGTTCCCGTGAGAGTTCATAAATGAGGGGCCAGATTTTAACCCAGAGTTGAAGCAAACTATGACGTAACTATCAGTAAGGCTTTCTTCGACTTGATCTGCCATTTTTCGGAACCTATTGTAGTAGCTGAGGGTGGTCTCTCCTTTCCCTTGCTCAATGTTGGCCAAGTCGGTTAATCTCATCTTCCTTTTCCCAGCCGTGGCAAAATGATCTAAGAACATTCTCCTCATGCCCCTCCGAAGAATCGATGCAACCTTTCTTGAGCTCACGGAACCAGGTCAAAGCCGTTAGGAAAAGGTGCTCGCGAAAGCTTTGCAGAGCAAGTCATCGCAGAGTGGTGAGGAGATTCATGGTTTGTTCAAAACTTTGCACATGGTCCTTGGCGTCAGTGGTTCCGTTATACTTCTCGAAATTTGGGAGCTTGAGGTTAGGATGGGGAGGTGCAGCAGTTATCCTCAAGGAAAACGGACGGGTGGCCCAATCATAATCGTCATCATTATATTTCTTTCCCCTCTCTATATCATCCAGCCTTTGTTTCAACAGCTCCCATTGCTTTGTTTCTATTTCCTTCTCACTGCTTGAGCGAGTGCTTCGTTGGGAACTTCGGCGACTTGTCTTTAGGGCGATCATTTGCCTGCGTGCTCCGCTTCAGTCGGTGGCCATCACGTGCGGAGGGACCCTATCACGTCTTGGTTCCGGGTCTTGTGCGCCAAGTATCATCTGTAGGGCTCTGGGTCCTTGGCCTAGCAAATTCTCGATGCCGAGGACGAGGAGAGTCCGGTCGACGAGGACGACGAGAATGCGAGACGATGAGGACGAGGAGAATCGGCCGACGAGCTCGAGGAGAAGCGGGACGCCTAGGTGTCATGATGAGGCGAGCGGGGGATGTGCGCCTATTCAAGATTAGTCTTGTTCTTAGGTCCTTGGAGTTCACTTCCTCTTCCCTAGGAGTTATTTGGCTTCTCGGGTCGACCATGGAGCTCCTTATGCTTCTTGTTATGCCGAGGATGAGGAGAATCCACAGGAGGCAGCGGTGGTAGCTCGGCGGTCTTCGGGGAGGAGCACGATGCTCTCCCTGTTCCTTTCTCAAAGGTGGGCCCGTTGATGGTACAATGAAGGGAGCCATGGAATGATGCGGGTCCATTTGCAACAGAAAGCAACTTGTGTCTCATACATCCTTTGCAAAGTCTCCATTTGTTTGTGTAACAAAGAGCGCTCGGTCAACGGGTTGAGATCCTCTGCTTGACCGGCGTCGGCATTCTTTGTTTTCTTCCTTCCCGCTTGCTTCCCACGAGCACGAGTAGGACGAGGAAGGTCATTGCCCTCTCCTCGGCATTTGCACGACCCGTGGAACGAAGAGTCATGGCAAGGGGAGGAATGGCATCGGCTTGAGGTAGAGGAGGAGGAGGAGCGGTGGCTCACTCGGCTCCGGTGTTTCCCCATTCACTTGGGTGGGATCCTCACTGTAACACTTGTGAATTGTCCGTCCATTATGAATCAACAAAGATTATTAACAGCAAATATCTCAAAAATCACAATTTCAATAGAACCAATTTTGAGGTCAAAATTAGGGCAAATTTTGACCACAAACAACCGCCGATTGTAATTCTTTTGAAACAAAACGAATTCAAGCCAAGCGGGGCGGAATTTTAACGCCAAAAATGCCTTCAACGGAATCTGGGTATTTTCCGGTCAAAATATGCAGGTCGGGCGATTTTCAAGAACAAACCCGGCGATCCGTAAATTGTTCCAAGAAAGAACAATTCCGGCACGAAAATTGGCTTAAGGCGAGCGTCTTCCGGGCCAAACAACGGGTGTTTGAATCGATTTCCCTAAGAATGGAACCAATCGATGATGCCAAAATCGTCAAAATGTACCCCAAATCCAAGCGTCGTCGAATGCTCCGGCGATTGCAAGGCTGAAAATAAGAGAAAACACGTAAACTAAGCCGGGCGGATCCGGCTAAAGGCCCTCCGGCGTGAGAGTAAGTTCACGGTTGATATTAGAGAAATCAAATTGACGAGTTTCTCCAATGTAAAAAGTAACGTACCGAATAATGAGCCGTAGGGCTTGTATTTATAGGAATGGATTGATAGAATCCATGTTGGAATGAACTTGTAAAGAGATAAGATATAACTCTAATAGAATTATATCTGCTAAGGAGTCATTGTTTGACTTGAATTGATGTTGATAAGTATAATCCTGATTGGATAATGATTGTAACTGCTAGCCGGAACGCCGAGGAAGGCAAATGTTTTTCCTCGGCCTTTGGCAAATAGGCCGAGGAGAACGATCCTGCTTCCTCGTCACTTGATGAATGGCCGACATGAAAATATGCCGGGGAGAATACTTTTGTTTCCTCGGTAATTGGTGACATGCCGAGCAAAGGACTTTTCTCTCCTCGGTAATTGAGACAGGCCGGCCCAAGAATGGCGACATAAGGCCAAGGTAAATGTTCCTCGGCATACGAGGATGATAATGCTCGGCCCTAATACTTGATGAATATATAATATTCATGGCCCAATATAGTTGGGCCCAGGTTCGGGCAAGCCCATGTTCGTAGCTCGATTTATACCGTTCGTATCTTAAAAAAATATAGTACTAAACATGAACCACTTCACTAGAAAAACAAAAAAAAACAAAAAAACAACGTAACTTGTACTCAACACATTAGGAATTATTAATAATATCTCTATTGTCCAATTGTTAATGTCACTTTAGCCACTTAATTAGAGTTAATCTTGTCCAAGAAATTGTTATTATAAGCAAACTTTCCATCAATTTAATTATCTACTAGTAGTCGGTAGGCCGTTATTCGCAAGAAAAATTAATTTGTCAATTTTTTTTGTATTTTGCTTATTTTATGTTGTTATTTGATGAAGTAGCATAACATTTTTTTGATGATTTAAATCTATTTATATCAATCAAAATATTTACATTTATAAATTCGGGAGAATTTTTTTATTTTAACTTTTGTTGTATATAGTTTGTACTTATTATAACAATTGAAACTTAAATAATAACAATGAATTATTATTGTTATTAGTTAAAATTGTGTATAGGTGAGAGTTTTGGATGGAGGGAGTATATATAATCATTAAAATAATACTAGATTGATAATCTAGAGTTTTCTGATTCTCTAATAAAAAAGATAATCACTACTTTAATTTTTATAAATTAATGTAATTAAACTTAAATTATAATTTAATAAAAAAAATCATTCATAAATACAATGATAATACTTGCTAATGATTCACGGTTAAAAATATTACTACCTATGTTTCAAAATAAATGAGCAAAAAATTTCAAATTTGTTTTTGATCAAAAGTAATCAAAAGCAAGTTTAAACATTTTTTGTTCATTCATTTTGAAACGGAGAAAGTATCAATAACAATTTTTAATATCGTAAAACGATAATTAACTTTTATAACATAATTCTTAAAATTAGAGACGGGTCAGAAGAAGTTGAGAGGTCCCGTGTGAACATGGGTAGAAGTTGAGAGGTCCCGTGTGAACATGGGTTGGACCAGATCGATAGTATACTATGTTGTAGGTTCCATCTTAAAATCAATTGAATCTTAAAATCAATTGGTATTAATGGGATCAGATCCTCAAGTTTATATATCGATCCATTTTTCTCTCTTTAGTAAGTAGATGTGAGATAACAAGCTAACAATAATGAGATAATTGACTAACATTAATGAGATTATCTACAAATTTTGGTAATTAATTCATAAATAAACACTTATTTTGGACAAATTCCGAAGAAAAAATAATTTAGTACACACATATGGGGATATGTCCTATATGTTTGTCCAAAATGAAGAAGATAATGATTATATCATAATAGATGAAGATAATGATGTTCAATAAAATGACATGCAAGTATTGACACCTTAACACATTAATAATTGCTATTAAACAGGTCATTATATTTGGGCCACTCTAATCTATTTCTCTCTATTATGATGTTTGTTTTCGTCCCAAAAATATAATCTCGTTTTGAAAATTGTCAGGTTAAAATCATTAAACTTTCAAAAAATATATAGTCAATTAAACTAAGGCTCCGAAAAATGTTTTACGGAAAATGATTTCCGGAAAATGAATTTCCTGTGAGATGCTTTCCGGAAAATGAAATAAACATGTTTTCGACTGTTTGATAAGGAAAATGTTTTCTGAAAAAAATTTCATGTGTTTAATGAAAATATTTTTCGGTAAAAACACAATTTGAGTAGAGTGGGGGGGGGGGTGGTGGTGAGTGGAGTGGGGTGGGGGCGGTGGGTGGTGGTGGTGAGTGGGGTGGAGGTGAGTGAAATGGGTAACGTGGGGGTGTATGAAAAGTTTGGTGTGTGAGAATGTTACCATTTTTAAGAAAATGTTTCTTGGGAAAAATAAAGATTTTACACCGAAAATGGCGTAAAACATTTTCCTTTTAAGAAAATGTTTCTTGGGAAAAATAAAGATTTTACACCGAAAATGGCGTAAAACATTTTTCGGAAAACATTTTCCCCATTTTCCGGTCTTACCAAACAACGAAAAATAGGAAAAACGTTTTACGGGCAAACAAACGGAGCCTATGAAAGGGCGTAACAAAAGAAGAGGATAATAGCCAGTAAAGAAAAAGAAAATAAACAGAAGAAACAATTAAATTCGTAGACTGCAAACAGCAAACTTTACACCCTTTAATATTGAGTACAAATGCAATAATGCATATACAAACTTTGTTCAACAAATGAATAAAAAGAAATGTAAATTGATTGGAGGGAAAGGTGAAAAAAAAAAAAAAAACCACAAAATGAGATACATACCAACCAAATCAAAGAATCGACGACATGCCCGCCTATTTGATGAAAATTACCCAAATAAATAAAACCGATACTAATACCTATAGAATCATTTCCATCATCGTAAAAATTGCCAAGGAAAATGCTTGCTGTGAAAATTTTACGCTCGGTTTCCTTGGTTGTGATGGTCTAGAGAGAAGCTATGGATTGAAAGAAAAGTTGCAAAACAAGGAGGGGAGCGGAGGGACTACCTTGGTATTATAATAGAATTTTGACCCCTAGAAGAGATCGAATTTCTTCTTGTTCATGTCTTGCTTCCACTTTGGCAACTTGTAGAATGCTTCTTTCGGTATTCCAAATATGCCCTCAAATTCTTCATCAGATAGATAAGCCTGCATACATTTTTTCACAGAAAATTATAGATTGTTCAAATATTACCAAGTAATATGAAATACTCCCTCCGTCCCACAAATGTATGCACTTTTTGTGCCGGTGCGGGAATTAAGGTAAAAAGTGATAAAGGTGATGTGTTGTGAGTGTAAAAGTAAAATAGGAGAGAGAATGAGTGGAGAGAATAGTAAATTTGAAAAGTGTTGTGAGTAGAGAGAATTGGGTCCCATTTCTATTTTAGGAAAGTGCAGATTATTGTGGAACGTCCAAAAGAGGTCTTTTTGCAAATTATCGTGGGACGGAGAGAGTAAGTGTTAAAAATATAAACGAAGATGGTACAATTGAGGGCATACCTCTCTCCTTTGAAAATCAATTCCAGTAATCGGATTTTCAGATTTTGCCCTCAGCTGTTCATAACTAAAAGTGGTTTGACTATTAACAGTGCCATCATTTTCTTCCGTCTCGACTTCTGATTTTGGTGGTGATTCATCTCCATTTGTTTCTTGCACCGGCTCAGTTATCTCACTGGGCTTGGATTCTAAATCCTCGGGTTCATCAACTTCAGAAGCGGCTTCACTCTTAGCAATAGCTGCAAGCAGTTTTGAATCGTGAATTTCAGATAATATCATATCTCAAGTCTAAAGTACTATAGTTTCTGAGGTAGCTTCTTCTTCTTTTATTTACATTTTTTTTTTACCTCAAGACTGTCATTTCAGATAATAATAAATCTCTAGAACTTGAAGTTATAAACTCTAGGTTTCAGAATGCCATTTCAGTTCAACAAGGAGGGTAAGCTTCAAGTCTAGATTTCTATAGTTTCTTGATTATCATTCACTTAACTTTAGGAGGAAAAGAAAGTAAATAGTCCCTCCGTCCCAACTCAATGTGCACGCTTTCCATTTTAGGGGTGTCAAGGCCTCCCTACGGGGCTGAAGTAGTACAAGGCCTCATTCATTTAACTTTAGGAGGAAAAGAAAGTATATAGTCCCTCCGTCCCAACTCAATGTGCACACTTTCCATTTTGGGGGTGTCATTAATAAATCCCACTTCCTAAAATGAACAACTTTTATTACTGACTATTATATTTACGTTACCCTACTTGTCAGACTCACATACTTCAATTGTGGGTCCCACTTGCATATCCTATCCCACCATCATGCTCACAACCTCTTTTCCAATCACAGTACTTAAATATTCACTCCTTAATTCACGTGCCTAACAGTAAATGTGCACATTAAGCTGGGATGGAGAGAGTATGTCTTATTATGTGGTTATTCATAGTTTGAGTTTGGGATATTTGTCATTCAACAAAGACAACCACCCACTTAAATCTAATGAACTATTTAGGGCTTAAGAATTGTGTTATTTAGTGAAAATATGATGCCAATAAAATTTTAAAAAAAAAATGTTCCACATAAAATATGGGAAACAGACAGATAACAGGACTAGTACCAGGAGAGCCGGATTCTGAGGGTGGACTTCGACTGGGTGCGGAAGGAGAACCATTGGGTGAGCGCTTCTTTTCGGCAGTAAGAACTTGGGATAAAGCAGCTACTGCAGCTGCTCGTTGTGATCCCTGGCCCGCACTTGATGGTCTTGGAGCAGAAGTAGACTTGGTCCCGGGAGAAGTATTAAATGCAGAGTTCAAAGCAGCTAAGGCTGAAGCTCTTTGAGTTGGTCCTCCCTGGTTCCCGTTGGACTTCTCATGGCTCTGTAATATCATAAACAAAATGACCTCAATAAAAACATTAACTAGGATGTAAAGTATATGCTTTCGGTCTAATTTTTCGAGAAAATTAAGGAAGTTCACTTTGAATCACTTTTACTGGAACATGAAAATAAATTCACTTTCACAAGATAAGATTGCAATTGCAAATTAGAATATGATACTACCTCTGTCCCAAAATGAATGTCCCCCCCAAAAAAAAAAAAAAATTGATGGGACGGAGGGAGTAGTAACTAAAAGTGGATTTTTAGTAACTTCACCAAAAATTAACACTCTTTTAGGGATGATCTATTTTGGAAAATAGAAACTCATTTAGCAACAGGAATAAATTATACTCCCTCCGTCCCACTTCAAGGTTCCTACTTTCCTTTTTGGTCCGTCCCACTTCAAGGTTCCCTTCCATAAATGGCAAGTTTTGAATATATTTATACCCTTATGATTTAATATATTTACAAAAAAACCATTCATTATACCCTTATAAAGTTAACATATTTACAAAAAAAACAATCATTAACTACTATTCCCTACCCCACATTTAACTTTTACATTCTCTCTCCTCTAATCTTCTACCCATTTTCAAAAAAACCAATCATTAACTGTTATTTCCTACCCCACATTTAACTTTTACATTCTCTCTCCTCATCTTCTACCCACTTTCAAAAAAAATTCTTAAAAAGCGTGAAATCCACACCAAGGAACCTTGGTGTGGGACGGAGGGAGTATTACATTCCCCTAACTAAGATCTCTTGAATCTTGAAAACAATCAAACAAATTAAGAGAAACTGAAGACCTCAGGGTAAGGAAAAATAAAAATACTCGACAAAAAATTAAATTTTATCTACAACTTCTGTATCGAGATTATACCTCTGAAGCATGACCAGCCCCAAAGAGCAGCATAACCTTCTTCTGAAATGAGTTTCCATGCGCCTATGTTCCATTGAAGGAAATGAAAAATCGTAAATAATCAATAAAACGTATAGCACTATATATCAAATATACGTAACGTTGAAGATGACAACCTACATAACAGATGAGCAAGCCACTTTATGTTTTTGTTGCCATTATATTTGTTTCAATGAGAAAACAAATCACCTATTACTCAAATTTGATTAAAATAAAAGTATGAAAGAAAATCTTTTTATAACACATACAGTTGCTTTTGCAGTGTCCCATGAAAAATATGCAGTGAAGAAGCAAGGTTCATTTCCCTCTGTAACTTTGTATAACGGCACACGTGGTGACAATCCATCTAGAGACGCTGCCACCTCTATGTAATTCTGAAAAATGTACATTATTATTAGTCAAAGTTTAAAAAAAAAAATGCTCTTAAAAGCATAAACTATTGATCAAGAAGTACCTGTCCAATCTCAAAAGCATTCTGCTTCTCCTTCGGGTCTACAGACTGACCAGTCCAAATAAATACCTCAGCATGCGTATCAAGTATCAAGATATCTTCCGTCAAAAGATCATCTTGGGTAAAATTGTAAACTTCCTCGATCTGTAAAGAACAACCAATATAATTACTCATCAGAAATGAACTACTGCCTCGCTGATATGTTCAAATGGATATGAATTAGATAACTCACCTCAAACTTTCCTGGGGATCACAAGGTTGAAAGATAACAACAAAAATAATAAACATTGTTAGAAGGTACTCAGAATTTAAAACAGTAATGTTACTAACTAAATTTTGGTGACCAACACACTTGAACTTTGACCAAAAATTCATGAAAAATTGATTATTTTCATGAAATTCTATAAAGTGTTATTGATAGTATATTCCACGTAAAGCATCAATAAAGAATTTTATGAGGACAATCAAATTTTCATAGAATTTTGGCCAAAGTACAAGTGAGTAGACCACCAAAATAAAAAATGAGACTATTCTTCTGGGACGGAGGGAGAATTATGAAATAAAAAAAATAATCTAAATGGTTGCTCGTTGATGTTGAAAGACAACCTTTGTTATACGAAAATGCAAACAAGTGGGGATCTCTGACGATATCTTGAGAAACTTTTTTGCTTGTATAACTTTGTTTTCCTCCAACAGCAAACCAGAAGCTCGAGCTCTCAGTTCCTTCTTTAGCATGTTTGACTGTTACTCCAGGCTAAGGATGGATATCAAAATCATGCTTATTAATACGCAATACAAACCTGTGTAGCTAAAATACATATAATATAACACCAATCACCAGTGTTCTAAGAATAATCGTTAGGCTCTCCCCAATCAAAGCCATACAGAGAAACCGGATGAGCAAACTACCATGCCCATTAAACAACAACAACAACAACAACAAAGCCTTAGTCCCAAAATAAGTTGGGGTTGGCTAACATAAATCCTCATATGTCATCGTGAAGGAAAGATGTGAGGAAAAACAAGAGAAGAGTTAAAAGAAGAAAAGGGTAAGGATAAAATTTGGAAAAATCAAAGAAGAAAAAGAAATGATAGTAAAAAGAATATATCTACACACACACACACATATATATACTGAAATAATATAGGGGGAAATGCCCATTATAGCATTTCTAAATCCTTATATTCTCAAGATAAGAGCATTAGATGATCTAAAATGGGTGGAACTAATGCATGAGGCTCATGCCATTGTTGATCCAAGAGGGGCGAGCCTTGGCGTAATGATAAGGTTCTTCGACTATATAAATCAGGTTGGTCGTAAAATGTGCATCATAACACAACATATTCGATGGTGTACTGGAAAAAAACATAAAAAAGGACACATTGATAGTGAAAGGAGAAGGCAAAAAAGAGATCATACAGATTCTTGTAAGACGCAAATTCGCACTAATTTTCTAGATATTAAAGAGAAATACAAAAATGTGGAATCTCTCCATTGCTTAGGCACTCTCTTAGGGAGACGCCATTAGAAAAGATTATGGGTACTAGTTGCCTCGTGTGCATGATTATCCTAATATTAACCATCCTATATGAATAAATTGTTGGATACAACTGGGAATTCTATTTAGATGCTTACACTCAAGAAAGAATTTTCATTCTAATGTTTTACATGATGTTTTTAATCCACAACCTCAAAAAATTCTCTTCTAGTGAGATGAAGGAAGAAGACAAATGGCCAGTAATTCACTAGTTTATGGAAGAAATTACTGTTTCTTTTATTCGTTTGGCGTGCACATTAGTGAAGGAATTAAACAAAAGAAAGTCCTCCAGGAGCCCATCCCAAGAGAGGAATTTCGAGCTGTTAAGGTAGGATGCCAGTTCTTATTCTTGGAAAGTTCTTTTTCCTTGTTTTATCACCAAACGTGTTCGTGGTGATCTGACAAAGATTGAGGGTGATTTTCAAGGTACCTGACACAACCACTTGTACGTTTTGCTAACATTTAATGAGTTTGCACACAAAACTCAAAGAAAACACATTATACCAAACTTAATGAGCTCAAATGATGAACATGCATATCGTAATATTTAAATTCAAAAGCAAGAAGCGAAGAAAAAAATTCCAAATCTTCTTGCAGACTGTACCTTCAGAAATTCAGCAATCTTTACTGCTAACTGCTGCTGCTCAACAGTACTCTGCTTCCCATGCCAACAGAATAGAGAAGAGCCGGATTGCAGAAGAAAACAATCGTATGAATTCAATGAAGTGGCAACCTGGGAAAGAAAATATATGGATGTGTAAATAGGAGTACAACATTATGCACACGAGCAATAATAACACCAACAAACGTAGTTCAGGCAACTTATATCACGATGTATACATAGATTTATGTGTGTTAGTATATATAGCTAAATGGCCTCTACCAAATCCATACAATAATTAGTATAGTACTCCCTCCGTCCCGAAATGATATTCCTACTTTTTTAGTTATCAATACGAAGGTACTTTGAGCAATAATTTTAGGTTAATTTAATAATCCCAATGAATGTTTAAAAAATGTTATTGATAGTATTTATAATGGTGTATCAATAACAAATTTTAAATTTTCATTAGGATAAGCAATTTAATTTACTGCTCAAAGTACCTTCGTACAAACAAAAAAAAAGTGGGAATATCATTTTGGGACAGAGGGAGTAATAAGTGAATTACCCATACACAACAGTACTAAAAGTGGTAGCTCAAGGAGAAGTGAATCAATGAGCATACCGCATCCACTTGAAGCGCTTTATTGTTATGCAGTGAAGTTCCTGATATATGAATGAGTGCCACAGAATCAGTAGTGTATGTTTCATCATTCAATCCTTTGTCAGCAATGCAGTTCTTGTAACCCGAGCTTATTCCACCCTAGTTTGATAGATTTGCTTCAGTGATTGGATCAAAACAATCCTTAATTCATCTATAATAGAGTTGCAACAGCAGAGATCAAGATACCTTAAGAACCACCAGAGGCTCAAAGATGGCAATAAATTGTGGTGACTCTTTCCCTTGATATATGCGACCCTGCAGGAGGACATATTAAAGATCCAGAGATAAAAGTTGCCAGTCTCTTTTAGACGAGAGAAAATAGAAGGTACCTGCACGGCTCTTCCCTTCAACGAGTTGGACATTGTAGAGGCCAGCTGAACAGCAGAATTTTGGTCTTCCTGAAGTTGTGAAATATTACCATGTTATGAAACAAGTACCGGTCAAGGTATCTAACTCATTCCACATTCGATAGAAAGAGAAAGCAATAATGTGTCAAACTTATTGGGCAACCACATAACTTGATGTACGAGTAACGTTTGAATGATATACACAAGATAAAGTAACAAGTCAGCCTATTTCATCAATTCAGGAGGTTAGCGGCCTGTTCCACCATGTTTCAGCCGAACTTTGCATATCCAGTAGTACCCATTGAGTTTCAAATCTCATGTAAACTGATATTAGAGAAATTCAGGAAATCTGATGCAGTACTATTCTTTTAACTTAGTACTCCTTCCGTCCCAAAATGAATGTCCGAAAATTTTCAAATATGCTCTTGATCAAGAGCAAATTTGAAAGAAAATTGGACATTATATTTGGAGTATTTTGGACAGAGGGAGTATTTGTTTTAGCAAACACTTGTGAGGCCCCAATAGATACCCACTTATCAACTGTCACAGGATATAACCATAGACCATGAAGCTTGGTGAATGACAACACTAAACGCCTATTTTCTTCTCAGCAATGGTAACCCTGTTTCTCTCTTTCTTCAATAATTGGGTTTATTCATTGATATTCCATAACAATAGACAAATCGAGTTGATTTTAAATAAGATATTTGTAAGAAAAATCACTTTTATCGTTTTAACATTGATTGACTACTCATTCAGTTAATGGATCAGCAACATTGGAAAATCCAACACATAATAATATTTAGTATAATTTTTCTTTATTTATGTGCCAGGTCAAACATGAAACTTATTTTGAAATGGAAGGAGTATATGGAAATATTAGCTAAGATTCCAAGTAAAGAAAAATGATAAGTGAGTATCCACAGCTCATGAACAAAATAACTGAAAAATGAAAAGTAAAGAGACAATGCAGACAACTGGGTTTATATGAATTACCTCAACACTATCTTTCCCGATCCAAGAGCACAGGTAGAAATCTTCTTTCTTATCAGTAGAATGGTAAGTGTATAGAACAATGTAGCAATCTCCACTGTAGAATTTACCAATGTCTTCCTTGGGTACGGGAGTCTTGGCATTGCCATCAATGTGCCATACCTGGAAAGGGTAGCAAAATAGAAGGAACAAGACTATAAAGCCAATTGAAAAAAAATGATAATAGTAGAATTAAATAATAATGACACGGGGATGAGAATTTCATAATCAGACCTCGATCTTCCCATTTCCTTCGAGCAAAGGTGGAATTTCCTCATTCACAGGAGTAGATTTGGCCATTCCTTTGAGGCCAACACCTTGTTGCTTCAGCAGAGCTAGCAATGTGCAGAACAGTTTTACAGTGTATAAACTTTCAGCTAATAAATTTAAATTGAACTATTTTGATGAAGTTGAGCTACCTGCTACTTTTCCTCTACCCTCCTCGGGAGCAGAAGGTGCTGAACCTAATGGCCATGAGTCAAAGTTGGCCTTGAATGAATGTGTCTCATGACCTTGAATAAGGCGGGTTACACGCGTTGCCTTGGGCCGATTTTGGGAGGCAAGCAACTCCTACAGAGAACAATCAAGGAAAATATTAATGACTGAATAAACAATAGAAAATTTAAAATAAGGTCTACCTCAGCAGCTTGCATAGCAGCTTTTCTCTCCTCTACTTGTGTAACCCGACCAACCCAAACGAACACCTCCGCACCACAGTCCAATAAATAGCATTTGTTATTTTCCAGTAAGGATTTTGAAAGTTCACCATCTACATCATTAAGTTGTCCATCAACAATGCTGCAAAACCCAGGAGCTAAATGTTAGCATCCTATGCCGAAAATTATGCACAATATCATTTATGAGGGATATTGGCAGGAGTGCTGATCCTGCTTTGCTTTGGAATGTGATGTTGTGCTTTAGAGTATTTGGACTTAATGGAGCTCCAGGATCTTTAGGGACCAGGCCTTGTAATTGGCTTCTCTTTGGGGTCAGCAAGGAGTTTTATTGGTGGGATTCTGCGCTCTGTAGTTCAGCAAGTCAGGCAGTGCTTCTTGCTTGCTTTTTTCTTGTTAATCTAGTCATGTGATTTTCTTTGCTTGATGGACTTCTCATCCGTTTCTATGTATCTGTTTCACTCATTAGCCTGAATATATATATATATATATATATAGAGAGAGAGAGAGAGAGCAATAATTTTGTGCATGGCCAAGTTTTCTCAATTAATCTTGTAAGCAATAAAACAAATACTCCCTGTTTTTCAAAATAAGTCATGTATTTCTTTTTGGGGTGTTACAAAAAAGTGTCCAGTTTCCGCTTGGGGAAAGAAAGAATGAATTGTGTCCACAAAATTACCCTAGACCCGCCTCTTATGTAATTGTATCCACAAGTTTCACTTTGTATTAAACTATACGCAAAAAGTAACAGGACTCTTGTTCTGTAACAGAAGGGAGTAGATGAAAACAACAAAGGTCAAGAGAATATATGACTGCTACATACCTAAAGAGTTTAGCGGGAGTCTTCTCCGGAATAATATCATCTTCACTTGCAACTTTTTTCGCAATGGGAGCAAACCCACCAAAGATAACCCAGAATTCACCAGAAGCTGACTCAGCTTGTAGTTTCCCATCATCTGCCATGATAAACAACATAATGAAAATGAGACACTGCAAACTAAACACCTCGCAAAGCTGTGTATGAAAATACAAAATAAGAAGAAGATAACATTGTGAAAGTATACGAAAAGATATACTCCCTCTATCCCTTAATGAATGACGGAAAAAAAATTCAAATTTGCTCTTGATCAAGAGCAAATTTGAAACTTTTTATGACATTCATTTAGGGACGGAGGGAGTAGAATAATTTTACAACTAAGTCTGGTCTTACCAACAATTGCAACATCACAAGTCCCCTTATGATACTTGTCCTTTAAAAACTGAATAACCTCCAATGCCTTGGCCCTTTCTTGAATATTGGAGTTTTCACCATTGAATTGAAATATCTTCTCTTCAGTGTCCAGTATAAAAACATCATCATGATTCAGCGAGGATCGAGAAAAAGGGACCTGGATAAAAAGAGGACAATTTTCATATTCCATTAATCTGCAGAATTTGTTAGCAAGAAACCAGTAATAAGCTCAAAAGTACATATTTGAACATCCCTACCTGCTTCAATCTGACTACTCGTTTTCCCTTGCACACGTACAACCGTGTTTCAAACTCTTCCTCCTCCACTTCCTTGAATCCAGATGCCACACCTCCCTCAAGTGGTATAATACATGGTTTAAAATATGATAAAAATTTATCGGACTCATGGCCTTGAAGTTCTCTATGCTGCACTGCACGCCCGCCCAGAATTGCATCAAGTTCCACAGTTTTAATTGCTGCTGTTCCAGCTTCATCCTATCAGGTTTTAAGAAGTGAGATCATTTAAAGTAGAAGATCCAAATAACCTGCACATACAAAAGGAGAGCAAACTCCGTACCTGACTAGTATCTTTTCCAAGCCAGAAATGTATGTCATACAAATATGCACCACCCTTTCCGGACGTAGTCTGCCCAAGTACATAGAAATTATAAAATTTCTACTTAGAAACATATACGGGGACATATATCCGTTCCAGTGGAATTGATTTCATGATCAACTTGACTTCGACTTCAAATTGTAAAGTGAGATGGAATAAAAAAAACATCACAAGACTGTACTACCTGTAAGACGATGTATGAATCACCCATGTAGAATTTACCATAATCGGATTTTGGCAAAGGAACTGGCTGGAAGTTTTCGATTCTCCATATTTCCATCCCACTATGAACAAGGTGTTAAGTACAAATCCAAAGTGAAAGTGAAATTGAGTTGTCCAGCATTTCACAAGACTACCGCAAATTAAAACCAAACTGTTGTCTTTCTTTTCTACAGGCAGTGAGATAATAATTCCCAGGTGGAACAATAAACTGAAGCATTTAGCAGTTAACATGACATGACGTGACTACTATCTACAAATGGAAAAAAGCATAGAGATTCACAATTAACAAGACTACCACCACAAATGAACACCAAAAGTAAACTGCACAAATTCTTTCCTTTAAGTAGACGAAAAACCAAACAAGAGGCAAATTGCAACATCCAGCATATAACAAAGGCTGCTACATTCAAACATGGAAAACAATTTAAGTCATTAAGTCAGCATTTACAGGAATACCATGTGCAAATACAAGAAGCAAACTGTGTTTTTATTCTTTTCTTTCATATGATTGAAGATTATAATCCCATGTGAAAAAAAAATGAGAAATTCAGCTTTAAAAGATATATGCAAAAAAATAAACTGTATTAAAAACGAAAATACCAACAAGGAAAAAATATCATCAAGAATAAAAGAGTCAGAAAGGATACACTCTCTGGCCTGCGCCCTGAAATGCAGGCTCGAGGGCTTTTGCAGAAGTAGACATTGTGCAGAATTGTTTCTTATAGTTGTCCTTTCAACAAGGTCAGAGGCTAGGTCTTCCAAGCTCCCTCTTTCGGTACTATCCAGATTCCACCACGAGAGCCCCTATAAACAGTATGGAGAACAAGGGTTAAAGCATGCCATAAGTTCCCTACGTATCCGGTCATGTGTTTTGCAATTTTCAGACTAAAAGAACTCGACAACTTTTTCATTTATAAATAGAAATCTAAATCTATAAGACGTAGCCCTGATTTGGGAACAAGTTGAAGGAGAGGGAGTACACATTGCCCATCTTAATGAGAAATAGGCTGCTTTAGCTTCAAGCCATTGAAAAATTGAAATGCTCCAAAAGGTTAGAAATCACCAATGGTGCTTTCTTCTAGGCTCTCACTAGGAAGAGCGAGCCACACAGATTAATGAGGCATTCCTATGGATGCCACAATGAGTTGGATGATGGGTCAAGAAAGGGTTGCATATCACCTTTAGTTCTTGAAATTATATATTTTGGGTTTCAAGTTATTAACACATCTAAAAGATTAAGATGTTAGATGGGGGCTCAAATATGTATATCGGTCTTAGCACTCCCCCCTCGCGTGTGACCCATCACGTGCGACCCCTCACATGTGACCCGCTCACATATGGAGTGTTAAACAAACATACAACACCAGGCGAAGAGTTTGATTCTATTGATTTGTCATCCTCTCATCGAAACGCACTACCACCTTTAGGTAGGTTATTCCTCAAGCTGAATAAACTCATTCTTTCATGATGAATAGGCCAAACAATTGAGCGTTTGATTCTCTCATCTTATTCTCTCCTATATTATTTGCAACATACAAGATATACATCAAATATTGAATTTGCTGCAGAAACAGAGAAAATGATTTATCAAAATCTATTATGATTATGAATCTCATGAAAGCTGTGCATGATCCCTTTGCCTGACTCAATGTACTCTTCTATGTTATTTAGATCCAAACTGCGGCAGAACTCTCAATACCAAATCCACCTGCTAGAAGGTGTGTCATCATAGTAGTTGGGGATCACGCAAGCAATATTCTTCCTACCGACAAGGTTTGCAGTAGGCACCCCCCCCCCCTTTTCTCTCTAGAGGGAATTATGCTCGAAATGTGAGTCAAGAGGTTAACTGACAGATAGTTGTGCCTGAATCTATCAGTTGACAATCTTTAGGGATCCCACTATTATAAGAAACTCATTTTAATTCCATCACAGTAAGTCCAAATCAAATCAGAGATGACAAAACTTCAGGACTCCAAGACCAAATGAAAAAGCACATCCTTTATAAACAAAAAAAAAAAAACTTTATCCGAGGAGTAAGCATTAAGAAGCATGGTTTATGATGGCTGATCAGTACTTTTAGGATCTGAAGCGGACACGGCTTGGAATCCCCATCGGCAATTACAAAACATTAATACTATCCATCTCAAAGATATATCATTGACGTCAATGCTCGCAGATATCAAGTGCAGCCACTTTTCAGACTTCCATTGAGTGCTTAATGAGCATACACCACTTCGAGATCAGATACAATGAGTGTATATGTCATCTATGAACTGATAAACACTATTTTTTGCTGAAATGTTCTCCCAAGAAACCATCTCCTTCATACCTGCTATATGTCCGGTGATAGTGAATCGCCCTTGAAACTACAAGCTAGCTGTTACGCATTCTTATCACTGCAGAAGTATGAATGTTCATAACAGCTGCTCCTGAAAGCATCTCCTAACAGCTAGCTTTATGGTTTGCCCAAGGTCCTCTGCGTCCAGGTTTCAGCAGAAAGAAGATTTGAACAAGCAGCAGTTTGTTCAAAGAATCAAAGGTAGGTTCCATGCGGCAAACATTGAGCCAGGCACACAGAAGTCACATGGACGTACAGGAGATGAAGGAGAACATTATAGGAAGATTTCAAATTTCAAAGTTTACAAGCTACTGTATATGTTAAACAAGAATCAAAGAACTAAAAGAGATGCCTAAAGATATCAAAGAATAGGAGACATACAAGTCTAACTGTCTAAGCTAGGTTAAATCATCACAATCTCACTGCATATGATTGAGCAGACGAGGCAAGCAATTTAATAGACAGTTTGGAAACCGTCACAATCTCATTGCATAACCTCATGTGAAAGAAAATATTTTGGATTCTGTGAGGCTCAAGTACATTGTATGCAAAAGCACGGTTGCTCACACATACTTCTACATTATGCTTTATGCATAACATTGAATTCTGCACCTTCTTAATTTCTTCAAGGTATTGACCACCATCCATTGTTATTGTGCAACTTTATCTGCCTGTACAGATGAAGATAATCCTATAAGTTAACCTTGAAAATGGTCATAATGCATTCTCGAACTTGGAACCGTACATTCTTTCCTGCAGTAAGGTCATCTGATCCTACTTCCTTGCTTTTCCTACACCGTACCCTACCCCACCCAATACAGATTACAGATAAAGGATTATGAGTTTACACAAGTTTTTGCAGTTCGGATTAAAATGATATTCTAAAGAAGCAATAACCCTTTTGCCAAAAGAATACTGGTTCCATCACAGCTTCTTAGGCCTGAGCGAAGTGAGGTAGAAAAAAGTCGACCTCATGACTGTAGCCCTTAGCTCTCAATGAGTACTGTGCCTTAGCTCAAGCATTCCAATTTCTTTGACTGATTAATCCATCATAACAGCACAGAGCAGCTCCCAAAGGTTGGTGTGTCAAAATCATAATTTTTGTCCAGAAATGGGCAAGAGAAAAGAATTGTACCCATCAATTTTACTTACCCACATGCTTGTAATGAAATCATCATAAAAAGTTTAGGAAGAACCCTATAATCACTTGCACTGATCAAGACCAATAACAAGATAACAAAAGTACCAAATTCAAAAGGACCCCATGGCAAACCTCCAGCAAAACATTTTTCAAATTCAACACCACAAGAAATAACTTTAGATCCACCCATAATTAATTCAACAAATCCATAGCAACAACACAAACAAACATCAATATTAGATCAAAAAAAAAAATCAAAAGGAAACACGAACCCATCTCTCAAAATCAAAGCTTTGAATTTATAAAACAGAAGAAAGCGAGAGATCTAATGAAATTATGACACAATTAAAACATACCTGGTGATGAGAGATCTTGCAATTGATGAAAAGAAACTGATTGATGAGGTGGGTATTGTAGAGAGGGAGAAAAGAAACGCTGTAGAGACTGGAAAAAGTTGAGAGCTGGCAAATACAGAGAAAGAGGGAAAGTGAAATATAATTGATTGCGGTGTTTGTGAGGCCTGTGAGGGATCGTTTTCTCTCTCCAACTTTTTAGGTGGCTTTCTTTCTTTTCTTTAAATCTTTCTTTTTCCCTTTGAGAGATTTGAAGAGAAAATTTGTAGGTGTGGGGAAGAGTATATACACACAACAGAAATGGAGATTATGCTACTTTTTAGAGAGAGAGAGAGAAAATGAATGATGAGAGAGAAAGGGAAAGAGGAATGGAGATGAGTTGGATACAGAATGAGTTAAAGGAAAAGTTGATTTTAAGGCAAAGATCCTATGACCATGGATGGCGTGGAACCGTCCTTGATGGCTTTTTCTTTTCCTTTTTTTTTTTTTTAATGTCATCATTCCGTCAATAATTTTGTTAAAAAAGTAACAAAAACTAGTCGCGTGACCTCACATAACTAATTTCGTTACCCCTCCTTAGCAGAAGGCTATCAAACCCCTGTTCGGGTAGGCATACTACTTGTCAATCTCGACAAAATACAGCAACATCAACATTCTTCTGGCGAGCCCTTTTATATATATCTTCGAGCTTCGAATTTAATATCCCTTTTCAAAGCCACAACCAAATCACCTTTTTCGACCGGTTTCATGATCTCCGTCCATCCATCGACCTTCAAAACTCTGAAGTTTCAACAATACAATTTTACTAATTGGTTTATTTATTTAAGATTGAAATGGTGATTGCGATTGAATGGGTACTAAATTTTTTAAATATTGTTTACGAGTTCTTGAATTTTGGTTTAGATTGAAGGTGTTTGTGTATGAAAGGGAGATGCTACTCGTTGAAAACAATATTTTATAGCCTATTTCCTCTTACTCAACTTGTTTGTTTAAATTTACCAGACATATTCTTTAATATCTAAACAAATTAAAATCTCAAAAAATAATGGAGTACATCTGCAAAAAGTAGTTGTCAGATTCATATCTGACGCAAAATCCAAATAACAGTTAGAAATATTATCCTACATAGAAAATTGACAAATCATGTCTATAATATATAAAGGTCATGGGCCACTCCCCTTATCATCAATTGATTTTAAAGTGTAACCTCAAACTTTAATAATAACTTTCTTCCATTTTGCAATGATGCCATTGCTCCACCATGCATGATTGTTCTTCCTTATTTTCTTTTAGCATCATCATCATCGAATTTACTGTAACGCTGAAGTTAACGATGTGGATTGATGCGCCACAGAAAAAATGTGTTGCACAGGAAACTAACCGGGGTAGCAACGGCTGACGGACCGGAAAACACGCTCCACGAGGTCCAAAATAATGTGGGACCTACAAGAGAAAACACCGTTAGGGCGGGGGGATTTTCCCCCCGAAAACCCTCCGGCGTGAGAATCATTAATCTGATTCATAACATTTATATATGATATATTTTCTAGAGAGAGAAAATGAGGAGAGAGAAGCTCTCAAAATGGAACATACCTCTCAAATGAACATGGAGGGAGTATTTATACATCCACGGGTGATGTCATCAATGACATCACCATTCACATTATTTCCATTTGCCACGTGTCACGCCTGCAATGGAGGGGAGTCTAACAAAAGACCACAACATTAACATGCGACATACAATATACGGCATGTAACCATTATAACATTAATATCATACATTATGAGTCATGCGACCTACGATGTGCGACATGACACCTCGACAACCAACACCCGTCATACGGGAACCTCCATCCGACATGCGGGAACGACATCCGTCATGCGGGAACCAATATTCGGTATCTGATATATAATATGCGAGGCCAAGCCATAGGTGGGAACCAGGGACCCGGAACCACAACAATAAGCATAACTTTGGCTAGCATCATAATCATAAGCATATAATATGCGACATATAACGCATGAACATCTAATACGCGGCATACGAAATATAACACATAATATGCGACATATAGCAAATAACACCTACTATGCGGCATATAGCATATAACTCATAATATGCGACATCGATCACAACACATATAATATGCGGCATATAGAATATAACACGGGGGAACCAAACCATAATTATAACTTTGGCTATATTCTCATAAAATGTGGACCCCTATATACCATAAAATAGGGCCCCCTATCCTGATAAAATAGGGCCCCCCAACGACCACATACTCGGGTCGGGCAGACATTTAACGGGAATAATATTTTGCCATGGTAGCATCAGAAGCCCCCGACTCCTTAGCTCGATTATTCATGATCGAGCTGAGGAGTAAAATAATATGCATAACAAAATATTTCTTATCACGCCGAGCCAATTTTCTCGGTACAGAACATTATTGACTTCTCATTTTGCTTCAACTTTTTGCACTTTTGCTTTCCCATTTCAATCATTTTGATAATTTTTTGGCTAGTAAAATATGCGGGAACCAATCATACGAGAGCCAACATTATACGGCTCAGATCCATAAATGCCAGCGACATGAACCCTGGTTCGCTGGACTGTCGAATAACTCTCCTTCCTTACAATTTGTTTCGACAATTCTGTCAAAAATCCTTCGATCCCCTGACTTTTCGGGGGAAAAAATTTCTCTCTGATCTTTGAAGTCCTTTCAACACTTCAATCTGATCTGGGTCTTATACTAAAACAATTTACTTTTCTATCTTTTAACTTTGCTTTTCGTACTTTGGGCGTCGCGCTCTGCGACTTATAATAACTTTAACTTGAATGACATTGCCTACTTTGTTTACCCTGCTTTGGATTTTTATCTTTTGCGTTCATTATTCTACCTTTTTTGCTTCGATAGTTTATCGAAGACTCCTTTTACACAACTTATCTATATACATACTACTCCCTTCAAAAGAGTGAGGCTTGTCTTTAGGCAGCCTTACTCCCTAACTGTACTTCTCGCCCTTCAGCTTTACTTAGTTTTGGGGCGACTTACTATTCCTTGTCCATCTGTGCCTGGCGCCTTTAAGCCAGGTCTTTCTCGAACCAACTTTAAAACCAAAATACACCCAGGCCACAGCCTTACTTGGGCTAAACCTTGCGACCAAACTCACTTGGCCGAAACCAAAACTCGCGGCCAAACCTCTTGGCCGAAACCAAAACTCGCGGCCAAACCTCTTGGTCACACTTGGCTCAAAAACCGCACTAAGGCCGCACCTGGACAAACCTCGCTGATCAAAGCATAAAAATGCGCCAATCACAACTGCGCCAACTAAAACGCGACAATCACAAACGCGCTAATTAGAACGCGACAATCACAAACGCGCTAACTGAAACCGCGCTGATCAGAACCACGCTGATCAAACCCGCGCGAACCAAAACCTTATTAATCAAACCGCGCCGATCAGAACCACGCTGATCAAACCCGCGCGAACCAAAACCTTATTAATAAACCGCGCCGATCAGAACCACGCTGATCAAACCCGCGCGAACCAAAAACTTTTTTAATCAAACCGCGCCGATCAGAACCATGCTGATCAAACCCGCGCGAACCAAAACCTTATTAATAAACCGCGCCGATCAGAACCACGCTGATCAAACCCGCGCGAACCAAAAACTTTTTTAATCAAACCGCGCCGATCAGAACCATGCTGATCAAACCCGCGCGAACCAAAACCTTATTAATCAAACCGAGCAGATCAGAACCACGCTGATCAAACCCGCGCGAACCAAAAACTTTTTTAATCAAACCGCGCCGATCAGAACCATGCTGATCAAACCCGCGCGAACCAAAACCTTATTAATAAACCGCGCTGATCAGAACCATGCTGATCAAACCCGCGCGAACCACTTGGTCAAACTATCTAATTCCATCATTGCTCAACCTTTGCTTGGCATCTTTAAGCCAGGTCTTTCCTATCAACTTTATCACACAAGCATTTCGGGATGCGAGCCATCATAACCAGCAGTTCGGGATGCGAGCCCTCCTTTCGGAAGCAGTTTGGGGTGCGAGCCCATCATAACCAGCAGTTCGGGATGCGAGCCCATCATAACCAGCAGTTCGGGATGCGAGCCCATCATAACCAGCAGTTCGGGATGCGAGCCCATCTTTCGGTCTTTCCAGGCGCCTGGGTCCCTCCCCAGGTCGCAGGCACTTCGCCACTCAGGCTAGGCCAGATCACATAAGCTTCGCCACTCAGGCTAGGCTGGGAGCTTCGCCACTCAGGCTAGGCTGGGAGCTTCGCCACTCAGGCTAGGCTCCATCACATAAGCTTCGCCACTCAGGCTAGGCTGGGAGCTTCGCCACTCAGGCTAGGCTGGGAGCTTCGCCACTCAGGCTAGGCTCCTGGGACTCCCGAGTCTGCAAGCGCAGATCCCGTTGTGCCTGGCTTTTCAACCAGGACTTTTCTGAATTTCAAAACTATTCAAACTGTTGCATCTCGCCAAATTTTAACTTTTCGAAAACTTTTCAAACGGTGGCATCTCGCCAAACTTTTCCTTCACAAACCTTTGAAATATGCGGCATCCCGCCAATCTTTCCTTTTACAAAACTTTTCGAAGCAGCGACATCTCGCTGAACTTTAACCTTTTCAAAACTTTTCAAAACGGCGACTTCTCGCCAAACTTTAACATTTTAAAACTTTTTCAAGGCGGCGACATCTCGCCAAACTTTAACCTTTTCAAAACTTTTTCAAAGCGGCGACATCTCGCCAAACTTTAACCTTTTCAAACTTTTCAAAACGGCGACTTCTCGCCAAACTTTAACATTTTAAAACTTTTTAGCAATCTTTTTGGATATTGCGGTTTGCAACTTTATATCTCTGCTTTATTCCGCCTATTTTTGCTTTGATAGTTCATCAAAGATTTCTTTATCTTTATCATACTTACCCACATATATACTACTCCCTTCAAAAGAGTGAGGCTTGTCTTTAGGCAGCCTTACTCAATTGCTAGGGTCAAAGGCGACATACCTTGTGACTAACTTTCTTTGTGGCGACAATTGTACCTTTTTCCAAGCCGCTAGGTTTGGTGACTTGAATCCGTTATCTCCAAGTCGCCGCCCCTTCTTGCCCATAAAAACTTTGGGACTTTTCTAGGTGCCTGAAACCACTATCTCCAGGCACCGCGACTTGGAAGCATTATCTCCAAGTCGCAAAGTTTGGCGACTTGAAACCGTTATCTCCAAGCCGCCTCCCCTTTCTCGCCCATAAAAAAGCTGGGACTTTTCTAGGTGCCTGAAACCGTTATCTCCAGGACACCGCGACTTGAAACCGTTATCTCCAAGCCGCAAGGTTTGGCGACTTGAAACCGTTATCTCCAAGCCGCCTCCCCTTTCTCGCCCATAAAAAAGGCTGGGACTTTTCTAGGTGCACAGAAACCGTTATCTCCAGGACACCGCGACTTGAAACCGTTATCTCCAAGCCGCAAGGTTTGGCGACTTGAAACCGTTATCTCCAAGCCGCCTCCCCTTTCTCGCCCATAAAAAAGCTGGGACTTTTCTAGACGCCTGGAACCACTATCTCCAGACGCCGCGCCTGGAACCACTATATACAATGTCCCCAGGTCGCAAGGTTTGGTGCCAAGGAACCACTATCTCCAAGGCACCGCCCCTTATCTCCAAGCTTTCGCAATCCATCTTCAAGCTTTAGCGGCAACAATCTTTATCAACTTTGTCGCAGCTTTAGCGGCAACAACCTTTATCAACTTTGTCGCAGCTTTAGCGGCAACAATCTTTATCAACTTTGTCCGTGACTTTAGCGGCAACAACCTTTATCAACTTTGTCGCAGCTTTAGCGGCAACAACCTTTATCAACTTTGTCGCAGCTTTAGCGGCAACAACCTTTATCAACTTTGTCGCAGCTTTAGCGGCAACAACCTTTATCAACTTTGTCGCAGCTTTAGCGGCAACAACCTTTATCAACTTTGTCGCAGCTTTAGCGGCAACAACCTTTATCAACTTTGTCGCAGCTTTAGCGGCAACAACCTTTATCAACACATAGGCAGTTCGGGATGCGAGCCCTTCCAAGTTACTTAGCCGACTTTGTCACACTTGACAGATTACCTGCCAAAAATACTAGGTAGTCATATGCAAATCTAGTAAACACTTCCTTTATATTTGACATAACAGGCAAACATTTCGCAACTCTTTCATGAATGAGAGAAATAATGATCTACGAATGTCCTTTAGCATTTTACTGAGCATATCATCATTTCAAACATATTATCATGACTGCCTTTTTCACTATTCATCATTCCAAAATCTCAAACATATAGCAGGTCAACGTTCCTATATATCATGATACTTCTAATTTCACTTACGACATTAGCATAACTTTTCATAATTCTGATGCAACTTTGCATATAAACGTCGAGCATAAAATTCACATATTTTACTATATGAAATATCATTTTTCTCGCGCCATACTTCTTTTACACTTAACTCGATCAAGATCCATATTTTGCTAACTTGATGACTTTCATAATTAAACAAACAAGCAAGGGCATAATTTAAAAATTGGCGCGACATGTTGCCATATAATACTAATCCACGTTCATCCATACTTTAGCAAATAGGCAACAAGCATTTCATATCATATTACACATTTTGAGGGGCATATTAAAAACCCTTATGTGAACCGTTTACTTGAGCATTACTTTATTGACCTTATATCTTCATATTTATAAAGCGCGCTCCACATTGGTGGCCGAGCATGTCTCTCATCATAATATCCACATATTGTAACATAAGGTCACATAATCAATTTCGCGAATCCTAAGACTCCACATATTCTAGTCACATTGGATTTGTCTCATTCATACTATCACGTAATCATAGTAGACAAAGAATATTTTTTACTTTATCAGATACCCATTAACTATTTTCATTTTCAATCACGCCTATTTATGATCAATCAAAGCTTTAGCGACTCATCACCTCTTTTTAGTGACATAAGTAGGCGAGCAAATTAAGTCAATAATTTTAACATAGCAGTTCAGGACACATTTAATTTTGCTGTGTAACAACATTTCTAAGCATGCATCCTTATTCTCACATAACGATTTCATGTAAAGGTCATTTATCATGAACAGACAGGATGGGAAGAGACGACCTGACGAAGGTTGACGATATTCCGGATGGATTCAACACCAAGGCTGTCACACGCTTGTCCCTCCCATTACCTTTTCTTCATCCACTTTTCCTGTCTCAAATACTTAGCCCAACAAATAACAATACCATTTTTGTATACTTTTCATTTTATCACAGTAAGAGCTGCAATGAAAAAGAAAGAATTAACCTGACTTATTTGGCCGGCAATCACTATCTCCGGCGGTTTCCCTCTTCCCGAACCAAAACTTGCTGCCCAGAAGATAACAAATACTCCAAGAAGGCATGCAATTCGTTATTTCTTAACCAAGAATACATCATTTAAAAACATAGGAATGATATCGGCAAACTATCTTGAACATAGGACTAAACATAAATTTTCATATGTCGCCAAGCACTTCTTTCTATTCTTTTCATATAAAGTTGCCAATCATAACAAAACATTATTTCAAAATGTGCTTTAACCACTTCACGGAGCTTATTCCCGCTCGATTATAACCTCATATTCAAGTTTCTATATTCCAATTATCTCTTGTCAGGAACAGGAAATAGGCAAGTAACACATTAAGCCTATTTATTTTATCAAGATAGCATATTAAATAGGGAGCATTTTTGACTTTACTATGCACCAGAATTTCTAATCATGTGCTCATTTACACTATTTTCCTCGTGTTTCACTTTCCTTTCCATCTAATAATTATAGCAAATTGCAGGGCACATTTTTCACCTAATGACTCTTAGCAATTGATCACAAGATTTAATATCGCTTAGAATGATATCAAGTTAAAGCCCCCACTTAACATGATAAACGAATTTCAAAGCATATTCATATTTTTATTAAAAGCGCATTCGCATATACTTGTTATCAATTTACTAAGCATGTATTATTAAGCATTTATTCATTATAAATGAAAAGGATGGAAAGAAGCGACCTGATAAGGATTTGTCGCGATTCTGATGAAACCCGCCAAAAATTTAACGGAATTCCTAACGGCCCTCCGTTGAAATAACCTCCCAAGATAACGAAGGTATCGCCCCAAATAGAAAAAACCCACGCTGCTCTCTGGCCCCCTCTATTCAACTTATGGCTGAGAATCCCTTTGCTTTTCCCAACACATTTTCTTAACCATTCCTTCAACCCAAAAGAAATAACAAAATTAATTTTTTCCAATATTTCTTTATTTTACCTCCTCCTTCTGCTAAAGCTTCTCTACTTCATCTCTCAGAGGCTCCCATTTCCCCCAACTTCCGTTCGAATCCCATTGTTCCCGGCGAGCTCAAGCCGTGCCGCCCATGGCGACAAAATCCGAACGGCAACAAACCATCGCCGGCGAGATCCTCGCTTGGCGACCATAACCTTGGTGACAACCTTCACCGGCGACATTCTCAACAACGAAAACCTTAGTCTGCGACCTCTCAGGCGACGGCCTATTTCCCGGTAAACTCCTCGCCTGGCAACCTCTACCAACAGTAACCTCAACCACCGGCGGCCTCAACCTAGCGGCTTCCATTGTTCCCGGCGAGCTCGATCCCTCGAAAATCCGGCAATCTCCTCTGCTCACCAAACGAAAACGGCGACAATCAATCCCCGGCTTCCCTCTCAGTCGACACGTATTGAAAAACGTGTCTAGCCAAACGACGCGTATAGGATAAGGTTGCTCTCACTTTGACACGTGCCTCCTATCCACTGTTCACGAACGTTACCCTTTCTCTTTCTAACTTTCCGGCGAACGGATCTTCTCCGGCGATGGTCTTATCTTCAGATATACCCTTTGCCACCGGATTCGCGGATCGCCCTACCTCTCTTCTTCTCTTTGGTTTCCGGTGACCCTTGACCTTCTTTTTTCTTCCCATTATTTCCGTTTCCAGATCTGTCCTTGCTTTAGCCCAGAAAAAGAAACTGAAAAATTTGACTCCCAACTCCGGCGAACTCCGTGAACTCGGTACGAGTTTTTCTCTTCCCAAACCAAACGGAAACTGCTAACTAACCTCTCCGACTGCTCCGGCGAGCCATCTGATTGCTACCCCTCACTGTTGCAGTCTGAATTTATACCCCGGCTCCTCTATTCCGGCCAAACTTCGCCGGAAAATTGTCAGTCCCGGCAACGGAACCATCTGATGCGCCACAGAAAAAATGTGTTGCACAGGAAACTAACCGGGGTAGCAACGGCTGACGGACCGGAAAACACGCTCCACGAGGTCCAAAATAATGTGGGACCTACAAGAGAAAACACCGTTAGGGCGGGGGGATTTTCCCCCCGAAAACCCTCCGGCGTGAGAATCATTAATCTGATTCATAACATTTATATATGATATATTTTCTAGAGAGAGAAAATGAGGAGAGAGAAGCTCTCAAAATGGAACATACCTCTCAAATGAACATGGAGGGAGTATTTATACATCCACGGGTGATGTCATCAATGACATCACCATTCACATTATTTCCATTTGCCACGTGTCACGCACCTTGATGGAGGGGAGTCTAACAAAAGACCACAACATTAACATGCGACATACAATATACGGCATGTAACCATTATAACATTAATATCATACATTATGAGTCATGCGACCTACGATGTGCGACATGACACCTCGACAACCAACACCCGTCATACGGGAACCTCCATCCGACATGCGGGAACGACATCCGTCATGCGGGAACCAATATTCGGTATACAATATATAATATGCGAGGGCCAAGCCATAGGTGGGAACCAGGACCAGAACCACAACAATAAGCATAACTTTGGCTAGCATCATAATCATAAGCATATAATATGCGACATATAACGCACAACATCTAATACGCGGCATACGAAATATAACACATAATATGCGACATATAGCAAATAACACCTACTATGCGGCATATAGCATATAACTCATAATATGCGACATCGATCACAACACATATAATATGCGGCATATAGAATATAACACGGGGGAACCAAACCATAATTATAACTTTGGCTATATTCTCATAAAATGTGGTCCCCCTATATACCATAAAATAGGGCCCCCTATCCTGATAAAATAGGGCCCCCCAACGACCACATACTCGGGTCGGGCAGACATTTAACGGGAATAATATTTTGCCATGGTAGCATCATGGATAAAAGCCAATTTTTCCTTTATTTATTTATCTGTGTGAAATAAATGACCACAGCAAAGTTTTTCAGCTGATTTAATCTCCGCCCCATATTCAAAATGTTAGAATAAGTATATATTCTTTGTATATTCTTTATATGTATATCACCTTACATTTGGTTGGTTTGTATAGATAGGTATTTGTTTGGTAAGTCTCTGATTGATATCAATCTCCTTAGATTGAGGGATGTATATCCCGTAGTTGTAGCAACTAGATTGGTAGGTAACTTTTGTATATATAAATTGGTCAAAGAATAGTGAAAAGGCAAGGAGTCTATTTCTTTCATGGTATCTTAGGGTTTGTCGATCTTTTCTCGCTTCCGCGTTGCCCTAAGTAATACGCCTTTTCTTCTTTCTTTATTTTTCCGCTGTTGTTTGTCCTTCGTCACGGTAAAAATGTCAACTTCGAAATCTGGTTTTCATCCTGCCCTAGCCGTCTCGAATATCAAGTCTAACATACCTGTTACTCTTGAGGTAGAGAACGTACAGTACGCGACATGGGCGGAGCTCTTTCGTGTCCATGCTAAATCGTGTAAGGTGCTCCACCATATCATCCCTTCGGAGAAAGTAAAAGCTCCGGCTAATGAGGAAGAGCAGGATATGTGGGATGTCTTGGATGCTACGATTTTACGTTGGATATACTCAACTATATCCAATGATCTTCTCCAGACCATTTTAGTTTCGGTTGCTAATTCTATGCAAGCTTGGGATAGACTACGAGACATTTTTTAGGACAACAAAAATTCTCGGGCAGTCTCCCTCGAGTAGGAGTTCTCCTCGACAACAATGGAGGAATTCACAAACGCCTCTTTCTACTGTCAAAGGCTGAAATCCTTGGCCGATCAACTCGCTAATGTGGGTGCTCCTATCACTGAGAGCCGGATGGTTCTTCAATTGGTTGTCGGGCTCACCGAGGCATACAACGGTGTGGCACTTCAATTGAGTTTAGAGCTGATATTAGAGCATAAAGAGGAGGCACAACCAAGCTTACAGAAGCCAAGGCTCTCTTGTTGATGATGATGGGAATTCATATTCATAGACGAAGAAGCCGAAGCAGAATTGGGAGTAGGGAAATGCATTCTTTCAAGCACTGGGTAGTTCAAGAACAAAGAGTTTGAGATGGCTCAATCATACAGAAAAGAAAACATTTTGTATAACAGTCCCTGAAAGAATCAGTTGCACTTGACTTCCCCCCAATCACCATCCCCACAACCATTAAAACCACTAAAAGTCTCCTCACCCTACTATCCCCTCCCATTTTTCCTTAGTCTACTCCACTGGGGGTGCATGGTTCATATATGCTCTTCACTTCCCTGGAGTGGACTGACTCCGTGCCATAATAATTGTCTATTTTTTTATTTTTTTTAAAGTTTGATGAAAGTAATGAAAATCATTGAATTTTAATCAACTTTGGTAACAAATTATGAACTTATGTAACATATAATAACAAGTATACTCCTATGAAAACTGATATACTTTTAAAATAATTGTAATATTTTTTTTAATTAATGGTTATTAATACTGACTTTTTTTTCTTGAAAATTAAGTTATTTGAAATTGAAATCAAAAATTATAACTATGTAAACTAGCAATTTGCTTCAAATACAGTCAACAACAACAACAACAGTAACACCAACACCAACAACAACAATGCAAGAATAAAGAATAAAGAACAACAAAGAACAAAAAAACCCAGAAATTAAAAGTAAATCAGAAAAGGGGGAAGAAATGTATACCTGATTGTTGTTGATCGAAGAAATCAGCTTCAATTTCCCTGGCTGGAGGAGAGAGAGAGAGAAATAGAACAAGATTTTCAATAATCCACCACACCAAGAACAACAAAAACCAAAAATTAAAAGTAAACACGCTATACCTGCTGATTCGTTGTTCACGCTGTGGTCACCGGCGGTAGGAAATTCGTGCCCTAGCTAGAGGAGAGAAAGAGAGACAGAGAAAGCGCGAAACTGAATAGGGAATTTGATTTTCCCGGTATTTAATAACATTTACGGCGGATATTATACACCGCCGTAAATATTGTGTACTATTTACGGCGGACGCGTGTCAACCGCCAAAAATAAGTAACTATTTACGGCGGATACTAATATACCGCCGTATATAACTTCAATCTCATATACGTATATGCCAAATGTACGTACATAACATATTTACGGCGGCTTAAGCTGCCGTATATAACAAATATATACGGCGGTTGTATATACCGCCGTATATAACTAATATATACGGCGGTCGCGTATCACCCGCCGTAAATGAGTGCCGTAAATAACCTACTTTCTTGTAGTGTGGGTATGTTAATTCGTCAGCGGGACCCTCTTCCCACCTTCTCACAGGTGCGTTCTATGCTAATTCTGGAGGAGTCCGGATTGGCAAAGAAGGCAGCCATCTCTAGTCATTCTGCCATGGTTTCGACGCAGTCGAAAGTTTCTGCGAAGCCGGCTCAGTTTCCTGATTTTGGCACCCACGGTCATGCGAATGGGGATGGTTGGAAAGGGCAAGGAAAAGGGAACAATGGTAAGAAGAATGGGGGAGGAAACAAGGGATCTAAAAAGGAATACTATTCGGGTGGCAGGTCAAATCATGGAGGTAACAATAATGGGGGTGGACGCTATCAATCCGGCCGACAACAACAGCAGCAAGGGCTGCATTCTTTTGGTGGGCAGCAGCAACATTGGCCATGGGTTATGCCTCCCTGCCCTTACCCAACAATGAATTGGGCCAGGCCCATGTTTCAGCAGCAAGGTCCAGTATCTTAGTTTCAGCCGGACCTCCTTGGCCCACGCCCGGTCCAGAACAGTCGCACTTCTCAGGTGTATGCATCTTCTACAGTTTCTACTCCTACGGATATTGATTAGGCAATTCATACCATGTCTCTTACCCCACCCGATGCTTCGTGGTATATGGACACAGGGGCTACCAACCATATGACTTCGGAACAAGGTACACACAAGTCTTATTTCAATACGAGCATTAAGAATAATGGCATAATTGTGGGGAATGGTAGTCGAATTCCAATTCAAGGGGTAGGTCATACTAATCTGCCTTCTCCGTCCCCTCCCCTTTTATTAAAAAATGTTCTTCATGCCCCTCTCATTATTAAAAATCTTATTTCAGTTAGAAAATTTACTAGTGATAATTCTATCACCGTAGAATTTGACCCTTTTGGATTTTCTGTGAAGGATTTCCGAACGGGGACGCTTCTTATGAGATGTGATAGTCAAGGGGATCTCTATCCAATCACTTCCGTTTTTTCAACTTCAACCAATCCTCCGGCATCTTTTTCAGCAATTAGTTCTTTATTGTGGCATGACCGTTTAGGTCACCCTGTGGCACCTGTTTTTGCCTCTCTTAGAAATAGAAATTTTATTAGTTGTAATAAAAATGGTATTTCTCATATTTGTCATTCTTGCACTCTTGGAAAACTAATAAAATTGTCTTTTAGTGATTCTACATATTTTACTGTAATGCCTTTTGATATTGTTCATTGTGATTTATGGACATCTCCCGTTTTGAGTTCGATGGGACACCGATATTATCTTATTATACTTGATGATTATTCAAACTTTGTGTGGACATTTTCTTTGTCACATAAGTCTCAAGTTTTTGCTACTTTCCTAAATTTTCGTGCCTTTATTCGAACTCACTTTGAACGAGAGATAAAAACCATACAATGTGACAATCAGGGCCGGCCTTTGGCATGAGCGAGGTGAGCGCTCGCTCAGGGCCTCAAAATTTCAAGGGGCACCAAAAAAAAAACCATTATATATATTTCTTTCTCCATTGATTGAGTCCATTCGTCTGATCGATCGGCTCCTCGTCTTCCTCAATCCTCCTCCTCCATTAAGCTGATTGATCGGCTCCAATTATTAACCCTCCCCCGCTCCCTCTGTTGCAGCGTTGCTCCTCTCACAGCAATCGATACTCTCTCCCGCCATCAAACCCTAGCCCAGTGGCCGTCTAATCCATTGACGTCGTACCACAAGAACCAAAATCGCAGCTTGAAGCTGTGAATTACAGTGCACAATCTGGTGGGTAACTCAAATTTAGGCCTTGTTGGTTTCGAATTCCACCTCCCACTTGCAGTCCAAGAGCAATTTGTCGATTGGGGAGGTCCGGGAGGAACATCCCTAGATGATCGTCTCGAAATTGCCCCATTCTCACACGCTTGCTCACTCGTTTCCCCTCTCTTTCGTTGTCTCGGTATCGCCTTCAAGTTCATCGAAATAGATTACGTCGCCAAGGTATTTTTTTTCCCAATTTGGTGAGTACTATAGATTGAGATAGGGAGTGTGCTTTGCAATTCGATTGAAAGCTTTTGATTAGGATTTGGAATTGGAATTGGAAGAGCAATTTGAAGTCTCCTGATGTCCTGAGTCCTGACTTCTAATTGACTAATTCATAATCCAAATTCCAATCTAAATTTGTAATCCAAATTTATAATCCAAATTCCAATCTAATTGACTAATTCATAATCCAAATTCCAATCTAAGTGTTTTTGGGGCCTCATTTTGAACTTTGCACAGGGCCTCTAATTATGAGAACCGGCCCTGGTGACAATGGGAGGGAATTCGACAATAAACCTTTTTGGAATTTTTGCCATACACATGGGTTAGAATTTAGGTTATCTTGTCCGTATACTTCTCCTCAAAATGGAAAATCTGAAAGAAAAATTTGTACCATCAATAATATGGTTCGTACGTTACTTATTCATGCCTCATTACCCCCAAATTTTTGGAATCATGCTCTCCAAATGACATCATACCTCCTCAATATTCTCCCGGTTAAACATTTGGCATACAATTCCCCTTTACAAATCTTATATGATCGGGTTCCTTCATATACCCATCTTAGGGTGTTCGGGTGTTTATGTTATCCCTTTTATCCCTCGTCTACTATACACAAACTTTAAGCCCACTCCACTCCTTGTGTGTTTCTTGGGATATCCGAAAAATCACCGGGGATATTTATGTTTGGATTTAATATCTAAGAAAATCATTTTAAGCCGAAATGTTATTTTTGACGAGTCGCGTTTTCTATACTCTTCTCTTCAAAATACTCCGCCTCACGCATATAATTTTTTAGATACTGGGTTGTCTCCAACTTTGTTCCATCATTTTTCTACTACTGATCAACCCAACTCAAACATTCGGCCCAATGACCCTTCAGCCCATAATGAGACCCAGTCTTGTACTCAGCCTCCTGAAGGTCCAACGCTTGTCCCTCATTCTTTGGGCCGGCCTGATTCTGGCCCCTCTGCAACTCCTAATTTTGGTCCAGCTGCTCAATCAATTGTTCCAATTGTGCAGCCCATTGTTTCTCCTTCAAATTCGGCCCAACAACAAATTGGCCATCGTCCCAATACTCGCAGTCAGTCCGGGATTTTTAAACCAAATCCCAAGTATTGTTTTCAATCTGTTATAAGTAAATCTCCTCTCCCTCGTAATCCTGTGACGGCACTCCGTGACCCCAATTGGAAACTTGCCATGAATGATGAATTTAATGCTCTTATTGCTAATAAAACATGGGTGTTAGTACCTCGTCCCCCGAATGTTAATATAATTCGATCCATGTAGATTTTTTCTCACAAGTCTAAATCTGATGGTTCTTTTGAGAGGCATAAAGCCCGTCTTGTAGGTAATGGAAAAACTCAACGTGTTGGGGTGGATTGCGGAGAGACATTTAGCCCCGTGGTTAAATCGGCAACGATACGTCTTGTTCTCGGTTTAGCTCTTTCTAAGAATTGGGCATTGCATCAACTTGATGTGAAAAATGCTTTTCTACATGGTGAGCTTCGTAAGACAGTGTTTATGCATCAGCCTGTTGGATACCGGAATGCTAATTATCCGGATCATGTATGCTTGCTAAAGAAATCATTATATGGTTTAAAGCAAGCCCCGCGGGTATGGTACAAGAGGTTTGCAGATTTTGTTACATCTATTGGTTTTAAAAATAGTCGATCCGACAACTCTCTTTTCATTTATCACCATAATGGACTTACTGCATATATACTCCTCTATGTTGATGATATTATTCTCACTACCTCTACTGATACTCTTCGTCAGTCTATTATGTCTCATCTCAGCTCCGTATTTGCTATAAAGAATTTGGGTCCTTTGAACTATTTCTTGGGTATAGCTGTAGTCCGTTCTGCCGATGGCTTATTTTTGTCCTAACGAAAGTATACTGAGGAGATTATTAGTAGAGCGGGTATGTCATCCTGTAAACCCGCCTCTACTCCAGTCGACACAAAGTCCAAGTTGAGTGCTACTTCGTCTGTTACATTTGGTGATCCATTCTTGTACCGCAGTCTTGCCGGTGCCTTACAATATCTCACTTTTACTAGGCCTGATATCTCATATGCGGTTCAACAAATATGTTAATTCATGCATAACCCAATGACAACTCATATGAATGCATTGAAGCGGATTATCAGATACCTTCAGGGTACATTGACTCTTGGGTTACATCTTACTCCTTCTTCTACATCTTCTCTTATATCGTATACTGATGCAGATTGGGGAGGGTGTCCGACACCCGTCGTTTCACATCGGGTTACTGTGTGTTTTTGGGAGACAACTTGATTTCTTGGTCGTCTAAACGGCAACCCACCCTTTCAAGATCGAGTGCCGAGGCCGAGTACCGTGGGGTTTTGTAACGACCCTAACCCTAGGCACTAATTTTAATATCATATTGTGTGTTTTAATATTATTGTTATTATTATGTGTCCATTTTTATATACTTGATTTCATATGTTAGGATAAATGATAGTGCAATAAATTAATGTTCTAGAAAAGTATAACAATAGAAATAAATAAAGCATTTGGAAAATATAATAATAGGAAATGAATAAATAGTAGAAGGAGGTTAAATTGGGTAGATAAATGATTTTGGGATAGGTTTAATAACTAAGGTGAAAGCCTTAGATTGAGTAGGGAGGGGGGCCAATTCCTTTTCCCTAAATTCCTCAAATAAGGCCTCAATAGTCAACCTACCACCTTACCTCCCCATACCCTCTCTTACACTCCCCATACTCCCTCTATTCACTTTCATCTTCTTTCTCATTTTCTTCTTTCACTTTCTCCATGGAACTCCATTGAAGGTCTCTCCATTTCAAGCTTTGTAGCTAGCCATTTCTACACCATTTTCAAGTCTAAGAGCATTTTTGAGGTTGGATCATCTAGGGGATCAAATCAAGCTAAGAAGATCAACATTCTATTCTAAAAACCTAAGGTGAGTTATTATGACCCTTTTCTTTCCTTGAATGATCATGAATATAAATGTTATTGTGGTTGTTCTATTGAATGTGATGATTGAGAACTTTGTTGGTTTTATAGAAATATTATGGTTTATGGATGTTGAATTGATCTAGGGTTAAGACATGATTCCAAGGAGTTGAATGAGTAGATTGAAGTTACCAAAGTTGGAAATGCCCTTTAGGTTCATAACTTAGAATACATTTGGTTGGAACTTTGGGATTTTGAGAAATTGTTGTTGATTTGTGCTGTTCTGCCATTTCTGGGCCGAGGGCACGAGTCGTGACCTCAGGTACGAGTCGTGCCATGTGAGGGTCACGAGTCGTGCCTTGGATAAAGGGAAGTCGTGACCTGTAAGGGGACGCCAGGTTCAGAGGGGGGTCATTTGGGCACGAGTCGTGCCTCTGGGCACGAGTCGTGCCAGTCGTGCCCTGGCCTGGGTTTTCACCTCAACTTTAGAGCTATTCAAACCTAATCAAACTCGAACCAAAATGAAATCTCTTTAACCTAGATTAAAGTAGAATACTTTGGCTTCACAATGACATTCTAAGTGATCAAAATGGAATAGTGGAAGTACTTTAAATGTTGCTTGGAAAACGTTAGCTAACCTAGTTTGGTAACTAGACAATTATGATCCCAACTTGGTAGATTCAACTTAGACCTTTAAAGAGGCTATGTATTATTGTATAATGACCGTGTAGGATGGATTGATGTTACTTCCTTGCTTACATTGGGTTCATATACATTGTTTGTATTATGCATAGTGTGTTGATTAAATGTTGCACTATGATATTGGTTGAACATGAGTATACTTTACCATGTTGATATATTGTTATCCCTTTTTGTGGATTTTATTCAAGTATCTATTATGTGCTTGATAATGTGTGAGTCAGCTGACATTGGGGGTATAACATAATACGATCAATTATGGAAGTGTAACCTAATGTGATCGGATTATGTTATATCTGTGGCCGTCCCCTCCTGTGGCCACAGGATGGGGTATAGCATCTGTATTGAGCCAAAAGCCTTACAGAGTTGCTACTGTCTTATTTGGTTCCCTGAAAAACGGGTCTTATAAGACGTGAGTATTGCTTAAGCAGCTCACTGTAAGATTGGAGTATTATTATACCCAATGTTGTACGACTACTGTTCAGACGGGAAAAGGTAAATCAAGGTAATGGAATGTGGTTACAGCTTTTCCAATGTGTTATGTGCGACTTGTTATATGTTGCATTTATCGCATATTCTTTGCATTCATAATAGCTTCTTTGAGATTTATTCTCACCCCTCTCCCTTTAATGTTTTTAGATCCCGAGACGGGAGGACCGGCCAAGTAAGGACGGAAAGGAGTTTGGCGGTGAGCTTTTGGGTATTGTCGGGAGTACGTTAGGTTGGCGTAGAAAGTATTTTGTTATAATTCCTTTTGGGAGTTTGTAATTATAAACTTTACATTTCTACGTTAAAACCAATATCTTTTGTAACTAAACAGGTAAAGGTTTTCAAAGTTGGTCAACTCCTCCTCCAATGTGGAGAGGAGTGGAGTTATTTTGAAATGACAACGTTAATGATGTTTATGTTTAAAGTTTAATTCAAGTTTTAAAAGTTTAGTATATTTGGGTTAGTTTGAGGACGCTCCAACTCGGGACACGTGTAGGTTCCGGGTCGGGGTCCTCGCGGTTAATATCGAGCTCGGTTAGAGTTCTCGGGTAGAGTCTAGCTGAGTGAGAGTGTGTGATAACTGACGTCGAGCGTTTAATGCAGGATTTTGTACTAATGGCGGGTAATGATGGAGATCAGGATCGGTCTTTGGGTAATGTTGGTAATTTGAATGCCGAAATGATGGATATGTTCCGGGTGTTTCTTCAGAATATGGCAACTCAGAATCAAGGTAGGGGACAACAACAAGAAGTTAGGCAAGGGCACCATGGTCTGGAGAAGTTTGTGAAGATGTCTCCTCCTAGCTTCAACGGAGATCCGAATCCGGTAAAGGCGAAAAGGTGGCTTGAAGCGATGAACAAGATTTTCTTAGCTATGGAGAGTTCGGATGCGGAAAAGGTGAGATGTGCCGTTTTCAAGTTGGAAGGACCCGCGGAGCACTGGTGGCAAGTAGTGAAGGATGGTTGGGACCGGGATTTGACACCGCAGACTTGGGAAAATTTCACTCGTAAGTTCCGGGATCACTTCGTTCCAATGGTGACTAGGGATAAGAAGGAGGTTGAATTTCTGAAATTGGAGCAAGGGACGATGTCTATAGCACAGTATTCAGCAAAGTTTACGGAGTTGGCCCGATATTGTCCTCATTTGGTACCGGATGAAGAGAGGCGTATCTACAGGTTCGTGAAAGGCTTAAGGGTGGAGTTCCGGAAGCAGCTTTTGACTCATGACTTCGCCAACTTCCAATCAGCGGTGAACATGGCGTATCGGATTGAGAATGACATAGAGGAGCATCGGGGTAAAAATGAAGGTGGAAACAGAAACAGATTCCAAGGTCAAGGTTCGGGACAGAACAGAGGGCAGCCGAGAACATTCACTTCGGGAGCAAATCGAGGAGGAAATGTAGCGGCTCCGGCAAATCGTCCGACTTCCGGTCAGTTTGGGACAACGTGTGGATATTGCAAGAGGCAAGGACATTCGGAGGACAAGTGTTGGAGCAAGCAAGGCAAGTGTTTGGAGTGTGGGTCGACAAGTCATTTCCGGAGGAATTGTCCTAAGTGGCAGAGTAAGCAAGCTTCGGGTAGTGGTCAAGGGGGACAAGGTAGTGGTGTGAAGAGAGATGTGGACGGGAAACCCAAAGATAGAGTCCAAGGTCGAGTGTTTGCTTTGGGTCGAGGAGAGGTCGATCCTAATGCCGTCATTAGAGGTATAGTTCCTGTCTCAGGAGTTAAGGCCCGCATTCTTATAGATCCCGGGTCTTCCCATTCATTTGTGGCATCTCATTTTGCATTCTCATTGCATATCTTGCCTGAATCTATGCCTTATGTGTTGGAGGTCTCTACTCCTATGGGAGAGTGCCTTGCATCTTCTTTGATATATCGTGGTTGTGATGTGACTATATGTGGGCAAGTATTGCCGGTGGATTTGGTCGAGTTACCAATCCGTGATTTTGATGTGATCCTTGGAATGGATTGGTTGAGTCAGTGTCATGCTTTGGTAGACTGTCGTAGAAAACGAGTCTCATTTGCTATGCCTGACGTGCCTACTTTTATATTTGATGCGGATAAATCTATGTTTGGGTTACATGTTATTTCCGCCTTAAAAGCTAGAAAGATGCTATCTAAGGGGTGTGCGGGTTACTTGGCTTATGTGGTAGATTCCAATAAGAAGTCCCCCGAGTTAGCTCATGTCCCGGTTGTGAATGAGTTTAGTGACGTGTTTTCTAGTGAGTACTCTATGCCTCCGGATCGTGAGGTAGAGTTTTGTATTGACTTAGTGTCCGGCACCGCCCCTATCTCTAAAGCACCCTATAGAATGGCTCCGGCCGAGTTAAAAGAGTTGAAAGTTCAATTGCAAGAATTGCTAGACCGGGGTTTTATTCGCCCTAGTGTGTCTCCGTGGGGAGCACCGGTTCTATTTGTTAGGAAGAAGGATGGTACTTTACGATTGTGTATAGATTATCGTTTGTTGAACCAAGCCACCATAAAGAATAAGTATCCTCTTCCTCACATAGATGATTTATTTGACCAACTTCAAGGTTCCGTTATCTACTCAAAGCTTGATTTGAGAAGCGGATACCATCAGTTAAAGATTAGGCCGGATGATATTGCCAAAACAGCTTTCCGAACTAGATATGGTCATTATGAGTTTGTTGTGATGCCGTTTGGGTTGACTAATGCTCCAGCCGTGTTTATGGATATGATGAACCGTGTTTTCAAGCCTTATCTTGATAGCTTTGTGGTGGTATTCATTGACGATATCCTTGTTTATTCTAAGTCCCGGGAAGAGCATGAGAATCATTTGAGGATTGTCTTGTCCGTTCTTCGTGAGAAGCAGTTGTACGCCAAGTTCAGCAAGTGTGAGTTTTGGCTTGAGCAGGTTTCTTTCTTGGGACATGTTGTGTCGAGTTCGGGAATTTCCGTGGACCCTTCAAAGATTGAAGCCGTGGTTAATTGGAAGCAACCTTCGGCGTATGGCGAGGTTCGTAGTTTCCTTGGTTTGGCGGGGTATTATCGGAGGTTCATTGAGGGGTTTTCTCGGATTGCTACTCCGTTGACGAGGTTGACTCGGAAGGATGTATCGTTTGTATGGGATTCCAAGTGTGAAGAAAGTTTTAATGAATTGAAGAAGAGGTTGACGACGGCTCCTGTTCTTACCCTTCCGGATGGTTGTGAGAATTTTGTGATCTATAGTGATGCCTCGAAGGCGGGTTTGGGATGTGTCCTCATGCAAAATGGGAAGGTTATTGCGTATGCCTCTAGGAAGTTATCACCGGCGGAACAGAATTACCCTACTCATGATATGGAATTGGCGGCGATTATATTTGCGTTACATAAGTGGAAGCATTATCTTTATGGGGCAAAATTTGAGATATTCACCGATCATAAGAGTTTGAAGTACTTATTTACTCAAAAGGAGTTGAACAACCGACAAAGGAGATGGCTTGAGTTTTTGAAGGATTTTGATTGTATAATTTCTTATCATCCGGGGAAGGCCAATGTAGTGGCGGATGCGATTAGCCGAAAGGCGTATGTGACAGCTTTGAGTTCTCGGGAATTGAAGAGTGAAGTAATCATTGCGAATGTTCGAGCCGTTCCGACATTGTATGGAGATTTGAAGGAAGCTCAACAAGGTGATCCGGAGTTGAAGAAAATTTTTGATCAAGTGCAAGATGGGAAATCCGGGGAATTTGCGTTGAATAGAGATGGAAGTTTAACCTTCCAAGGGAGAATTTGCGTTCCTTCATCACCGGAAATCAAAAGGCGTGTCTTAGAGGATGGCCATAAGTCCAAGTTTGCGATTCATCCGGGTAGTACCAAAATGTATCAAGACTTGAAGCGTGGGTATTGGTGGAATGGAATGAAGAGGGAAATTGCGGACTATGTTTCTAAGTGTTTGACTTGTCAACAGATTAAGGCGGAACATCAAAGACCGGCGGGATTACTTCAACCATTGGATATTCCGGAATGGAAATGGGAAGGGATCTCGATGGATTTTGTTTCGGGTTTGCCTCTTACCGCGAAGAAGATGGATGCTATTTGGGTTATTGTGGATCGGTTAACGAAGTCGGCTCATTTTCTTCCGGTATCAACCAAGTTTTTGTTAGAGAAGTTAGCTCAGTTGTATATGAAGGAGATTGTGAGACTTCACAGGGTTCCGGTTAGTATTGTTTCCGACAGAGATCCGAGGTTTACATCTAGATTCTGGAGAGCATTGCATGAAGCCTTGGGTTCTAAATTGTGTTTCAGTACAGCGTTTCATCCTCAAACCGATGGTCAGTCCGAGAGAACTATACAGATACTTGAGGATATGTTACGGGCTTGTGTGATGGATTTCCAATTATCATGGGAGGATCATCTATCTTTAGTGGAGTTTGCCTACAACAACAGTTATCAGTCTAGTATTGAGATGGCTCCGTATGAAGCGTTGTATGGTAGGAAGTGTCGATCTCCGATGTGTTGGGACGAGGTTGGCGAAGCGAGACTTTGGGGCCCGGATTTGGTTCGAGATTCTACGGAGAAGATCAAGGTAATTCGGGATAGATTGAAGACGGCTCGAGTAGACGGAAAAGCTACGCCGACAATAGAAGAAGGGATTTATCTTTTTCGGGTTGGTGACTTTGTGTTCTTGAAGGTCTCTCCGAGAACGGGAATCAAAAGGTTTGGCAATAAGGGTAAATTGGCTCCGAGGTTCGTCGGTCCGTTTGAGATCTTAGAGAAGATTGGAGATTTGGCTTACCGGTTGGCATTACCTCCGTCTCTTTCTTTACTCCATGATGTCTTCCATGTTTCGATGTTGAGGAAGTATTGTCATGATCCTTCCCACATCTTGAAGTTCTCCCAGATGATGTCCAAGCGGACATGTCTTATGTTGAAGAGCCCTTAAGAGTCTTAGAATTCCAAGTTAAGGAGTTGAGGTCTAAGAGTATTCCGATAGTGAAGGTCCTTTGGAAGAATCACACCGTTGAGGAAGCGACGTGGGAGCTAGAGTCGGAGATGAGAGCGAAATACTGTGGTTGTTTGAAAATCCAAGTAAGTCTTTTTAAAATTCGGGACAAATTTTCTTTAAGGGGGAGTGAGTGTAACGACCCTAACCCTAGGCACTAATTTTAATATCATATTGTGTGTTTTAATATTATTGTTATTATTATGTGTCCATTTTTATATACTTGATTTCATATGTTAGGATAAATGATAGTGCAATAAATTAATGTTCTAGAAAAGTATAACAATAGAAATAAATAAAGCATTTGGAAAATATAATAATAGGAAATGAATAAATAGTAGAAGGAGGTTAAATTGGGTAGATAAATGATTTTGGGATAGGTTTAATAACTAAGGTGAAAGCCTTAGATTGAGTAGGAGGGGGCCAATTCCTTTTCCCTAAATTCCTCAAATAAGGCCTCAATAGTCAACCTACCACCTTACCTCCCCATACCCTCTCTCTTACACTCCCCATACTCCCTCTATTCACTTTCATCTTCTTTCTCATTTTCTTCTTTCACTTTCTCCATGGAACTCCATCAAGGTCTCTCCATTTCAAGCTTTGTAGCTAGCCATTTCTACACCATTTTCAAGTCTAAGAGCATTTTTGAGGTTGGATCATCTAGGGGATCAAATCAAGCTAAGAAGATCAACATTCTATTCTAAAAACCTAAGGTGAGTTATTATGACCCTTTTCTTTCCTTGAATGATCATGAATATAAATGTTATTGTGGTTGTTCTATTGAATGTGATGATTGAGAACTTTGTTGGTTTTATAGAAATATTATGGTTTATGGATGTTGAATTGATCTAGGGTTAAGACATGATTCCAAGGAGTTGAATGAGTAGATTGAAGTTACCAAAGTTGGAAATGCCCTTTAGGTTCATAACTTAGAATACATTTGGTTGGAACTTTGGGATTTTGAGAAATTGTTGTTGATTTGTCTTTGTTACGCCATTTACGGGCCGAGGGCACGAGTCGTGACCTCAGGTACGAGTCGTGCCATGTGAGGGTCACGAGTCGTGCCTTGGATAAAGGGAAGTCGTGACCTGTAAGGGGACGCCAGGTTCAGAGGGGGGTCATTTGGGCACGAGTCGTGCCCTGGGGCACGAGTCGTGCCCTGGCCTGGGTTTTCACCTCAACTTTAGAGCTATTCAAACCTAATCAAACTCGAACCAAAATGAAATCTCTTTAACCTAGATTAAAGTAGAATACTTTGGCTTCACAATGACATTCTAAGTGATCAAAATGGAATAGTGGAAGTACTTTAAATGTTGCTTGGAAAACGTTAGCTAACCTAGTTTGGTAACTAGACAATTATGATCCCAACTTGGTAGATTCAACTTAGACCTTTAAAGAGGCTATGTATTATTGTATAATGACCGTGTAGGATGGATTGATGTTACTTCCTTGCTTACATTGGGTTCATATACATTGTTTGTATTATGCATAGTGTGTTGATTAAATGTTGCACTATGATATTGGTTGAACATGAGTATACTTTACCATGTTGATATATTGTTATCCCTTTTTGTGGATTTTATTCAAGTATCTATTATGTGCTTGATAATGTGTGAGTCGGTGACATTGGGGTATAACATAATACGATCAATTATGGAAGTGTAACCTAATGTGATCGGATTATGTTATATTCAATAATGTCCCCTCACTGTGGCGCGGGATGGGGTATAGCATCTGTATTGAGCCAAAAGCCTTACAGAGTTGCTCTTGTCTTATTTGGTTCCACTGAAACGGGTCTTATAAGACGTGAGTATTGCTTAAGCGGCTCGGCTGTAAGATTGGAGTATTATTATACCCAATGTTGTACGACTACTTTTGTTCGAGACGGGAAAAAGGTAAATCAAGGTAATGGAATGTGGTTACAGCTTTTCCAATGTGTTATGTGCGACTTGTTATATGTTGCATTTATCTGGCATATTGCTGCATTCATAATAGCTTGCTGAGATTTATTCTCACCCCTCTCCCTTTAATGTTTTTAGATCCCGAGACAGGAGGACCGGCCAAGTAAGGACGGAAAGGAGTTTTGTGAGTGAGCTTTTGGGTATTGTCGGGGTACGTTAGGTTGGCGTAGAAAGTATTTTGTTATAATTCCTTTTGGGAGTTTGTAATTATAAACTTTACATTTCTACGTTAAAACCAATATCTTTTGTAACTAAACAGGTAAAGGTTTTCAAAGTTGGTCAACTCCTCCTCCAATGTGGAGAGGAGTGGAGTTATTTTGAAATGACAACGTTAATGATGTTTATGTTTAAAGTTTAATTCAAGTTTTAAAAGTTTAGTATATTTGGGTTAGTTTGAGGACGCTCCAACTCGGGACACGTGTAGGTTCCGGGTCGGGGTCCTCACAGGTTTTGTCTCTGAATCATGTTGGTTGCGCAACTTGCTCTTGGAACTTCATTGTCCGATTCACAAAGCTACATTAGTGTATTGTGACAATGTGAGTGCCATATATTTTTCGAGAAATCCGGTTCAACATCAGCGAACAAAACATATAAAGATGGATATTCATTTTGTACGCGAGAAGGTGGCTCGTGGCGAAGTTCACGTTTTACATGTCCCGTCCCGGTTTTAGATTGCTGACATTTTTACGAAGGGGCTTCCACTTGTACTGTTTGATGAGTTTCAGACCAGTCTTAACGTCCGTCTCCCTCCCGTTCCGACCGTGGGGGAGTGTTAGAATAAGTATATATTCTTTGTATATTCTTTATATGTATATCACGTTACATATGGTTGGTTTGTTTAGATAGGTATTTGTTTGGTAAGTCTATGATTGATATCAATCTCCTTAGATTCCTTAGATTGAGGGATGTATATCCCATAGTTGTAGCAACTAGATTGGTAGATAACTTTTGTATATATATATATTGGTCAAAGAATAATGAAAAGGCAAGGAGTCTTTTCACAAAAGAATGTAGTATAAGATCAAGTACAATAATTCAACCACCAAAAAATATTCAACTACCCTAATATTACGATACCTCATCTTCTCTCTCCATCCACTTAATCATTCAACTACTTTCTCAACTACACCCCCCACAATAAGCTAGTTTAGTTTAAAATTCAACTCCTCCCAACTCATCATTCTATACCCCACCACTTTGAGTGTTTTTTTTTTTGTGTCCAAATCAAATGAAACTTATATCAATTTGTAGGGAAAAAAATGATGAATTTTGGTGAAAAAAAAAATTAAAAAAAAATTAATTTATTAGGTGATAATTCAGCTCAAATTGAAAAATGAGTGGTTTTTTTTTTTGTATCCAAATCAAATGAAACTTATATCAATTTGTAGGGAAAAAAATGATGAATTTTGGTGATTTTTTTTTTAATCATTTATTATGAGATAATTGAGCTTAAATAAATGAGTGAAAAAATAATAAAGTACGGACCAATGGGACAGCAACACGTGGCATCTCACAGGAAAAAAGAAAAAAAAAAACCTTCAGATAGTATACGCGCCTAAAGAGAGAGTGTAGTTCACGCGCCGTTTTTGACCCAATGGGGCAGCAACACGTGGCAAAAACGGGACCCACTTTTTTTTTTCAACCTGGTTGAACCCTCTCAACCCCTCCCCTTCAATCACCCCCCTTTCAACCCCTTATTGCCCTCATTCAACCAGTTTAACCCCATTCAACCCCCTCTCAACTCATCTATTGGACATGATCTAAATGACTTCTATCCACTGACCGTTAGTAACAGCAAAATTGACGCTGAAGGGTTCCAAATCAATGTGTAACATCAATTTACATACTCCCTCCATCCCGCTTGAAACTGCACAGTTACTGTTTGCACGGGAATTAAGAAAAAAAATAAAGATATAAATGTTGTGAGTGTAAAAGTAAAATAGGAGAGAAAATGAGTTGAGAGAATAGTAAATTATAATGGTGTTGTGAGTATTAAAATAATGTAGGAGAGAGAATGAGTGAAGGGAATAGTAAAGATTTTTTGCCATTTTAGAAAGTGTGTAATTTGTAATGGAATGTCCAATAATAAAAAAAATGTGCAATTTGTAGCGGGTCGAAGGAAGTATTTGATATAGAAGAAGTAAATTCATCCACTAAGGTCTGAAAGTAAAATAAGAAGAAGAGAGAGAGAGAGAGAGAGAGAGAGAGAGAGAGAGAGAGAGAGAGAGGATTAAACTGAGGCAAATAACAGTGGTCAACCTGGCACTGTTTTTTTTTTTTTTAAAAAAAAAAGAAAAAGAAAACCAGTCTTTTATTCTTTAGTTTAATTTATTATTTATTTTTTGCCTTTGGGTCATAAGGATAGAAATGAAAAGGCTTATCCAATCCAAGGGCATGCTTTTCAAGAACCTCACCACCAACTTCCTGGACAGACCAACACAAGTAGTGACACAGTCTCCCCTTCCAATAAAAAACCCATACACTAATCTCTCCGTCGGTAAAAATGTTCTCATTTGTCATTTTTATTTGTTCCACCGTCTTGTAAAAATGTTTTCATTTACCATTTTTATTTGGCTCGCCAAAAAAATAGTTTCGTTTCCTGAAAATTGTTATTTAAAATTGGAATAACTAATGGTCCATGCAACATACTATGACCATATTTTTCGCAAAATGAAACGTACTAACTAGTGTTAGTAATATAACATACTTTCAATTGTTTTTTAAAATAATGCAATGAACTTTATTTTTAACAAATCGTGTTAGATTTTTTAACGGATACTGATATGGCTAAACCATTTACTTCCTCCGTCCCATAAAATCTTATCCATTTTGTTATTTAGGGCATCCCACTTATAAGTCACACTTTCTAAAAAGGAAACTTTTTAATACTTTTTTATTCATGGAACCCACTTATCATACTTACAACAACTATCCACTTACTATTCTCTACCCCACTTTCTCTCTTCTACCCATTCATAACTCATACTTTAATAACATTATTCTTTATTTTTCACGTAAAACAGTAAATGTAAATGGGTAACATAATAATATGGGACGGAGGGAATAAGCAAAAGACAAACAATCAATCGATTAAACAAACTAACTTTGGTTCAAATTTAATGGGGGTAAAGAAGTAAACCCACCTTCATACCCCAGACCCAATTCCATCATCAGCTTCTTCTTCACAAAATAAAATCAACCCACCTCCACCCTCCAACTTTTATCTTCTCCTCATCTCCCCAAAATCCAACCGCCTCCACCATCCATCACCTTCACTTACCGGTGACTTCCCCCACCCTCCATTACCGTCCTCTTCTTCCCCTATCTCCCACTCACTTTCTTCCACTCGCCATTACCACGACATCCTATCACACCCAGAGATCCCTCAACTTTCATAGATTAAGCTCCAACCATCGTTAATCTTCGGGACCAATCGAGCTCCCTCACCCCCATTTTCTTGGCGTCCCCAACCTCTTCGACCTCCGGTGGCTCCTCAACCTTGACCAACTGACCTTCAACCGTTGTCTCTAGTCTTTGTGAATGTCTAGGCTCAAATAATTTGGATTTTTTTCGAATCTTAATTATGGGAGAAAACCCACATCTTGAAATCTTAATTTTGATTTCAAGGTTCAAATCTAGGTTACAATCTTAATTTTGAATTTTGAATTTGGGTTATTTTTAGGTTTTTTCAAATCTTAAATCTAGTTAAAGAGAAAATTACGCCATAGTCCCTCAATAATATCTAATCTACATCCTAAGACAGCCTATTTCTTAATCTACTTTCTAATCCTAAAAAATATTTTATCATACCATATAATCCCTCACTTAATTTAAATGATATAATTATACCCCTTCCCTCCCCACCCACCAACCCTGTCACAAACACACACACACTCTCTCACACACACACTTTCTCTCTCTACTCCCTCTCTCCCGTCACCACCTCCCCTCCACAACTTCCGCGCCGATCCCTCAACTCCGGCGAGTCCCCCTCAACTCCGGCGAATCTCAGTCTCTCACACGCGCACACACACACACACTTTCTCTCTCTACTCTCTCTCTCCGACACCCTCCCCACCTCCGGCGGCAATTCTTTTCTCCCACCTGATGAACGACCTTTTCTTTCTTTTTCGGTCACATCTACGGCTCAATCTACCTTTCCCTATCCCGACCACCCCTCCTCACCTCTGGCATCCCTCTCCCTCCCCACCCTCCGACCGACAATCTCCTTCTCTTTCCCGACTAGATCTACAAATTTAGCAACCTTTCCCCCTCTCCGAAGTTATAGATCTGGCATAGAAGCCTGTATATTTGGAACAAAATTCAATCTTACTATGCTCTTGGTCGTACAAACAATCAAACTGTTACAAATAGATAGAAAGAGAGGGATTCGAGGAGAGAGGAGACGTCGGTACAGGCTGTTTGCTCATAATGGTATGCTGCCTCATATGATGCTTCCTTTATCACTAAATATATGTTCATTTTTCACTTCACATGATATCATGGGAAAGTTAATTTTAGCTCCGTAGGAGCACAATAAATCTTTCAAGATTTAACTTTTGAGGAACACATTCGAGTCTCCGGCCATTGCCTACCAGTATGGGATAAAGTGCATTCCAACAGGTGTTTTTCAAGAATGGAGAGCAGAAAGGGAGTGTTACTGGTGTTGTTCCTAAAACTATCCTTAGTGCTGCTTTATACAAGGATGTTGATAGTCTCTGAATCATAATGTATATTGGATCTCTATATATTTATGTATGTAATTTTTCATCTTTTTTTCTTTTGTGGATTTTATAAATGTGAAAATAATTTTGGTCGCCGGAGTTGATTGTTTTGTTAGTAGTTTAGTTGACAACTGAGAACTTACTGATAAGTTAAGTTCTCAATTGTTTGATCGCCGGAGTTGATCGTGTTTATAGTAGTTTAGTTAACAACTGAGAACTTTGGTTGTCGGAGTTGGTGATCGCCGGAGTTAATCATTCTCTTAGTGGAGACAACTGAGAACTTACTGATAAGTTAAGTTCTCAATTGTTTGGTTGCCGGAGAGGTCGCCGGAGTTGGTGATCATCGAAGTTGATCGTGTTCTTAATAGTTTAGTTGACCGAGAACTTGCCGATAAGTTAAGTTCTCGGTTGGTGGTCACCGGAGTTGGTAGTCACCGGAGTTAATTGTGTTCTTAGTAGTTTAGTTGACAACTGAGAACTTACTGATAAGTTAAGTTCTCAGTTGTTTGGTCGCCGGAGAGGTCGCCGGAGTTGGTAGTCGCCGAAGTTAATTGTGTTCTTAGTAGTTTAGTTGACAACTGAGAACTTACTGATAAGTTAAGTTCTCAGTTGTTTGGTTGCCGGAGAGGTCGTCGGCGTTGGTGGTCGCCGGAGTTGGTAGTCGCCGGAGTTAATTGTGTTCTTAGTAGTTTAGTTGACAGCGAGAACTTGCCGATAAGTTAAGTTCTCGGTTGTTTGGTCCTTCGGAGAGGTCGCCGGAGTTGGTGGTCGCCGGAGTTGGTAGTCGCTGGAGTTAATTGTGTTCTTAGTAGTTTAGTTGACAACTGAGAACTTACTGAAAAGTTAAGTTCTCAGTTGTTTGGTCGCAGGAGAGGTCGCCGGAGTTGGTGGACGCCGGAGTTGGTAGTCGTCGGAGTTAATTGTGTTCTTAGTAGTTTAGTTGACAACTGAGAACTTACTGATAAGTTAAGTTCTCAGTTGTTTGGTCGCCGGAGTGGTCGCCGGAGTTGGTGGACGCCGGAGTTGGTAGTCGCCGGAGTTAATTGTGTTCTTAGTAGTTTAGTTGACAGCGAGAACTTGCCGATAAGTTAAGTTCTCGGTTGTTTGGTCCGGAGAGGTCGCCGGCGTAAAAAAAAAAAAAAAAAAAAAAAAAAAAGTCGCAAAAGTCGCCGGAGTTGGTCGCCGGAGTTGGTCGCCGGAGTTGATGGTTGCCGGAAGTGTTGACCGGAGAAGATGGGGAGGGGGTGACCTAAGGTGAGGGTGGTTGGAGAAAAATTAAATTGTTAAAGAGATTGGACTTAGTGAAATGATAGGAGGGTGAACTTAATAAAATGTTGGGAGGGTGTAGTTATTAAGCTAGGGACTAAATGGTTAATCAAATTATAAATTGTCTTAGGAAGTAGTTTTGTTTCTATAGAGGGATTATTTGGTAAATGCCTCCTAGTTAAAATCCTCACATGTATAAAGTTCTTGATTCCATTTTTCAAATATGGGTTACTATCTTGTTTTGATTTCACTTTCTATTTTGAATTTGGGTTTAGTGAGAAACGAGTTTAAAAGGATGTTGATGAAGGGTGAATTTCAAATGGAGTTTGTTGGCTGAGATGGTTGATGAATGGTGGAGTTAGTTAGGTGGGTTGTGGTTGGGTGTTGTGATTTTTGGCGGCGGTGATGGTGATGGGTAGTGGTTGTAGGTTTTAGAGAGATTGTGGTTGCGGTGGAGGGTTAGGAGAGGGGCGGTTGACCGGTGGGGTAGTTGTTGAGCCCAAGGAAGATGATGAAGTTAATGGAAGTTATTTTTGCTAATTGATGGATATGTTTTCATATCCATTTATATGTTCTAAATTCTATTTATTGTAAAATTTCTGAGTAAAATGGTAGTTTAATTGCGTTGTTAGTGTTGTTTTATTTTCAGGTTGAAATGGTGAAAATTGGGTGGTTTAAGGTGGAGAAAAGATTAAAATTTGAGACGGAGCAAAACGAAAGGAAGGATTACACAAAATAAATTGAGGAAAGAAAGAACATTGGCAAGCCATCCAAAGCTTCTGCGACCGCCCTTGTTTAGCCGAGGCTCTTCGGCGATCGTCCAAGTGACATCGGCGGCCGCCCATGTCTCCTTTCCCAGGCCATATTCCAATCCACGCCTAGGCCAATTTCCAGCTGAATTGAAACCAGTTTTGGGCACCAAAGTGGCCTTGGCCCAATGGTATGTTGGTGGCCTCCCGAAGGGGAGGTCACCGGTTCGATTCCCCTCAAGGGGAGTTTCTGTGGTTTAATTCCTACCTTGGTTCAGGGTCCTTTGGAGCCTCCCGGGGCACATCCGTGCTAGGTTAAGGAAGCAAGATTGGCCGGGCTTGTATCCTCGGTGTGGGGAGTTCGAATCTTGGCAGGTGAGCAATGAGCGACAATCGGTGTTGTAAGAGTGATGTAATTGCCTCGGGCAGAGCAAATGGGCGCCCAATCGGGTGTTGTAAGAGTGATGTAAATGCCTTGTAGGAGGGCTCCCTTGGGGCTCTGGAGTATAAGTGGTACCGCCACCCCCGGGCCGCATAGGGCACATCCCGCGATTTACCTCCACCAAAGATCCGTGGGGCCGGTGCACAGTGGTCCAGGGATTAGTCCGTAGCCGGGAACCCAGGGTATCAAAAAAAAAAAAAAAAAAAAAAAAGAAACCAGTTTTGGGCCATCCCTTGTTTACTTGGTTTATTTTCTGGGCTTGGCCTTAATCCATGTAATATTTAATATGAACTAATCAGCCCTTTCTTCCACTTTAGTATCCTTTTCTTCCACTTGGAGTATAAATATAGAGATGTTATAATTTTTAGGGTGTGTTTTATTTTGGGACTGAAAGGAGGCGGAGGGAGGAGCAGTCCTCCATTGTTCCATTTTGGTATTACGATTCGAAGGTTTTGTTTCTTTATTTTATTTCTGTAATTTTATTATTATGCGTAGTTAATTTTCCTATTTCATGGATTGGATTTAGCTTTATTGCCTAATTTCATGCCATAAATCATTTTATCATTGTGCTTTCTCTCTCTAGATCATTTTAGCATTTTAATTGGGTTTTCAAGATTGCAATTTTAGATCTAGTCTCTAATTGATTTTTTCAACATATTTGTGTTTTTAATTCACTATTGATTTGGAGATTTAAAACAAAGGCACATGCTTTGGTGATAAAATTGGTTTGATTCCGTTATAGAAGTTAAATTGATTTTGGTTCTTTTAATTCTTTTGATCTTATTGCTTCCTAAATTAATTGCTTGAACTTGATTTGCGAAAAGTGATTGATTTTGGAAAGTGAGAGTGTAATCCGGCCGCCTCACCGTCCCACTCTCTATTAAAGTGAATGAACCCTAGTGAGAGTGCACATACTTAGTCAAAATTGGCATGAAATGGGTAATTTAGGGAAGTCCAATCCGTGAAACTCGATTAATATTGTTAACTCTAGTTGTTAATTGTGCTTGTTTTTATTTGTTCTTATTTGCAAGTTTACTTGCTTCTTATTAGTTTTAGTCTTAAAAACCAACCCCCCCTTTTATTTGTTTTTATTACTTTAGTATACACTATTCAAATTGACTTAATCTCCCAACAAATCTCCGTGGACACGATCTCTACTTGTGTACGCTATCACAACGACACTCGTACACTTGCGAGAGGTATTTTATTACAAGTGGGAGTTTTAACCATCATTAATGTAATCTTACAATTTTATCCTCGTAAAATAATGTTTGGGTTAACCAAATTATATCTCATTTGCCACGTTTTCATTTTGTTAGAATTTTTAACACTGTTAATGAAAAATTTAAACGGGACTATTATTATGGGTAGGAGGGAGTATTTACTAATCACACCTATATCATGTTAACAATGCATCAACAAGTTAGTTAACATATACTCCCTCCGTCCCGTTCGAAAGGGCACAAATTTCCTTTTTGGGCGTCCCACTTGAAAGGGTACAACCAAAAAATGGAAAGTTTTTTATTACTTCTTTATTTGTGGGATCCACTTGTCATACTCACAATAAATATCCACCCACTGATAGCTTCACTTTTTGCCAAAACGGGTGTTCCGTTAAAAGCTTCACCTTTTCTAAAATGGCAAATAATCTTTACTATTCCACCCACTAGTTCTCTCTCCTACTTTACTTTTATACTCACAACACTTTTCAAATTTACTATTCCCTCCACTCATTCTCTCTCCTATTTTACTTTTATACTCACAACACTTTCTCCACTATCCTCTTTTCTTAATTTGCGTGTCAGACTCAAAAGGGTGAAGCTATAAACGGACGGAGGGAGTATATATCAACAGAACAATGATAGGTGTGGCTGAGATATTTCACACAAGAACCACACATTTTAACAACTGGTACACAAATTTATTAAGAAAGTACAACTAAAGTGATCAAGATGAACAAGCCACTTAACATAAGTGTTGCATTTCGACAAAGAAACAATGAAAGGTGCTCAGTAGGTGATCAAGTTAGAGAGGTTACCTGCAACCATCACTTTGCTAAAAGACATTGTTCTTGCTTGCAGGAAACTCTCAGTCATCCACTGGACCATATACTATAACAATTCAATACAAGTTTGATTTAGAAAAGAAAAAAACCCCGCTAAACTGAATAATCACTTCATGAACCGAAACTTGTATCCTTACCAAATCAACAACGGTCCCATAAAATTATCTTTCCGCACCACCATCATTATCACTAACACGGGGAAATAAGCTCCAAGAGTTTCAAGGAGATCACCACATGCTCTATTATAGTAACTCAAATCTCACAATTTTGGCCAATCCCACTATTTGATGGCATCTGCTTTATATTTTAGTATATAGATAGTACGGATCGGAGTTCTAAGTTTGACACAAATATAAAGCAGATGTCACCTTTAGATCCGTTCATCATAAAGGAGTTAGTACGTGTAAGATATTTAAATACAAACACCAAGAGATTCTAGTAATTCCTTCATCAAACTTGTCAAGCAATTCGCAGAAATGGAGACGCCACACTTCTATATAATGGTTATTCAGTGTACAATCATTGTTCTAATAAGTAGTTACTAAAATGCTAAAGATGTTCGAAACACAATCATAAAACTTAATAGGGGCTTTTAAGAATATTCATCCTATAAATGGTCCAAAAAGTAATTCAAAAATATTTATGTACTTATTAGGAATTAACTAGTATTTGTCGGACCTTAGATAAATAACCTCATGAATATAAGAAAAAAGGGGGCCAGTTAGGAACAGTGCCTACTCAGAACTAAAACAATGGCGGATTCTTGTGAGAGAAGCTAAATAACCTCATGAATATAAGGTACGCAAAAATCGATTCAAAAATTGAAATTTGAAGCCAATTGATTCTTCCCGGCGATGCAATATCCAACAGAAACAGTAATCTGGTAACCCTATTCATTTGAATTTGTTTGTTTACCTCTCCGCATTCCCTATTTCTGTAACCCTAACCCTAACCCTGATTGAAATGGTTCAATCAAAGGGAAGCTTCAATCGAATCAAGCCATCATCCAATGATGGCAGTGATAGGATCAGCGATTTGCCGAAACCCTTAATTTCTCAAATCCTCTCACTCCTTCCGACCAAAAATGCTGTGGCCACCAGTGTTTTATCAAGAGGATGGAAGTTCTTATGGACTTCCATTACAAGGCTCAATTTTGATGAGGATAAACAGTGTTTATGGGCACTTCCCGAACAAGATTTGAACATGATGAGAACCAAATTTACCCAATTTGTCAACAGGGTATTGTTCTTAATCACTCCACCTTCCATTCAAAACTTTCGTTTCGAATGTGCCGAACGTCTCCTTGACCCTTTCTATCCCAACTTATGGATTACCGCTATTGCGCCAACCGTTCAAGAATTGGATCTTACTTTCTCTTTTATTGAAAAAAATATGGTGTTTCCATTGTGTCATTTCCAATTCAATAAGCTCGTGGAGTTAAACCTGAAGGGTGCTATAGATTTTAACATTCCTGCGCAAGCCTCAGTATGTTTCCCTAGTCTGCAAACTCTATATCTAATTTATATCAAATTATCAATCGCCGGTAATTCCTCGGTTAGCTTCCCAAATCTAAAGATATTGCGTATGTATTATATTGTTTCCGCTAATGAAGAATCAATTCACAAGCTTTTTTCAAGCTGCCCCATTCTTGATGACCTTGAAGTTGATACAAAAGATTGGAAAAGTCTACCCTCTCTTATCTTTCTTGTACCTTCTCTCACAAGGCTAACACTTGGATTTTGGGGCTTTTATGATCCTCCGAATGATATTCAGATTCATAAACTTCACAAACTCGAGTTTCTGTCAATTTCAGGTCATGCACCCCAGGTAACTTTAATGCAGTTCATTCTAGTGAATAATATTTCTCTAAAAAAAGAGTCGTGTTTTACAGTAACACATTTGTAAGGATGTATGTTTACTTGTTTGTATTTTCATGAACCGATCTAAAATTATTTTATTTTTTTAGAAATGTGACCCTTGACTCTATTTTTGGGAATGACATGGTATTTCTTAAACCGTAAATAATGTATGCAACTGTACAGAATTTGCTTTAAGGTATTGTACTGTACAAACCTTATGCATCAAGGTATTGAACTGTGCAACATCTCAATGCAAATTCAGTATAACTTTTCTGTTTATATAGTACTACTCTTCTTAAACAAAAACTTATTGTTTTGGCAGGCCATTGTGGATGCATCTGCAAACATCTCATTGGATTTCCACAACTTAAAGAGGTTGGTTTTAGACCCATATGATTGTAGTGTGTGGAGTGTTGAGATAAAAAGCTTACTTGAAAGCATGGACAACTTGGAGCATCTCACTTTCGAGGTTGTATAGCTGTTAATAATTCCATTCTCTAATATTACATGAGCGTTATTTCATTCATTATTTATGAATTTTGTTTGCACTTGTTGTGATTAGAGACCGGATTATACCAATTGCTCTGAAGAAGTTGGGACCTCTTGTTGGACCGAGACTTTGAATGTGCCCGAATGTTTGAAGTCAAGAGTCACTACTATTTCTTTCACTCAAATGATGGATGACTGTCGTAATGAGCTTGAACTGGTGAGATATCTTCTAAAGAATGCGAAAGTCTTGCAAGTGTTGAAACTTTGTACACAGTCGTTTATCAGTTTAGATAGAAAATTTCAATTGATTCAGAAGATATCAATGTTCCCTAGGGGATCACAGGCATGTCAAGTCGAATTTACCTAAGAAGGCCATTTTCATGTTTGGAATGGAGCAAGAGTATAACATTTATGTTTTGATACGTTATGGAGTTTCGACTTGTTATGAAAAGGGTTGGAGAATGGATAATTTTTTTTTTTTTTTGAGGAGAGTTGTCATTATTTCTAACCATTCATTTTAAAATGAATGGCCGAAATTTGAAGGTTTCTGAATGCTGTGCAATCAGAAGTTATCATCGGAGCTAGGAAGTAATGAGCGATGCACATATCCAGTTTTGGAAGGCCTTTAAATCTATGATCCATTGTCTCTTTTGATTTGTTTTTTTCGCCCACTCAACACGATCTGTAACAGGCAATTAGAAGCTCAAGAAGGCACAATACTTTAGTCCCAACGGACCTGGGCTCTAATTAATTTTCCTTAACTTGTAACAGATAATGTTTGTTGAATAAATCAGAGACACTAAGCAATGGCCGGAAGGAATGTGTTTTTATTAGCAAACTGGGAAGGCTTATTTATAGCCTTTACAAGACAAAAGGGAAATAACAAACCACACCTTACAGGCCTATAATGTGGTGACTAGAACTTGAAATAAAAACAAACTTTATCCTTCCTAAAGACTAGGACTTATTAACAGACTATTGGATGAAAACAAAGACTAGTTCAAAGCAAATAATATCTAACATTCCCTCCCTTAAGCTAATGCGTATGCAATTAGCTTACTTCTGTTACTCCAAGCATGTGACGAAGCTTCTCAAACTGCTCCAACTTAATTGGCTTTGTCATGATATCTGCTATTTGATGCTGAGAATTGCAGTAGCTCAACTCAATGATTCCATCATTCACCAAGTCTCTAAGAAAGTGGAATCTTACATCAATATGTTTGCTTTTGCCATGGAATACTGGATTCTTTGACAACTGTATGGTGGAGCTGTTATCGCACATAATAACAGTACTCGTCTTCTCTTCAATTCCAAGTTTCTCCAACACTCTCCTAAGCCAAACACACTGACAAGCACAAAATGCTGCCGCTATATATTCCGCCTCAGTGGTTGAAAGAGCAACCACTGATTGTTTCTTTGAGGACCAAGAAACTGCTCCGGACCCCAACATAAATACAAACCCAGAGGTACTTCTACGATCATCTATGTCGCCGGCATAATCACTATCGGTGAAGGCCAGGAGTCTCAGGTTGCTTTCTCCTTTCTTGTAAAGAATGCCGAAATCAATTGTACCTTTTAAGTATCTTAAAATTCTCTTTGCTGCAAGCCAATGTGCCATAGTAGGACTGGATGTAAACCTGCTTATCAAGCTGACACCATACATCAAGTCAGGCCTAGTTACCGTCATATACATGAGGCTTCCAACCACCTGTTTGAATAGAGTTTCATCAACTTTAACTCCATCTTCGTCTTTGGACAGCTTTGCACCTGGAACTATTGGATTTTTCACAGCATTAGCATTTTCCATACCAAACCTTGCTAACACTTCTCGAGCATACCTTCTCTGACACATAAAAATTCCATCTGAACTTTGCCTAACTTCTACTCCCAGAAAATGCTTCATTCTCCCCAAGTCGGACATATCAAATTCCAACATCATCGAATTTTTAAACTCATCACACATGATTTTATCATTCCCAGTAAAGATTAAATCATCAACGTAAAGACTTACAATTAATAGTTTACCTCCTTTCGACTTCGTAAACAGTGTATGCTCACTAGGACACCTTTCAAAACCTTCGCGCACAAAATAGGATTCAATTCTGCTGTACCATGCTCGCGGTGCTTGTTTAAGGCCATATAATGCTTTCTTCAGTCTATAGACTTTCTCTTCTTCTCCCTTCTTTATAAATCCCTCTGGCTGTTGCACAAAAACTTCCTCCTTGAGCTCCCCGTGAAGAAAAGCACTCTTCACATCAAGCTGAAAAACCTCCCAGCTTGATTGAGCAGCCATTGCAAGAATCAAACGGATGGTGTCAAGTCTTGCCACCGGAGCAAACACTTCGGTGTAATCTATTCCATGACGCTGAGCATACCCTTTCGCCACCAGCCTTGCTTTAAACTTTTCTACAGCACCATCTTCGTTAAGTTTAGTTTTGAACACCCACTTAACTCCAATGGGTTTTACTCCAGTTGGCAGCTCCGTAAGTTCCCAAGTATGGTTCCTCTCTATAGCTTCAATTTCTGCTAACATTGCTTCCCTCCATTTCTTGCTCTTTATTGCTTCTCCAAATGAAATAGGATCACTTTCAGTCACCATCATCATTGCATTCAGGTCTTCTTCTTCAGATAACCCTTCACCGGTTTCATAATATGCCATCCAACTTGGTGCTCTTCTTTCTCGTACACCCCTCCCTTCAACTAATTCTTCTTGTGTACTGGAATTTGGTTCATTCGGAGGAAGCTCTGATAGACTGCTACTTGTACCGCTGCTCGAATGGTGTGAGTTTGTTACACCATTTTCTTCTTCATTCTGGCCATCCTCACCATCACTTTCACTTTCGCCTTCATCTTCACATTCTAATATATCTTTCTCGATCTCTTCCTCTGTTCTGCCCCAATCCCAACTTTCTTCTTCATTAAATACAACGTCCTTGCTCACAAAAATCTTCTTGGAAACAGGATCATATAATCTCCATGCCTTGGACTCATCACTGACTCCAAGAAAGACACATTTTCTGCTCTTGTCATCAAGTTTACTCCTTGTTTGATCTGGTATATGCACATGTGCAATGCATCCAAAAATTCGAAAATAATCCACCACCGGCTTCTCACCACTCCATGCCTCTTCTGGAGTCTTATTTTCAACAGCTATTGTTGGACATCGATTCTGAATATGAACACACCATTTCACAGCCTCGGCCCAGAAAGTTTTGGGAACTTGTTTCTCATTTAACATGGATCGAACAGCATTCATAATTGTTCTGTTTTTCCTCTCGGCAACGCCATTTTGCTGAGGAGTATAGGCTGCCGTCAACTGTCTCTTGATACCCTGCAATTGACAAAATTCTCCAAACTCGTTCGAGGTGAACTCACCACCCCTATCTGTTCTCAAACAAGTTAAGAACGCACCTATCTCTTTTTCCACACAAGCCTTAAATTTTTTAAATGTAATAAAAGCTTCTGACTTTTCATGCAAAAAATAAACCCAAGTCTTACGAGTAATATCATCTATAAAAGTTAATATGTACCTCTTGTCATTGTTTGAAGCTGGCTTGATAGGACCACATATATCTGAATGTACTAGCTGGAGTCGTTTTGAAGCCCTCCACACACTTCTCCTCGGTACAGAATTTTTGTGTTGTTTGCCGGTTAAACATGTAGTACATATCTTCTTTGAAGACTTCAGAGAGGGTAAACCAACCACCATCTTCTTGTCAGAAAGAATTCTCAGTCCGACGTGATTCAAATGCCCAAAACGACAATGCCAGACGTGAGCTTCTTTATCCAGCATAGTTTCAGCTTGTAAACAAAGAGAATTTTCTGTTGCCATAGAAGCTAGCACATAGAACATTCTATTTTTACTCATATCAGTTTGCATTATCAATCCCCTCTTAGGATGAAATACTTTGCAATTTCCATCTTGAATCAAAATGGCTAACCCCTTTTCTTGAAGTTGTCCTAAGCTTAATAAATTGCTCTTAAGCTCAGGAATATAATAAACGTCGGATATTACCTGGGTTATACCATTCAGCCGCATCCTGATACTTCCTTTTGCTACTACTGCCATTCTTGTATCGTTTCCAAGCTTCACTGTTCGACTAAAATCTTCTTCCAAATCTGAGAACCACTCTTTATTCCCCGTCATATGATTACTGCAGCCCGAGTCAAGGAACCATACACCCTCTCTCTTTGTTTGATGGCAATCAACCAAGGACATAAGCAAAAGCTCTTCTTCCTCTTCCAGTTCAGCATAATTGGCATTCTTCTCCAAGTCGGGACACTCGTATTGGAAGTGACCCAACTTATGGCATTTGAAACACTCAATGAGAGCTTTGTTTAGAGGTTGTCTTCCTCTACCTCTGCCACGTCCTCCTCTGAACGTACCTCGACCTCTTCCTCGGCCTGACCTATCTTCTTGAGCCACTTTCAACAAATGTTCCTCTTCCTGGTGTCCCAACATCCTTTGTTCATGCACAAGCAGACTCCCATGCAATTCATCAATGCTCAAAGTACTTAAATCATTTGACTCTTCAATTGAACAAACAACATAATTGAACTTTGATGTCAATGATCGAAGTAACTTACTAACCACTGTACTTTGCTCCATTGTCTCACCATTTGATTTCATCTTGTTCACCACAGCCAAAGTTCGTCCTAAGAAGCTATCTACCTTCTCTCCTTCTTTCATGGAAAGCAGCTCAAACTCCCTTCTCAAAGCCTGGAGTTGTGCTCTTTTCACCTTCGTGGACCCTTGATACTTCTGCTTCATTGAGTCCCAGATTGCCTTCGATGTGCTCTTGTCAAGAATTGTTTCTAGTATTTCTCTATCAATTGACTGGAACAGGTAGTTCTTGATCTTCAAATCTTTCAGCTTGGCCTCCTCCACGGCCTTCCTTTGTGCTTCACTTGCTGGTGTTGATCCAACTGCTGGTGTTGGAATTCCTTCAATTACCAGACTCCACATCTCCTTGCTCCTCAGAAAGTTCTCCATCGTCATTGACCAATAATCATAATGGCCATCGAACTTTGGAATTGACGGCTGCACAAACTTGTCAGATGTTGACATTTTGATCTCTCTGTGTTTGACTCACACTTCGCACCACACACATGCACTCTCTTTCTCACTCAGTGTTTAACTCACACTACACACACCAACCAGGCCCTTAACAGGGCTCTGATACCAGATGTTGAATAAATCAGAGACACTAAGCAATGGCTGGAAGGAATGTGTTTTTATTAGCAAACTGGGAAGGCTTATTTATAGCCTTTACAAGACAAAATGGAAATAACAAACCACACCTTACAGGCCTATAATGTGGTGACTAGAACTTGAAATAAAAACAAACTTTATCCTTCCTAAAGACTAGGACTTATTAACAGACTATTGGATGAAAACAAAGACTAGTTCAAAGCAAATAATATCTAACAATGTTTAGCATGACGGTAGTTTTGTTTTGTCCAAGTTGTTCCCTGTTTTATGTCAAACCTGGTGGTAAGTAAATAATTTTTACCTTGCCTTCGAGTGTGAAGATGTTGACATGCTGATAACAACTCAAGACGTAGCAATCCTGAATTTTACCCATAACAGTTAGTTGAGCTTCTTAACTGAATTTCTAACTAATCGTTATGTGTTGTTCTTAGTTTGGCTTGAAAATGGTTAATATAATTGACGTCTCCCTTGCGATTTCAAAAAAATAAGAATATCCCTTTTCTCATTCTCAACTCTTCTGATTTATCAAACAAAACTAACTTCTCTTCAATTCCATGTTGTAGCATTCAGTCCCAAATCCATCTTTTAGTCCACTTCCTTCCAAGTCCATTCATTTATATGCCTGCACCAAAACGCAAACAAATTCGGTTAATAAATGTAAAACACAATTTAAATTAGGAGAAATATGATCATAAAATATGGACAAATGAATATATATCAGACACGAAACATTGGTAGTTTATGTTGCACTTAGAGAGCAATGGGGTGCTTTGGCCACTAAAATGAGCCAGTTGTCTCGCCTTCAGTAACATTGACTGCAACTGATTTGGATTGAAGGGAGAAGAAAAAAATAATTTGGTTCGGGATAAAGTTCAGCAAGCTCAAGCTTCATCAGCTCCTACCTTACGTTCCTTTGAAGCTCTTCGTTCCAACCCCAAGTATTTTAATTCTTCTTATCAGACTAATCTTTCAGACCATTTTTTTTTTTTCCGACAAAAAATGAAACTTTTACCCAGAAGGATATAATATTCTAACATGAATGTATCTCCAATGACAGATAATCATTCTTTTGATGACTACTATAATGAAGAAGATGAATTTATCCTGGGAAAAAAAGACATGACAAGAACTGAGATATGCGTACCATAAGAGTATATTTTTTATTTTAAGTTGATGTTTTGTGAAATCTCATTTTCCATTTATTTTCGTCCATATTGTTTGAACAAATATTATATTCTTGATTTCATGATGTTTTGGTCTAGTCCCTCATCACAATTTATTTTCATATTTTAATAAAATTTAGAGGGCTTTCAAAGTCCTTTTCCAAATAGAATTCTAAATCTTTAATAAGAAAGTTATAAAATTCACTTACAAAACTTACCAATTAGATTCTAATTAGGAAAGTCGATATGCCTATAAAATAATATCATGTGTTGTTTTCTTATTCACAATTGGAATCAGTATTCGGGCCGAAAATGGCGGAACTTCTTCTTCTATCTTGGGAGAGTCCTCTTCCTCAATGATGATTGCGGCTCGAAGAAGACTTTAGCCATGACAGAGACTACTTTTATACTATCCCACCGGCCGGCCGGATCACAGAAGAATTCGCCTCTTCCATACGATATATGCAACTATTATCCTCAGCAAATCATAAGTATTCTTTCCCCCCCCCCTCTCTCTCTCTCTCTCCTTCGCCTACTAATTACCCCCTGATTTTTTATATATTTACCATAACAACGTTTAATTCCATATCTTCATGGCAAGGAAAATATATATCATTAATCAGCAAAAGCAAGATTCTCCCAAGAGGAAACAAGAAGAAGAAGAAGAAGAAGTTCCACCATTGTCGGTCCGAAATACTGATCCACACGATGGTCATGACAGAGAGAAGATTGATACGATGCCACCAGGTTATGGATTTGTGCCCACTGGAGAAGAACTGATGATAAGGGATTTCTTGAAAAAGAAATAAGATAATTTATCCTTGCCACTTTATAGGATTCGAGATATCAATATCTACAACTATCATCCTCAGCAACTCACAAGTACTCTTCTTCTAAATTTTCCTTGTTACTTTTATATTTGTAAGTTTTCTTATCAAATTATAAATTGATGAACTGATTCCTGGCAAATCTTGACCGTTTCTTGGTTATTTACTTTAAATTAAGGCTAGAGTTGTCTACATGACCTGATATTATAAAGAGAACGTTTTTAAGATTCTATCTTTTTTTTTTTTTTGCATTTATTCTTCCTTTTTCGACATATTTGTTTGATATTATATTATTAATTAGTATTTGTAATAAAAATTTAACATTCAAAATACATTGCTTGATGCATTAAAAATTTCTGATGTGAAATTAGGTACGTACAAGTCTCATAGAGGAAAGGAGTGGTACTTGTTTACCCCGAGATCAGCTGGAAAGTACCCCAATGGCAAACAATATCTACGGAGCTCGGTAATGGATTACGGAAGGCTAGTGGTGCTGATGTTGTTATACGTGATGATCAAGGTATAAAAACTGGTATGAAAAAGACCCTCGTTTACTATGAAGGGAAAGTTAAAGAAAAGAACAATATCAAGACTGATTGGATCATGCACGAGTATAGAAAAGAAGTCGACAATGATATTCCAGACGTCAAGAAAGTTGCAAATGGCATGAAGGTACGCAAAGTTAGCATAGGTTACAACACCAATAGTTACAGATCTATTTTAAGTGTGACTAATTTTTGCTTGTAAATCTTTTATTGCTGAATGAGTCTGTTATGTGCAAGATCTACAAGAAAACATCTAAAGACGATGGGGAAGCAAATGACATACATCAAGTGGAAAAAAACACGATGATTGCTCCAGCAGCAAACAACCTACAACATCGAAATGGTGACAATTTCTCTATGCAGCAGAATGAGCCAGTGCCAAATCCCAGCACAAATCAGGGCAGAGATGATCCAAATTTCTACAAAACAACCAGTTTATTTATGCAGAATGTCCAAGTGTCAAATCCCAACACAAACCAGGGCTCATATGACGTTGATTTTGAAACTTGCGATAATTTGAATGGACAAGAAGATGTCAGTTTCCCTCTTTCTGATTATGAACCAGGTTTCCATTGCTGGGACAATGGGTGTGTAAACACACGGAATGTCTCAAGACAAGTGCCACAGGTTCTATATGTTGGAAAAATAGTGGGTGTGAAGGAAATTTGAGATTATTTCCTAAATGGGTTATTTGTTAAATGACCAAATTGATTATGGATTTGTATTCTACTCCATGAGAACATTAAAATCGAATATTTATTTGTCCAAAATGGTTGATGGATGAATGAAATATTAAGGCTCAAAGATGATGGGTTGGAAGTGGGAAAAAGAAGTTATCCCACATTGAATGGGAATGTGAAAGGTAGAAAGTTTAAATACTACTACACTTTATGTAAGGAGTAATTGTGTGTGGCATAGAGGCTCTCTCTCGCGCACGGGTGCGCAGGGGGGGGTGCAAATCATGGTCCAAAATAGGCTTGGGGCTACCGAACTCATGTGCGTACGCGTCCTGCGGACACGAATGTAGCTCCGAAATGGCCTACTCGCGCAAGCCCACCTTTTGCTAAAATTTTGAATTTTGATTTCGAAAATTGAATTTTGAATTCGGAAATTTACTCCCATTTACTCATTGTAACTGTAACTGAAATGAGTTAATTCGATTTTTAATTTCTCCTCCTTGTAACGACCAAATCGGATTCAAGTACGAAATTATTACTGTAATAATTTCGTGATTATGGTTGATATCGGTTTTGATTTCAAGGCGACTATAAAATGGAGTCTTCACAAATCATTTGACACACCGTAAATTTCCGGCAAGCTGCTCTCACTCTCTCTTTCTTGCATATTGTTCAATCTTCGTTTGGCCCTCCTTGCATCTTGCATTGTGGTGATCTTTGTCTAGGCACACTTGCCAATTCGCCGGGAACTTGAGGTGCAAAGTGCCCCGGTCCGCACGTTCTATCTGGGAGACTCGCGTCCAAGGCGGCCTCGAGCACTATTGGTGAGGGGACGAATAAGTCTTAAGGAGACCGATTCATCGGGGCTCGTGCACAATCGTGTTCTTTGCTATCATTTTCTTCATTTCCAGTTTAAATTTTACATTCGGTTTATATATTTACGTTACTGTAATTTTTATTAGTAATTTCTTTTCTTCTGTAATTGCAAATTTTGCTAACAATCTTAAGACTTATTCCTACAGAAGGGAACGAGTTACAGAAAACTTTCGGGCCGATAATGCAGTTTCGAAATGGCAACCGAGACTAACAAAGCTGGGCCCGAGCGTGAATGTGACCCAAGCTGGGCCCGGAAATGGCTCACGGTTCTCAAGGCACCTCTATTGTGACTAATCCTCATACAGTGCACATCTCAACACCCCATGCTGAAAAGCCTGAAAAATTTGTTGGCCACGACTTTAAAAGGTGGCAACAGAAAATGTTTTTCTACTTGACCACTCTGAATCTGGCTAAATATCTGAAAGAAGATATGCCAGTTGTGGCTGAAAATGAGACGGATGTGACAACCGTGGCTGCGGTTGATGCTTGGAAACATGGGGAATTCCTTTGTAAGAACTATGTTCTTAATGGCTTGTCTGATTCTCTCTATAATGTGTATAGGGGGAAGAAGAATGCTAAGGAACTATGGGAGTCCTTGGAACAAAAGTATAAAATTGAGGATGCGGGAACAAAGAAGTTTATTGTTGCCCGTTTCCTTGATTTTAAGATGGTGGACTCTAAGACCGTGAAAACTCAAGTTGATGAGTTGCAAACAATTTATCATGAGATTGATGCCGAGGGCATGGTTCTTAGTGAGAGTTTTCAAGTGGCTGCAATGATTGAAAAGTTGCCTCCAGCTTGGAATGACTTTAAGAACTACTTGAAGCATAAGCGAAAGGAGATGAATCTTGAAGGGCTCATTCTTCGGCTTAGCATTGAGGAAGGCAATAGAGTTGCCGAGAAAAAGTTTAACCCAAGTGTGGCCAAAGCTAATGTGGTGGAGCATGGCCAAAGCTCCAAAGGCAAAGGCAAAGGCAAGGGTAAAGCTAAGGTTGAAACAACAAGAAGGTCGTTCAACTTGAAGCCTCAAGGGGGGGTTTCCAAGAAGAGGTTCACAGGAACTTGTTACAATTGTGGTGGTGAAGGCCACAAGGCGTCAACATGTAGGGCTCCTAAGAAGGCTCGTGAAGTGAACGTGGTAGATGACATTGCTAGAGATGTGTCCGATATGCACCTTGCGGCGGTAGTTTCCGAGGTGAATATGGTGGGTTCGAATCCAAACCAGTGGTGGATTGACACCGGTGCTACTAAACATGTGTGCTCCAACAAAGACATGTTTAGTACTTTTGAAGCTATGGAAAATGGCGAAAAGTTGTTTATGGGGAATTCGGCCACTTCCGACATCAAAGGTCAAGGGAAGGTGGTTTTGAAGATGACATCCGGCAAGGAATTGACTCTCAACAATGTACTTTATGTGCCCGATATCCGGAAGAACTTGGTGTCCGGCTCGCTTTTAATTAAGCATGGTTTTCGTATTGTGTTCGAGTCCGATGTTGTCACTTTGTCCAAGAATGGAATGTTTGTAGGAAAAGGTTATGTGAATGATGGGATGTTTAAGCTTAGTGTTATGGTAGTGAAACCGAATGTAATGGCTACTAAGCCCAAAGTTAATGAAATGAATAATTCTTCCGTTTACTTGCTTGAGTCTTCCCATTTGTGGCATGGTAGATTAGTACATGTTAATTATGATGCTATTCGTAGAATAATTAACTTGAACTATATACCAAAATTTAAAGTTGATTGCAAACACAAATGTGAACCTTGTGTTGAAGCAAAATTTACAAAACCTTCATTCCATTCAATAACAAGAAATAGTGAACCACTCGAGTTAGTTCACACGGACTTATGTGACTTTAAATCAACACAATCACGTGGTGGCAATAAGTACTTCTTAACTTTTGTTGATGATAGCACAAAATATTGCTATGTGTATCTTATCAAAAGTAAAGATGAAGCTATAGAGAAGTTTATTCTCTATAAAAATGAAGTTGAGAATCAATTAAACCGGAAAATTAAGGTGCTAAGAAGTGATCGTGGTGGGGAATATGAGTCTCCATTTGAGGCAATTTGTGCTCAAAACGGAATTAAACATGTAACCACAGCACCTTATACACCCCAACAAAACGGTGTTGCCGAACGAAAAAATCGAACATTGGAAGAAGCAATGAATGCCATGTTGATAAGTTCGGGATTACCTTCTAACATGTGGGGAGAAGCCGTGTTGTCGGCAAATTATGTGTTAAATAAGGTACCTCGAAAGAAATTAAACAAAAGCCCATATGAATTATGGCATGGAAGAGCACCATGTTATAAATACTTGCGAGTGTAGGGGTGTCTTGCAAAGGTAGTTGTACCTCCACCTAAAAGGGTGAAAGTTGGTCCTAAGACTGTTGATTGCATATTTATTGGATATGCACAAAACAGTTGTGCTTATAGATTTCTTGTTCATGAATCGAAAATTCAAGATATACACAAGAATACTATAATGGAATCAAGAAATGCTTCTTTCTTTGAGAATGTGTTTCCGTGTAAAAGAGATGAGGCAAGCTCATCTAAACGGACGTTTGATTCAATAGAAGAAGAAGTAGGAGAAGAAAATCATCATGAAAATGATGAAGCGGAGAGTAGAACCTCGACGTAGCAAACGAGGTAGGATAGAAAAATCCTATGGATCGGATTTTATAACCTACATGCTTGAAAGTGAACCACAAAGTTATAAAGAGGCCGTGAGCTCTTCGGAAGGACCTTTGTGGAAAGAGGCCATCAAAAGTGAGATTGATTCCATTTTACAAAATCACACTTGGGAACTAGTGGATCTTCCTCAGGAAGTAAAACACTAGGATATAGGTGGATTTTTAAAAGGAAAATGAAGGCGATGGAACCATTGATAAGTATAAGGCCGGACTTGTAATAAAAGGTTACTGAGACAAAAGGAAGGTCTTGATTACTTTGACACGTATTCTCTGTTACGAGAATTACGTCTATTAGGATTGTACTTGCAATTGCCGCTTTGCGAAATCTTGAAGTACATCAAATGGATGTAAGCGCCTTTCTAAATGGAGATTTAGAAGAGGAGATTTACATGGAACAACCGAGAGGATTCTCTGCTCCAGGGGCAAGAAAATAAAGTGTGCAAGTTAGTGAAGTCATTGTATGGCCTCAAACAAGCACCAAAACAGTGGCATCAAAAGTTTGCTCAAGCCATGATTGAAAGTGGATTCAAAATCAATGAATGTGACAAATGTGTCTATGTTAAAAGCACTTTGAAAATGGCTATGTTATTTTGTGTCTTTACGTAGATGACATGCTTATCATAGGAAAGTGTGATAAAATGATTAAATTCACAAAGAATATGTTGAACTCGAAGTTTGACATGAAGGATATGGGTGTAGCGGATGTGATCCTTGGTGTGAAAATTTCTAGAATATCCGATGGACTTGTACTAAGTCAATCACATTATGTGGATAAAATTCTTGAGAAATTTAACAAGGATGACGATAGAACGGCAAATACTCCAATTGACACAAGCCTACATTTAACGAAAAATCGAGGCGAACCTGTGTCTCAATTAGAGTATTCGAGGGTCATTGGAAGTCTAATGTACTTAATGAGTTGTACAAGACCAGATATTGCATATGTTGTAAGCAACCGAGTCGGTATACAAGTAATCCCGGGAAGGACCATTGGAAGGGTATAGTGAGAGTACTAAGGTACTTAAGATATACTCGTAATTATGGATTACACTATACTAGACATCCAGCTGTAATTGAAGGATATAGCGATGCTAATTGGATATCAGATATCAAAGACTCTAAGTCCACGAGCGGATATATATTCACATTAGCCGGTGCTGCTATATCATGGAAGTCTTCTAAGCAGACTGTTATAGCCAGATCCACTATGGAATGCGAGTTTATAGCATTAGACAAGTGTGGTGAAGAAAGCCGAATGGCCGCGCCAATTTTTAGAAGATATTCCAAAGTGGACAAAGGCATTTGTGCCAAAGAATTTGTATACATTGCGATAGCCAATCTCGCAATTGGTAGGGCACAAAGTCATATGTATAATGGTAAGTCTAGACATATACGTCGTAGACATAATACCATAAGACAACTACTCTCAATCGGTACCATATCTATTGACTATGTGAGGTCAAAGGATAATTTAGCGGATCCTTTAACGAAAGGGTTAACAAAAGAGGTAGTTGAACGTTTGACATTTGGAATGGGACTAAAGCCTCTTTAGAAGTTAAACACAATGGAAAACCCCACCTAGTTATTTGGAGATCCCAAGATCTAGGTTTTCAAAGGGACAACCTAGCTGTTAAAAGACTTGTAGTGTCACCGTGGGGGAATCATCCCCAAACCCATTCCTTAAGTGACATCCCGAAAGGAAAAGGTTAAGCAGCCTTGCTTTTAATGATTCTTTCGCCGAAAATGTCGAGCGGGAATCACCTATGTGAGAGAGAAGTGTGGCCGCTTCGAGGAGAATTGCGTGAGGCTCAATTCTTAGACCCTCTCACGTAACCGGGCATTATGTTCGTGGCCGTGAATGAACATAGTCATGAGAATTGAAGTGTGTTAGGGAGATACTGTGTAAAGTATATGATCGGCTACACAAAAGCCGAACAGTTCAAGGACATCGTGTCTACCGATTAGCGAGTAGAGTAAATATATTTTACAAGGGAAGGTTCAAAGGACAAACCCCTACCTATCCTATGCGAGATGTCAACTTGTCGGACTTTATCACCATTTCCTCATTATTTCCTTCATGTGGGGGATTGTTGGAAAAATAGTGGGTGTGAAGGAAATTTGAGATTATTTCCTAAATGGGTTATTTGTTAAATGACCAAATTGATTATGGATTTGTATTCTACTCCATGAGAACATTAAAATCGAATATTTATTTGTCCAAAATGGTTGATGGATGAATGAAATATTAAGGCTCAAAGATGATGGGTTGGAAGTGGGAAAAGAAGTTATCCCACATTGAATGGGAATGTGAAAGGTAGAAAGTTTAAATACTACTACACTTTATGTAAGGAGTAATTGTGTGTGGCATAGAGGTTTCTCTCTCGCGCACGGGTGCACAGGGGGGTGCAAATCATGGTCCAAAATAGGCTTGGGGCTACCGAACTCATGTGCGTACGCGTCCTGCGGACACGAATGTAGCTCCGAAATGGCCTACTCGCGCAAGCCCACCTTTTGCTAAAATTTTGAATTTTGATTTCGAAAATTGAATTTTGAATTCGGAAATTTACTCCCATTTACTCATTGTAAGCAGAATCGAAATGAGTTAATTCGATTTTTAATTTCTCCTCCTTGTAACAGACCAAATCAGATTCAAGTACGAAATTATTACTGTAATAATTTCGTGATTATGGTTGATATCGCTTTGATTTCAAGGCGGCTATAAAATGGAGTCTTCACAAATCATTTGACACACCGAAATTTCCGGCAATCTGCTCTCACTCTCTCTTTGCCGCATATTGTTCAATCTTCGTTTGGCCCTCCTTGCATACTGCATTGTGGTGATACTGTCTAGGCACACTGCCAATTCGCCGGGAACTTGAGGTGCAAAGTGCCCCCGGTCCGCACGTTCTATCCTGGGAGACTCGCGTCCAAGGCAGCCTCGAGCACTATTGGTGAGGGGACGAATAAGTCTTAAGGAGACTGATTCATCAGGGCTCGTGCACAATCGTGTTGCTGCTATCTGTTTTCTTCATTTCCAGTTTTAAATTTCTGTTCAGTTTATATATTTCTGTTCTGTAATTTTTATTAGTAATTTCTTTTCTTCTGTAATTGCAAATTTTGCTAACACTATATTCTATATTTGAACCTCAATCCATGGTCAGGGATGATACATTGCCTATGCAGAATGCGCAAGAGCAAAATCCCAACAGTCCATATGCTTGGTTGTCATGCTTTTGTTTTGCTTATGTTTCTGAGTAATTGTTTCTGGATGGGATTCTTGTTGGAGTTGTTTAAATAACAGTCTTTAGACTTCATTAATACTCCCTAGTCTCATTATCTTTTTAAAATTAATATACTCCCTCCGGTCAAAAATGCATTTCGTTTTGGGACCTAAAATTTGATCTAAAATACATGTCGTTTTGGAGTTAAAAGTCTTTAGATACCAGCTTCACCCCTACATTGAGCAAATTTATATAGTTTCAAAATTTGCTCTTCGTCAAGACCAAAGGGGACACTTTGTTATAATACAATACATATCCTACAATATGTTATTCATATTTTACATTACAGTGCAGTGACCTATGATACAATTTTGTCTTGCACATAAGGATCGATCCAAAATGAACATAATATAGTGAGTTCATCTTCTCTGACAATGTAAGCACATAAAGATTGTCCGAGTTTTCAAAACCTACATGACTTCTTGAAACTTCTACTGTTTTGAATATGTAAGATAGCTCTTTAGTGAAGCTCAGTGGAAATACATTTTTGCGTCTTTGCTTACACATATTATGGTTATAGTCATTTTCTATAGTCCAAACCATCTACTTTTATGGTTCTTCCTTTTGACATTATATAGTTCAAAATACAGTATAGTATACCTATAATTGTTGTGTTTTTAATACGCAAAGCATACCCTACATGTACTTCAAGTACAAGAGGTGAATTAGTATTATACGTAGGTATATGAGCAGACCGGTAGTCTTATACATAAGTGTAAGAGCGGATGGTAAGGGTAGTCAGGTCTTTTTAAGCGACATAAATAGCTGAAGGGCCTTAGAGTCCAAAGCCCCAAAGATGAGGATACTTTCGTTTAAAATTTTATAAAAGCTTACCAAATATTATTTTTCACAATTATAATTTTATTAATTAAAATTTTTAGACCTTTTATATATTTTATAAATTTTTAATAGAACATTTATGTCTCTTATATTTTTTTAAATCATTTTTCTGAAATTTTCTGATTTTTTAATTTTAAGTTGATGTTTTGTGAATAAAATTTAGAGGGCTTTTGAAGTCCTTTTCCAAATAGAATTCTAAATCTTTGATAAAAAATTTATAAAATCCACTTATCAATTGGATTCAAATTAGGGAAGTAAATATGCCCATAAAATAATATCACGTGTACACCAAATGTAACTCTATTCTCTCTTTGTTTTCTTATTCACGTATCAAAGTAGAATCTGTCATGACTATCTTCTTCTTCTACTTCTTCTTCTTCTATCTTGGGAGAGACCGGCCGGCCGGATCACAGAAGAATTGGCCTCTTCCATACGATATCTGCAACTATCATCTTCAGCAAATCATACGATATCTTCTTTTTCTTCTTGACGTATCAACGTAGTATCTGTTAAGATTATGGTGTTCTTCTTCTTCTTCATCTTTCTATCTTGGGGAGAAGCCTCTTGCATGCTCATTGCAACTCAAGATTTCGAAGAACACTCTAGTCTTAACAGAGACTACTTTGATACGATGCCATCGGCTCATCTCGGTTTGTGCCCAGCCATGGGAGAAGAACTCCTCCATACGGGATTATTACTTGAATAACAATGTCTCCGGAAGATTTACCCTTTCTCATACAACATCCGCAACTATCATCCTCAGCAATTCACAAGTATTCTTCTTCTATATATTTTCATCATTATTGGATCAAATTCTTCATTGTAATTATCAAATCTTGATTATGTTTGTATGCAGTTGAATTGTTCATCATTAAATCTGTCAACAGGGGATTTTAGAATTTTATATACGTGCCCACCAGTGGAGAAGATCTGATAAGGGATTACAGGAATAGAAAGGTCTCCAATTCGCACATGCCGCTCAATAGGATTCGAGATATGAATATCTACAACTATCATCCTCAAAAACTCACAAGTAATCTTCTAATTCTAAATATTTTCATTTTTGCTTTTACATTCTTAAGTATTCTGGAAGGCTAGTGGCGCTGATGTTGTTATACGTGATGATCAAGGAATAAAAATTGGTATGAAAAAGACTCTCGTTTATTATGAGGGAAAAGTTCAGGAAAATAGTGATAACAAGACTGATTGGATTATGGACGTGTATAGAAATGACAATGCCAACAATGTTTGCCTAATTGCTATCCCAGTATCTTCCACCTTAGGTTGATCTGGATTTGGTTAAACAACAAAGGATTCAAGTTTGCTTTGTATGCTTCTGTTTCTTATGGATTATGTAAAAGATTGTTTTGGTTCATATGTTTTGAGATAGTTGATCTCTAGTTCATTGAATTAATATTTTGGTATTGTTATTGGAAACGGTATTGTTTTGAGATAGTTGATCTCATCCCTCTCTTCCGTTTCTTTTTGATGTATCAACGTAGTATCCGTTTCTTCTTCTTCTTGGGGAGAAGCCTCTTGCGTGCTCATTGGTGATTGCAACTCAAGATTTCGAAGAACACTCTAGTCTTAACAGAGACTACTTTGATACGATGCCATCGGCTCATCTCGGTTTGTGCCCAGCCACCGAAGAGATGAGTTGAATTTTGGGACAGAGGGAGTATTGTATTTGAATTCCATGTATTAAAGTGGCTTAGATTTCTTATCAGCAAAAGCCTGAAAGGTCATAGTTTATATCTTTAATAGCTGAGTTGTTTACTTTGACAGTAAGAAGCTCCTTACTCCCTCCGTCCCAAAATGAATATATAAAAATGTACAAATATACTTTTGATCAAGAGCAAATTTGAAATTTTTTGGACATTCATTTTGGGACGGGGGAGTACATGTTAGATAACGATTGCATTTTATGGGAATCTTTACTATTGAGTCGAAATTTCTGAACATGATGTGGATTGATGGGGGAGCAATGCTCTGTTGACAAATTGGGTAAATTGAGTCATCCTCTTATCGTCATTTTTCAGATACGTGCTTGTAGTTGCTTCATCGAAATTGAGGTTCGTATAGATAAAACACTCGTGCATGTTCGATGGGATGCAAAGAGAGAGATTTGATAATAACGAGTCTGGCAAATTGCTAATCCTATCGACGCCATCTTTGGAGGCCATTTGAGAACTCTCAAGACTCATTTTGGAGATTTCAGACTTGGGCCATTTGAGGACTCTCAAGAATCAGTCACAAGCTTTTCTCAAGTTTACCCGGTCTTCACGACCTAGATATTGGTATTGATTATAGGACAAATTTCTCCTGCCTTGTCATTTACACACCTTCTGAAAAACATCAATTGACTTACAAATTGGTCAAGCTGATAATCAATCTCAAATACATTTGTTTGACCTATAGGTTGATATCAGGTGAAAGCTGCCTCTTTAACACTAAATGAATCATGTTTACATTTCTGTTGCTAGCTGCTGCAAACTCTGTCCGGTCGATCTTGCTTCCGATAAATTTAATCGAGCAAAATTCTAGTCGTGCCTCAGTATTTAGCTACCGGTATGAAAATGATCCACGACCACGAGGACAACTTCTTAAAAGTAGACTAGGTTTCATGTTCCGTCTTCATTATCTGAAAGCAGGCAATCTTCTATTTGCTCCCTGAAAAGGATTGTTTCAAATCATGAAATGACATGTTAGCAAACAGAGTGAGTCCAAGGCTATAAGAATTAACATGACAAAGCTTAGGTACAAAAGAGAGACATAATTTTTATGTTTAACCAAGGAATCCATAGGGAGTTGTAGATAATATAGAGCTACTTAACAATGCAATGGTATATTATTAGTCTCACCGTAACCATCTTTGGTTGCATTGCCTTCCATCATTTCCTCGGGAAACGATCGGTGGCGGTAAAAGTGAATAGAACTGTTCCATGGACGTAGTTTCCTTGGGAAGTATCTGAAACTGACAACTAGAGCAGCACGTAGCTCTGAGACTTCTGTGGGTCGTTTGACCATTCTCAACGCCACTTGAACCTGTATAGTTAGAATTTAGAAGTGGGCTGCTGCAAATTGGACAGAATGACTCTGGGGGGAGAGATTCATTCTGCTTTATGTTAAATTTCTTCTGACGCCGCTGGGTTGCCAGATGAACATTAGGGTTGTCAGCTTCTGGAATTCTATTGAAATGGAAAGGAGTAAGCTTCCCTGCTGTCCTAACAATTGTGCATTCTCGAGAGGGATTTTCTTCCTGAAACGAGAAAGGTTACATCAAGAGTTTGCAGATAAATTATATTGTACGGCCCCTTGATTAATATAATTTCGAAGTCCGTCAATCCAGGTGCACGAATGATATTCTTAACATGTTTTTTTAACTCCTATGATAACCCTCCGTCCCACAAAGATATTCCCATTTGACTTTTCAAACAATTTAGTGATATATTTTTCTTTTCATTACTATTCCCTAATAAATATTAGAATCACGGAAAATACCACTAATCTTAGCCCATCATCCACATACATTTCACTCAAATTTTGGGAATTTATCTATTTTAACCATTCAAATTTAGAAATGAGACTTTCGTTTGGGGACAAACAAAATGGAAAGTGGGAACATCTTTATGGACGGAGGGAGTAATGAATTTTCAACCTAACATATTTCAACTTCTCATAAAAGCAGTGTTCTAAAAGACGCAGGGCGCCTAGGCCCCTCTCCAACGCCTAGTTCAAAGCCCCGCCTAGGTCCTGACTAATCCCGCCTAGTTCCCGCCTAGGCGCTAGGCCCGGCTCCGCCGCCTAGCATCCGCCTAGCGCTTTTTAGAACCTTGCATAAAAGCATGTACAACCTTTTTTAGAAATCAAATCCACATTAACCAAGCAGCAGAAGGCCAATTTTATTTGGGGATACTATACCTATGTTTTGCTTTCTCAACATAGCATATTAGTGAACAAAATCCCAATTGCACTAATTTGCACTTTACCTGCAAGAGTTTCACAAATGATGAGATTAAGCCATTGATGCCACCACAAGGACCATCGAAAAACTCCACTGTCTTTAAGCTGCCCTGCCAAGACAACCCATAAGTCCGATATGGTGTATAATATGACAGCTCGTTTAGAAACGTAGACGCATTCAGATTTAATTGTAAACTTCCATGCTGAAGACAATAAAATTATTTGATTTACACACCTATCAAGGGTACAAAGTGTCTTTAGCTCTTGCATGAGACAATCTCGAAGGGGAAGCACCACTGGAATTTCCCACCTTGCATCAACATATTGTATATCAGCTGCTAAAGAGTACCCTTGGCCCTGAGAAATAGAACCAATACATTTCAGTGGTTGATAAATGATAATGGAATCAAGAAATTAAACTTCCAAATTTGTTATTGGTCCTGAATATGCATTGCTTTTAGATGGGTTTTATTTAAGGCTATGAACACAAGAGTTTTCAGGCTGCTCATTTTGAACTCAAACTCTATCTGGCAGAATATAAAATAAAGTCTCAGAACTGCTATTCTACATTTCTACACTAAATTATACTAAGTGTCAACTGGAATTAACTCCAAAGATTTGACATTATAGGCCATTTTGTTAGAAGATTCAAGCAAACTCCATTACATCACGAAATTTACCATGCCATTCATTAGAATGGACAAAAGACGAGAAATTTGCACCGTGCTAGATGGTTAGAGAAAAGAAATGATCTACAATGATTAATCAAAAGAAGGTGAGGGGGGTATAATCTGTAAGTACTGTATCATGAAAATGATACAAAATCCATTCTAAAAGAAATCTTATGGCTGCATTCACCTTCCTTCGTTGTTTATAGGTATGGCTTTATGCTTTTCATTTTTCTGTCTCTTTTGTTCCCTAACCAAAATGCAGATCGCGAAACCATAAAGCGCCAACAAGAGACTAATACACACCATACATTGAGATATCAGAACTGCTATTCTACATTTCTACAGTAAATTATACCAAGTGTCAACTGGAATTAACTCCAAAAATTTGACATTATAGGCCATTTTGTTAGAAGATTCAAGCAAACTCCATTACATCACGAAATTTACCATGCCATTCATTAGAATGGACAGAAGACGAGAAATTTGCACCGTGCTAGATGGTTAGAGAAAAGAAATGATCTACAATGATTCATCAAAAGACGGTGAGGGGGTATAATCCGCAAGTACTGTATCATGAAAATGATACAAAGTCTTCTACAAGAAAGCTTATGGCTGCATTCACCTTCCTTCGTTGTTTAGAGGTATGGCTTTATGCTTTTCATTTTTCTGTCTCTTTTGTTCCCCAGCCAAAACGCAGATCGTGAAACCATAAAGCACCAACAAGAGACTAACACACACCATACATTGAGATATCTGAACTCAAAGAATGAGATTACAGTCACAATTTTGTGGTTACACACAAACTACCATAAGCATATTGATGAATGTTCCAAGTGAAGATAGTTCAAATTGAATCTCTAATCAACACATATGAACACACAGAATAGAACAGGGACAAACCTTAACAGTTGCTGCAAGGACATGACAAGCTATCCTTGATGTGCACGAACCTAACACAAGCTTGGTGTACCCATTTTCAAGAGCAATCTGCATAATACATGCAACACCCAGCATAAATGAATACTGTCCAGCAGACCCCTGTTCTAAACTTCCATGCAATACTAACAAATATAGACAAACCTTTTGCAACGACGACATGCGAAGATGTGCCAAAAGATCTTCTTTTCCAGTTGCATCACTAACGGAACTAAGCAACTCTTTCAACCTGTCCTTCCCTTCACTAGGTTCTGAAGAACAGATTCTCCCAATTGGAACCACGTGCAATATTTTTCTTGGTGGAGCTAAAATCGACACAATTTGTTTCATGTCTTCAATTGATTTGTCGAACTCATAAGAAGGGACTGAATGAATGGCAGTTTCATCAACGAACGCAACCCCAACACCAAATACTGGTAAAGATCTATCTGGACTTGCATCATAATTCGTCTGCGCTTTATGTTGCATCTCATGAACAAACTGAAGAGCCACCCTAAAAAAAAGCATAAATTAATTAAAGAGAGAAAATGATAAATTATCTGGACTTACATGAGCTGTTTATATCATAGTTGCACACATCATGAGATACGATACATATCATCCAGTGCGATAGGAAAATCACTGGCGCTTTTATGGGACAAAGTAGTCTGTATGGCATCTCTTCAGGTATCTACTTAGGGAGGTCTTTGTGGGCTATCTTTTTACATATTTATCAGAGGGGTGTACTGTTTTTGCATGTGTATATAACAGCACATTTAGGGTTTGTTTGATGTCTTCTAAACCAGCTATAGTTAATGGCTTATAGCGCATAGTTTATGATTTTTCTGAAATGCTGCTAGATTTCAGTTAATTCGAAGTGATTATGGTGGATAATATAGAAGGGGTATTAAATAAATTATAAACTTTCATTTATAAAGATTATTAATCCTTGTTGGGTAATAAACACGGTTTAATGGGTACTATGAAAGTTCAATTTAAAGAGATACTATTCACGCTTGGCTTTCATAAACACAAAAACCACCAAGACAAGTTTGAATTGAAATAACGGTAGAAATGAAATAAACAGTATAATTATTTAAAAATTGCAGGTCGCAATACCATCTATCCATTTTAACCTATATAGTGTTGATAATCTTTCTGGGCTAAATATAAACTTCTTCCATCCTAGTATCCAACATGGCATTTTCCAATCAATGTCCAATACCAAAAGCAGCACTAGTCGTTCATTATTCTAGTTTACTTCATGAGGGTAGTATATCGTTAAACTCTTGAAATAGCTCATATTCAGCCATGGATTGTTGAGTGGAACATTGCAGACAAACTTTTTTAACTAGGTTTGTGTTGAGAGATCACTAGCAAATTCCTAACTTGATATCTATGTTGTCTACGGACAAATGCAATTAACTTATGTAAGAACAGCACAAAAAGTGCCTCAACAACTAACACTCCTAGAAACTACCTTCAAATCAAGCTCACATATACTCCAGTTCACAAAAAGTGTCTCAACAACTAACTTGCCATCCATTTTAAGGTTAACATTTTCCAGAGATTAAGATAATGAATAAGAATATAACTTTTTTCCTTTGGAGGGCAAAGCATCAAATTATTTACTTTGATGATCATCAAACAATTCAAATAAGAGTATAAATGAAATGCTTTCCTTCTATACCATTTCTTGCACTCATATTCAAATACGGGTGTGCTTAGAAATTTGACGTCTGTGAATAGTAACTCTCTTCTTATGTCAACAATTATTTATGTTTAAATCAAAATAAACCTAGACTAAGCTAGAAATGAAGAGAAATTTCAAACATCCCGCAAAATTCGAAGCTAAACAGAGGAGGAAGAGATAAACCTAGAGGAAGGACCACCGGAGAAGGCTACAAGGACATTATCGGCAGGGGAAATCATAGCGTTGGAAGTGACGGCAAGTTTAAACTTTCCAAACATGTTGTTCCGGAAACAATCGACACAAAATCTTCCACCATCTCCACTACCACCGCCGGCGTTGGCGATGGTGGCTTCATTAGTCTTGCACTTTATACATATGTTGTAGTGATTGTGATTAGTACCGATCTTTGTTAGAACCACGTCGGAAGGTTCCTTCTTTCCGTTCAGTGACGTATCGGCGACGTCGCCGTCGGCTTTGTAGCAGCCGGACTGGCAAGTTGCTGCACCGCAAGACATCGCCGTTAGTCTCTCTCTCCTAACCGGTAGTTACTAGGGTTTAGTTATTGCGTACAAATGTTTTGGTCTAATCATTATATTAGCACCTTCTTCTTCTTAGGGTCCGCTCCCGAGTTTGATTTTGCAGGAAAAGTGAAGGGAAAGGGAGGAAATGGGAGAGGATTTCCGTTGTGCTGGTGCTCCTGAGTTTTGGTTGGAGGGAAAGGGAAGGAGAAGGAGGGAAATGGTGAGGCTCATTTCCCTCCAAAGCAATCACCTCAAAAATGGGGGGAAACGGAAGGAGGGAAACAGATTAAAGAGATAATTTTTTCATAATTCTAATCTTACCCTTTCAGATGTGAAGGTTTTGATCGGAGAGAGGGAGTTGGAGAGGTCGCCGGTGAGGGTGGATTGTTGTTGCCGGCGAACTGGTTGAGGGCGCCGGTTGATTGGGGCGAGGTTACAGGTTGATTGAGGCGAGAATTAGATTTGATTGAGGTTTGAGGGAGGATTGGGAGAAGGTTTTGAGAGAAATTGGTTGAAGAAGAAGAAGACCTCGCCGGCAATGGGATTTGCGGATAGAGAGAGAGGAGAGAGAGAGAGAGGTTGTTTACGTATTGAGAGAGAAAGAGAGAGAAATGGGTATTTAAATGGTTCTGTAAAAAAAAAAAATTCTCGCTTATTCATAATGATAAGGGTAAAAACGTAATTTATATTTAATTCCTCTCTATTCCTCTCAAAACTCGGGAGCAAGGAGAGGGAAATTTGAGCGTTTCCTTTCCTTTCTCTCCTAACTCGGGAGCACACGGGAGAGATTTTAAATTTCATTTCCTTCCCTCCCCTCCCCTCCCTTCCCTTCCCTTTCCCTCCTTTCCTCTCATTTAAAAACTCGGGAGCGCACCCTTAGAGTAAAGTAATTTTAAGCTCCCTCGATTATGAAAGAGTTGGCAGAGCCCCCCCCCCCCCCTTATGAAACAAAATTAGCAATTAGCCAAGAGGTGGTCTTATAAAAAACTAATTTTTTCTTAAGATAAGGAAAAACGTGTTTTCAAAATAAATGGTGGCAATTTTGTAATTACTGGCAACCATGTTCAAAATAAACGGTGGCATTTTTGTAATTACTGGCAACCATGATAAATGCCAGTGTTAATATTACAAATGACCAATGATTTCATACTGGCATTTTATAAACATGAAACCGACACTTTTTACAGGGCACTTTTAAATACATTTAACCGGCACTCTTCACACCGGCACTCTGTTAAACTAACACGGCACTTTGTTACACTAATATTTTTGCCGGCTCTCAAAAATACAAGCACCGGCATTCAAAAATACATGGACCGGCATTTGAAAACACATTTACCGGCACTCAAAAATGCATATACCGGCACTCAAAAACACCGATAATTATTTTTGCCGATATTCAAAAAACATGAACCGGCATTCAAAAAAAACATGGATCGGCATTCAAAATTACAAGAATCGGCATTCAAAAATACATTGACACTCAGTTACACACTTACTGGCACTGTATTATACACTAACTGGCACTCCAAAATACATGGACTGGCACTCCAAAACACATACACTGGCATCTAATTATCCAGTCCACCAATGCATCAAATTCTCAAACCGGTACTCAAATACTTATAAACTGACATTAATTTACACTAAAACTGGCACATAAAATCCCTAACACTGGCACGTAAATAACACGGCGAATCAAACTCTCTCTCACTAAACGCAAAAATAAAGCCAAAAATAAATCACGCCAAGCAGCACAAGCGACTTTGCCAAATTCTGATTTTGTTCAAATTGATTCCCCAAAATTGTAAATTGTTGAGATCGTTCAAAGTTCAAAGGAGCGTACAGGAATTCGAGAGCTATTGGGAGCAATTCCAACGCCATTGCTACACTGTCGATTGTGGTCGAAATTGAATCTGTAATGTTTGGACGAAGAACAGGAATCGCCATCAGAAGAGTCCTTCGAAATTGATTCCACAGTGCGGTGAAGTATTTAGAACGACGGAGGACAGCGGAATGGAGAGGTTGTCGCCGGTTGATTCAATGAAGTTAGGGAGGGGACTGGTGTTGGTCTTGGACAGGGGAGATGTCGCCGTGGCTGGAGAAGACGGTGAGGGCGATTGTAATTGGGGAAGTTGGAGAGGTCGTCGGCGAAGTATTTAGAACAGGAATCACCATCGACGATTTTGGGAGCGGCAATGGTGAGGCTCTGACTTTGCGTATAGAGAGAGAGTAGAGAGAGAGAGAGAGTGCTCCTTTGCGTTTTGTGTTAGAGAGAAGAATATAAAAACACGTTTTTTGTTAAGATTACAAAAAACGCGTTTTTTATAAGTTTTTGGCATTAGCCAAGTATTTTACGTATTTTTTGTTAAAGTATTGCACTTTAACTAGTTTGTTAGAACTAGTTTTCACAATTTAACTAAGCAAGAAGACTTGAAATTCCGTAGAAATTAAGTTGGATACTTGTAGTCCAATTCAAATGTGTATGGGATCCTTGATTTAGGGTAGAGGACAATGTTAGAAACACGTGACAGCCACATGTCGGTCCGCCGTTCTGATGGGAGCATGTTAGGAAGTGTGGATGTCTTGATTGGTATAAAGCATATACTAAGCCAACGGGTAAACTTGTGTCAACGATCAGTAAATGCGATGTGATAGTTCTGAACTCGAGGTTAAAGTGTACAAAATATGAGCCCGCATGTAGAAGTTTGGGGGCTAGAGCCCTCTAAAGGATGATTCAGGATCGGGAGCTCGCAGGCTGGTGTGAAATAGGAGCCTGAATCGATTACTTGATTGAGTCAAATGAAGTGCCTTTGGGCCGGGATCCGGGCTCATCAATCTCCACTACAGTTCATTATTGATAACTATGCTTGTGTAAAGAGCAGGACTTTGGTGTAAGTTTGTAATTTTCTTTGGGGTTTTGGAGTTGTACCACCCTCAATTAATTCAGTACAAAGTAGGGGTATAAGTGGTTCAGTTCAAATCGTGCTTCGGAACCAAATCAAACCAAACCACGCAGTTTAGTTCGGTTTTCAAGTAATAGTGGTTTGGTTCGTTTCAAAAATTGTCAAACCATGTGTTTCGATCTGGCCTGTGGTCTGTACCCCAAAACCATGGTTATAAACCGCGAGATCGAACCACCAAACCGAATCAATAAACCAAACTACCAAACCGTTTAATATTAACCGCAGATATACATATTTTTTATCTGCACCTTACATTTAAATTTGAAAACCCATAATTCTATTCATGGATTTTAGCTTATAACCATTTTTTCTTTTGGTTATTCTACATGTGATAATGTTAATTCACTATTTAGCACACTAGTCAGTAACCCGTCGGTACTCGACGGTGAATTTTGATTAAGTAAATAATTATTTATGTGTTTTAATTGATTTTTAAGTAACAATAAAAATCGAAATTGATAATCAATGTAGCGGATATTAGGAGTATAATTAATACAGAAAAAAGATGTTGACACATGATGTAACGTGGAAAGCCCTTGAGACAACTATCTCGCCGGCACAAAACCACGGGAGGTTAGGTCCCTGCCTAACCAAAAAACATTATTAAGATTTTAGTGTTACAACTTTGGAAGATGAAGAGATATGGTTACAATAGCGTGAGTTTAATAGTGTGTGCCTAAGTGTCAACATAATCTCTTCCATCTCCTATATATTTAAAGAAAAACAAAATAAAAACAAAGAAAATAATAAGAAATTGCAATACTTTTGTTTAACCACAAATTGTGCGACATAAATTCACGTAGTCCTGCCGAAAACTTCCTTGTAGACTACATTCAGCGTCTTGTCATATGTTTGAGCATCTGAATCACTAATAATAACTTTAAGTCCTCTCTTGCTGGTTACTCTGGAAAATGCTACATAAAGTTGTCCGTGACTGAAAACAGGTTGTGAAAGATATAGTCCTACATGGGAAAGAGATTGTCCCTGACTCTTGTTGATTGTCATAGCAAAAGAAACGGCAAGTGAAAATTGCCTTCTTTGGAATCTTACCGGAAATTTTGTCACATCTGACGGAGACATTATCATTCTAGGAATAAGCACCTTAATGCCAGCATTCTTTCCCGAAAGCATCTTGGCTTCGACTACGTGCTTACCTACATATATGTAACAAAATTAAGTATTAAATTATATGTATATAAAAAATAAAAAATTACTGTATTTACCTAATTGAGTGATAATCATTCTGGTGTCGTTACACAATTCAGCAGCTTGATCAAGATTTCTCAAAAGTATTACTATGCACCCAACCTTCAGCTTAATAATGTGATTTGTCAATCCAGAACACTTGATAGTGTTTAGAAATTCAGGTGAGAATATATCTTCAGCACCATTTTCATCATCCTCATCCTTACAAATGGCATCAGAACTCATATATTCAACTTCGTCTCCCGAAAAGAGTGACATGACATAATCATTTATGTTATCGACAAATAAGTTATAAATTTTATTTATTAAAAAAAATTTAAGACGAAATTTTACATTGTATAAATATAACTTTTGCAAAAAAATAAAATAAAAATATAAAACATAAAAATGAAATAGTGGAATGGGATATTTGCTAACACTCCATTTAATCTAAGACAATATTATAGAGAGAGGGCAGAGCATCTCTCTCTAAAAAACAAACAGAGCCACAACAACCGTCCACCACCCCCACCACCATCGCCGTCCTCCGCCACCATTGCTGTCCTTCGTCACCGCATATATTCGTAACACCACCTTCCATTTATCTCTCTCTTGTTACAACTTATAAATCTCTCATGACATGGACACCGTCGGTTCGGATCAACACCCCTCCATCCACCCATCACTGAAATTATTTGAAGTCTTCTTCAAATTTCAGGTATTCGTCTCTCGCCCTTCTCTTTCTCTTCTTTTTATTGTGTGCTTCTCTCTATAAGAATACACAGATCTGTGCTTTTTTGATCGATTATGTATGTTTTGGTTTATATCTAGACATTGACATTCAGATCTAGTTTTGTGTTCGATTTTGTGTTCGGTCCAGATATGGGTTTGATTTGATTTCGAATGTCTAAATTATGGAAACTAAGATTTAGGTTTGCTTAAGATTTTTATTTTGAATTTGATTTTTTTGGTGATTTTATACATATTCGTATTTTAAGAAACTCTGGATGATATTTTTATAAGAAACTCTGAATGGTAATTTTTTATTTTATACATATTCGTATTTTTTACTCAGTTTGGAGATGAAGTACAAAGAATCGGCATTAAATTATTTTTGTTGGGTGTCTTATTGGAACTTAGAAGAGTCTGTTAAGCCTTTTATTTTGTTGCTTCTTGGATTTTTAGATTAAAAATAAATGCTTGCTGAATGCCTTCAGCAAGCATAGAGCTTCTCCTATTGCCTTGTATTCTCCCAATTTTGCCACTCTTAAATTAAACTGGGTAATTTCGGTGGGAGTTGTAATCTTAAAGGAATATGGGATAAATTATAAATTGAATAGTGGAGTAAAGTACTTTAATACATCGTAAAATTAATCTTTTGTTGTTATCTATTCTCACAAACGAAATCGTTCCATTATCGCGCAGGTCACTGTTGCAATCCTTCAGCTTTAAGGTGCGCTCTCATTCATCAGAGGGATAGCGGATATGATAATATTTCAGTCGGCACCAGTGTCACGACGTGTCTAGCAGGGTAGACTAAGGAAAACTGTCGAGTCTGATCATCAAAGCATAAATCACAAAGTACTAAAACAGAACATCAAACTTGAACATATTTGAAAACTAATAAAGGTCACATTTTTATTTCAAAATAAGCAGAAATAGAAAAATATTAATGAAATCAAAGTCTACTAAATAAAATTTTGTCAAACAGTTTCACTCAATCTACCCACAATAATGTCAAATGGGTAAGAAAAAGCAAATACTGTAAAGGGTATTAAACCAATAAATCCTGCTCAATTGTAAAACATAGAATCATTCGTAATAGTTGATAAAGAACGGTTATTGGATGAAAATCCAATTTCACTATGCCTGTAAAATTATAATGATATATTAAATTTAACCAAACAATCAGAATTAGTAAAACAAATTCATAGGTTCTTGTTAGAGTTTAATCTTCATTTACTTGCTAAGTAACTCCGAAACTTCGGGAAAGGCTGGATTGATATGCATTTTTGAAGCGTGCTTCAGGGTACCAACACGGGTCTTTCCTGTATAAGGATTTGAAATGTCACTAATATGTAATAAGCCTTAATAATAGAAGTTATATGATTTAAAACAAAGATTAATTAAATATATTACCTTGAAATTTTGGCAACATTACAAATTGTAAAATTAATATAATTGGATATTTCTCATCTTCGCGTCGTTTGTCAATATACTGTTTTAATTCATCTCCATATGACCCCCATAAGATGCAAGACAACTCCATTCCACTTTCAAAATGAGAGAACGTAATTATATAATAAATATAATGATAATTGTTCACAGAATTTATTGTTTATCCTTTAAATAATCAAGTATATTATATATTTAGATCACATACTCATTATCAATCAGCTGAACATCCAACTTTCTAGCACCAATTTTCTGCACATAGTCAAACTCTCCTATAGGTAAAATGACCTCACCAATCACATCTAGCAAATAAAAAATCCATGTTAGTAAATATCATCATAATTCATTTAAGAGAAATAATTCAGTTAAGAGTAAAAGAAAAAATGATATGCAAGGTACAAATCTCACCCACAACAAATTCCACATTTAAAGACCCAAAAGATTCAAAAGATGTGAACTCGAAACTATTATCCGAAATGTGGATAGATGTATCAGCATTGGATACGTCGGTGGGGAGACTAAAAGTCAATTTCCACCGGTGATTAAGTTTCGCTTTTTGATTAGATTGAATATTTTGTTCAACCCCAAATTTTGAGATCCTTAGAACTCTCCCTTCTTCAAACATATTCTTCAATTTGGGCGGCAAGCTACTTGGGACCGTAGCCTGAATTTTAGATCCCTAAACAAAATATACAATAATATTAATAAAATAATACAAGTATTAATATTATTAAATGTTAATTGGATTAACCTTTAAGCAAAATACGGATATATTATTAAAATAATACAAGTATTAATATTATTAAATGTTAATTGGATTAACCTTTAAGCAAAATACGGAAGGTGATTGATAAAAAAATATTACCTCCTTATCAACTAATATCATCTCAATAGACATTTTTCCGGATCGTTCCTTCTGCTCCCATTTGCGTAAAATACGGACGTTGATGCTACAAAGTCTAGCTCTCTTATCAATTGATTTGATAGCAATCATTCGACTTGTTGCCATTATATGTTATTTAATTTAAATACACGAAACCATACGTGAGGAAAATATTCAACCAACGACATTCAATTTATTAAAATACATCAAGTGAGGTAAATATGAGGCCCCTTAAAGACGATAAATGGCTATCTTTCTAAAGGTTTCACTATAGCCTGTTTGTATTTCTAAGAATATGTTTCCTCCTACAGGTTGATGAAGGATCATATGATGAGTCACTTGAAAAATCTACTGGAATTTCAGCATTTGAAAAGCTTCAGTCAGGTATGCTTTCATTGTCTCGGGTTTTCTAACTGGTTGATTATCTATTTTCTCGTTACCTTTTCCCGTTGAAAGAAGATGGGAAGAAGAAAATAAAGTGGAAGAAGCTGATAAAAGTCCGCCTTGAAATCTGTATGTATACTCAGCTAATCTCATATGTGCCTATTTATTTGATGAATAATCCTTAGAATTCATGATACCTTTTATTTTTAAGTTTGTATTTTCATATTGCCTTGTTAACCAGCTTTGTTTCCATAAACTAATTGCATGTATTGAAAGAAATAGAATGGTAGGGTTGTTGAGTATTTTGTTTTTAAGAATTGTGTAAATAAAATTATATTTTATCAGTGTGTAAGATAGATGAATTTAAAATCATCACTTATCCATCCAAGTTTGAATTTTAGATAGAAGTTAAATGAATTATACCTTTTATTTTCAAATAATTCGAATTTATATTAATTTCTAGAAACTGCATTAGAAATTCATGGTTAAAGATATGATCAGAAGAATAAATTCAGAGTTATTGTGCAATTGAAACTCTTAAACACAACAACTGCTAACTCACATGTGAATTCTGGTATCTTTTTTAAATTTCGAAAATTACTAATTATTAATAAGAGATATGCTATTTGACTTACACGTTTTTTGCTTTTGGGAAAAGAGAAATGCTGATATAGTCGATGATAAACATAGTTGAGGATAAATGCATGGTCAAAGGTATCTCATGAGTTGGAAATTGAATTGCTGACGTGGCCTTTGACGTGGCCTTTTCTGGAGCCTCTAAATAGTTTTGCTATATATATTATATATGATATCAGAGTGCGTCTGGGGAGAAACGCGTTTCTTGGAGAAACGGGCTTGTTATGTCGCACGACATAAGTAGCGCTCGGATATCTTTACAAAGCTTCGGATATCCGTAAGCTTTGAAATGGATATCCGAAGCTTTGTAAAGGATATCCAAAACCAATTATTTTTTTCTGGATATCCTTTACAAAGCTTCGATATCCGAAGCTTGAAATGGATATCCGAAGCTTTGTAAAGGATATCCAGAAAAAATATTTGGTTTCTGGATATCCTTTCCAAAGCTTCTGGATATCCTTTCCAAAGCTTCTGGCTATTGGCTAGGTATGTCGCACGACAAAACAAGCCCCGTTTCTCCATGGGCGACGGAGAAACGCGTTTCTCCCCAGATTTTGTGATGATATCATTACAATTACTCAAATGACATGTTGTTTTAATAAATATTAAATCACAATTTTAAGTTGTGTTTAAATATTGAATCTATCCGATATATTATGTCTGAAAAATTCAAACAAACATGACAATAAATTGTGTATTTTTGAAACCATCTTTTAATTAATGGTTTAAATAGTATTTTATTTAATGGTTTGAATCGTGATTTGAATTGTAGTTTAAATCGCAGTTCGAACAATAAAATCAAACCGCAGTTCGAATCAAACTATGGTGATTGGTTTGATTCGTTTTGAATTTTTTCAATTTGATTTGAATTTTTTCCAAACCAATAATACTAGTGATTTGATACATGAATTGACCAAAAACTAACCATTTACCCCATGTGCAACCTTCTAATTTGTTGTACTCCGTTAAAACAAAACGCGGCGCTCTCTCCTCGACTCGTCGGTCCTAATTTGTGAAAAGGAAATTGCTTCCCCTGTCTCGGCTCTCTCAACTTTGACACCGTAGGCCACTCCTAATTCATAAACCCCAATTCCTATTCCCCTCTCTCATTCCCAGTTCGGCAACTCGATTGCCCCTCGTAGCACCGGCGGTAGCTCCGTCGCATCGTTTCTAGAGCATTTCCTTTCTCCTCCGCGCGATTCATTGCTTCCATTGTGGAGGTAAAAACCTTAACTTTTCAATTCATTGATTCTTCGTAGTTCCTCGCAAACTATAAACTAGGGTTAACTTGGGCTTGATTTTGAATGTCAATATCTTATATGTTTTAATATGCATTCTATTTTTTGTTCTTTTTTATTATTTGAAATTAAGATTCTTGAGACTTGAGTGTTGAAATTGTTGTTTTGATTTGGGAATATGTTAATTTTGTTGTTGAAAGTCTTCATTCGTGAAGCAGAATTTACTTCTGGATGGTGAACTAATATTGACACTATGTAAGCTTCTTTTTTTTTTTTTGAAATCATGGAAGGTTTTGTATGACCATATTTTCCTGTAACAGAGAAGATTTACACTTTTTTTTTTTATACTCTCGGATGAGAAAGTTGTTTTCTGAAATACATGCTATTTATCTTCATTTTATTTCATTTCATTTCTTATTCATCTCCTAAAGTATGATAATTTTTATCTTACATGTCATTAAAAAAATGAAACTTTTGACACAAAATGAATTAGAGATATGAAAGTACATTAGTAAAAGAAAAAAAGGCTATCCGAATGTAATCCATTCTATAACCATGCTGACACCTCAAGTCCTCGATAGCACCATTAACTTAGCGGACATTATGGTGAAAAATAAGACAAGTATGGCAATAAACTTATCTGATAAGTGATGATAAATAAAACTTAAATGTACCATTATTGGATGTCGTTTCGAGAATCTTTTTATCCAGATTGTCAGATTGTTAAAGGGAGCAAATGTTGAGGATCAAGGTAATATCCAGTGGCGTGATATCACCTACTAATAGAGGATGTTCTTAGTGCCGATGAGCCCTTGGCTCAATGGCATAGGCCTTTGCCTTCTTTCAGGAAGGTAAAGGGTTCAAATCTCCTCCCCTACGTTGTATTTGAAATGTTGTAATTTGGAAAAAAAAAAAAAAAGATGTTAGTAGTTATTCTCATTTCATTAAATTGGCACTTTCACGGAAAAATATTAAGCAGAATGGTGATGTGGTATCACCATCCAATGAAAATGATAAATCCTAAAAATGTCCATAGACTCGATTAATCATATGATTTCAAGATATTATTATTTATTTTTTTGATAAGTAAATATGTGCATTGAAGAATCGCCAAGGGGGCGAACCCGTACAAAAAAAGCTAAAGGCCTTACAACATTAAAAAGGCCAAGAGCTGGAGCATAAGAAGAGTGCCAACTAAAAACCCAAGATGAGTTAAACACCTAGACCCATCTCCCCCAAAAAATCCACAAAAGGGATGAGCGCACTAGGTAAAAACTCATTCAAGATATTATTTCAATGTTACACTCAATTATTTGTTCTCACATCAGTGATTTCATTGTTATTCTCGATATTTCTTCTCTTAAGAAGGAGTAATAGAGAAAGGGGTAGTCTCTTACCAATTCCAAAAGTTTATGAGAGGTGAGTGTAATGATACCTCTTACTAAATTTGTCCAGTTTCGATAACCTCGCCAATTTTTTACTCCAAACAACTCTCTCTCTCTCTCTCTCTCTCTCTCTCTGCCCTACTGCACTCACTATATCTGTATATCCTATCCCCTCGCCACCGTGCACTGTCAGACTCTCTCTGTTTCTTTCTTACTTTCTTTCCGGTTGCTCATTTTGTTTGTTTGTTTGTTTCTTTCTTTCTTTCTTACTGTAGTGAGGTCCACATTTTATCGATTATTTCTGGACTTTATTATCTGATCAGAAGAAAGTCTACTTTCGGCCTATCCTTTTCCAAATTTTAGTCATTCCCCCTTTTAGTTTCTTATACCTTTTTGCATTTTGTAATGTTTCTCAAACGGTGTTATTAGGATGATTGATCAATTAGGTGTTTTAAGAGGTTTGCAATGAGGGCAGTTCTAGGAGGCAGTGTACAGATAATATACTGCTTAAATGGTGCCTTGGTGCTTTTGCAGAAAGTCATTAAGGAGTTCTATATAACCTGATAACTCGATTTATCGTTTCGACCGAAGTCACCAAATCCTTTTATATCACTGAACTACTTGACTGTTGGTTATAAACAATAAAATTGGGACCTTCTGCCATGGGTTGGAGATTGAAAATGCAATTAAAATGACGAATCAGCAATTTGTATTTATCCAGTCTTTGATCAGGTATGCAGTAAAGAATGAAAGAATTTTGCGTTGAATTGCAGTTGTAGCGCTGTGGTACAGTTCATTTGTTGGCTAATGTGTGTAGGTGCTTCCTATCAAAAAAAATATGTGTGTGTAGGTGTTATACAAATTCATTAAGGAGTTCTATATAACTAATTACCTGATTTTTCTTTTCAACTAATTCCTTTATAGAATTTCATTATAGACTCAAATGGAAAAACGTTAGCTTTCTTTGCCGTGGTTGAAGATTTAATGAATCAGCAAATAAAATTCATTCACTTTCTGATGTACTTATATGGAATATTTTAGTGGTCAAATGAGTTATTGGTGTGTTCTCTCTTGTATTCCCCTTTACTTCAAAGAAAGATAGGAGCAGGGGCGGATTTACTATAGTGCCAAGTGTTGCCGAGGCAACACCAAAAATTTTTTTTTTTTCTTTTTTGCATAAAATGAACTATATTGAATATATATTAAATTGTTACATAGAAGCATGTGTCTAAGTTAGCCAAACTGGTTAAGATGTTGAGAGAGAACCCAAAGGTTTTGGGTTCGAATCCCATGAAATGCTGTTGTTTTTTTTATTTTTACTCTGAAAAATCTCTTTCTTTTTTCTCAAAACACTTCCTATTTCTCAAAAAACCCACTAGAACCTTTCTTTTTTTCGCCAAACACCCCCTAATACTGTTTTCTCTCATTTTCCTCGTTATTTGAAAAAACAACTACAACTATTTTTATTTCTAAAAACCCACTACAATTACATTTGTTTTATCTCTTGAATGGTACAATTTAAATCATGTTTTTATCTTTTAAATGGTACATATTGAAGCATATTATATTTATTTATGTAAACATATTGAATCTTAGTATTACGCTAATTTTTTTCTTCCTAAAAGAAATAGGCAACACCAAATGTTTTGGTGTAGATCCGCCACTGGATAGGAGACCAAAAGCTCAAATCGGGAAAACGAGAAAAGCATGTTGTATACATGATTATGATGGATAACTGGAAAGTCAGGACTATCATGTAACAACCGTTGAACAGTTATGGAATGTTCTTAATGCTGCAACTTTTTGAATATCCGTAAAATATAAGGAAGATAATTTGAAATATATTTCATCAAGTTCATATTGATCTTTTTTTTTTTTCCTCAATAGAGAAATATCTTGATGGGTTGTTCCAGGTTCACACTTTACAACTACTGACCTTTATCTTTCACTTCTATTACTAATGATGTGCCCTCACAGGTTAAACAAAGTCAACCCCCCTAATCTTATGATTAATGACTCATCTGTCCCACCAAAGGAGTCTTACATTTGATAAAAGTTTGTCCACAGAAAATATCTCATTTCTAAAATGTATCTTAAATATTTCTTTCCTTGTCTTATCATTACATTAACTGGTATTCCTTTTGAGTTGAGCATTTTGAGAAAGTATTTGTTTCTTTTGATTATTTAATCTGCTTCAGTGTCTTTGGCTAAGTGTGTCGTTTGGTGCAGAGATAAATAAAAAAGAATGGCTTCGGCAAATGGCTCCAGTGATTTGTCATCAGAGATGGAAGTTGATGCTTTTAGACGCCTCTTTCCTTTGCGCTTTCATGAGCGTCATTTAGTCGAGTCCATAAGACCTGATGCCCGGCCACTTGGGACAGCTAGAGAAACAACACTGGCCCTTGGTTAGTCACACTATCTTTAGATTTACCAATTCTAATGCTGATCTCATCTAGGAAATTCATTTCTCATACCTCGCATTCGTCTGGATATTCTAGGAGCTGTGGCATCTGCTGATGGATCAGCACTTGCGAAGATTGGTTGCACTGTAAGTGCTAATTCATGTCTCGCTCTTCTCTACTTTCTCTGTCCCCTCCCCCCCTGTTCTCTCTCTCTCTCTCTCATATTATCTGTTTCCCACAGACCATGTTAGCAGCCATTAAAATGGAAGTGATGACACCTACAACAGAATCGCCTGATGAGGGCTGCATAGGTTTGATAGCTGTCAACTTCATTTTTTCCTAGTTTCATTCTTTTTTTTTTTTCCTGTGGGCTTATCTGAAATTCTGTTTCCAGCTGTGGATTTCCACATGCCTCCAATCTGTTCTCCTCTTGTTAGGCCTGGGAGGCCAGCTGAGGCAGCACCAGTCCTGTCAAAGCAGTTATCTGATACTATCTCAAGGTAAATTACTTTCTCCTCTTGTTAGTTTTCTGTAAATTATGAGGTTTCTGATGCCTCTTCGTATTGCTTCTCTTCTATACAGTTGGTTACCTGACTTGAGTCTTTAGAGAAAATTAATATCGATGATATATTATTCACATTCCTTATGTGATTTGATATCCTGTATGGTGATATCAGAAGCTATATAGTCATATTTGGTCTGCAATCTGCATTTCAACTTGTGCACAGTTACTTATAGATACGATTCTATACTGCTCTTAATGGCGTAGAAGCATGCTTAGGTGGTGGTTAAGAGGTTTGTAGGATGGAATTCTGTCAGTGTTATTATCAAAATTCAAAAGTATAATCGGCAGACATTGCAATATTCCTCATCAGATAACCTTTAAAACTTGTGTACTTTGTTCTTGCCCTCGGTTCCCCTATATCATGATGAGTGATTATGTCTCATCTATGAAGAGGATTTTGATGGTTCATGGTTGGTCATTTGAAAGTACTATGATTTTTGGTGAACCTCGGGATAGTTATGTAATGCTCTTGGCATATCCTTGAAGAGATGTGCTTACATTTGCTCCTCTTATATAGAACTCTTTTCTAAGTCTAGCTGACAGTTTGTCTGCATGACTCACTTGATGTGCTAAAGGGTGTTTTCTACTTTCTAATATTTTGTACTCCCTCCGTCCCAAAATGATGTCCGAAAAAATTTCAAATTTGCTCTTGACCAAGAGCTAATCTGAAAACTTTTTGGACATTCATTTTGGGACGGAGGGAGTAAGATTTTGTTTTGACTTCTTCCTGGTAATCTGACATTTTGCAATTTTATCTAATATCACAAGCATTCTCATCTTTTATTAATTTTTCATGCTGGTGATTGCAGTTCTGGTATGATTAACCTTAAGGTTAGTGGCAAAGCTGCTTGGATGGCTTACCTGGTAATAGATTTCACTTTTAAGTTGTTGACATTCCATTTCCATTTTGTTTATATTATTTGTAAAAATGATTTATGGTTTTTGCTTAATTTTCATTAATAGTGACATACTCCCTCCGTCCCGCTAATATTAGCACACTTTCCTTTTTGGGCGTCCCGCTAATATCCGCACACTTCCAAAAAGGAAACTTTATATTAATAAAATATTCACCCAACCCCACTCATTCTCTCTCCTACATTATTTTAATACTCACAACACCATTATAATTTATTACACCCTCCACTCATTCTCTCTCCACTCATTCTTTTACACTCACAACATTTTATTAAAATATCATATTCCTTAATTCCCGCGCAAACAGTGTTTGTGCTAATACTAATGGGACGGAGGGAGTATAAATTTTTGTAACTACGGTAATTGTCGGGACTCCACATTTTTCCTTCTCTTTTTCTTTCTTATTTCCGTAAGTGGTTTTTTTTTTGGCCTTCATGAGATCACGTGAGAGATTGGAGGTCTGTTCTTGTCTGAGACGTCAATTTGTTGATTACTTCAGGATTTGAACTTTTTCTCTTCTTGGTTATTGTGGCCCAACTCTAATGTTCTCTGATTCTTAATCATATTAATTCTTCTTCTCATATAGAAGGAACCCGTCAATGTTTAACTTTATGTAAGATGGTAAGTGGCTATCCTATGTTTTGCAGGATATATACTGCTTGGATGCTGATGGTGCCCTTTTTGATGCTGCCTTACTTTCTGCAGTTGCTGCCTTTTCTCACTGTAAGTTTCACAACATTCTTCTGTTCAACTTACATCCCGGTTGACATAAGCCTGGATGGTTTCCATATAAACATGAAAAAAGTCAGCATTAGTTTGCCCCTTACAGTTGAAACCTCGGCACCTTAACTACATGTTTGGGGCCAATCTAACTTTTTAACTCTGAATTGAATCCGAAAACTTTTCTATCATTCTTTCAACTTCAGATCAGTCGCTAATATTTCCTTCTCGCAGTACAAATTCCAGTAGTTTCTCTGAATGAGGATGGAAGAATAGTGTCTGTTTCTGCGGAAAGTGAGGGAGGGAAGTTTGAAAAGAAACTGCTCAATAACGAGAAGAGGAAGTTAACGCTGACAGGCATTCCATTCTCCTTAACATGCATTCTTAACAAGAATTACATCCTGGCAGATCCAACTGCAGAAGAGGAGTCCATTATGGAAACTCTGATGACAGTAGTATTGGATTCAGCCTGCCAACTTGTGTCTCTTTACAAGCCAGGAGGACCTGCTATTGCGCATACATCAGCCATACAGGTCAGTTAGCAGCTTAAATTTTGCAACAATGGACATTTGATGTGTTAGTTAAATGTACTTTAGTGAATATCATGGGGTACTTTTTTACGTAATGTGTTGGTAATAACATTGAGCTATGGAGGATACCACCAGAGAAATTGGTTCAAGCTAAATATATACTCCCTCCGTCCCGCTACAAACTACACACTTTTCTCATTGGGCGTCCCATTACAAACTACACACTTCCTAAAATGAAAATGTTTTATTACTTTTATATTAATATGACCCACATGTCATACTCACAACAACAATTCAATTATTATTTCCTACCCCACTTTCTCTCTCCTATTTCACTTTTCATACTCACAACACCTACTCCACTACACTTTTTCTTAATTCTTGTGCAAACAGTAATTGGGAAGATTGTAGTGGGACGAAGGGAGTATATATTCGATTAACAACATAAAGACTTTTTGTCAACTGAAATCCAGAGAATGATATAAAACACCTCTGACATATGAGGATTCATGTTAGCCGACCCCAAATTATTTTGGGACTAAGGCTTTGTTATTGTTGTTGTTGTTATTGTTGTATCCCTTACAACTGTTACGTGTATAAGGTTATTCTTTCATGCAATGTGAGCCTAGATGGTCTATAAATCTTGCTTTCTTGCAAAAGAATACGATATTTGATAGCCTGGCCTTCAAAAGTATACTCCCTCCGTCCCACCCGAATTTGGACAAAGTTACTTTACACGGAGATTAAGAAATAACAATAAGATAATAAAAATGTGTGGTAGAAAATGAAGAGAGAGAATGAGTGGAGTTAATAGTGGTTGGTTGAATAAATTGTATGGTGGAGAATGAGTGGAGTTAATGAGTGAGTGGGGTATGCCCATTTTTTTATTATTATAAACTTTCCTTTTTGGGTTGTCCAAATTCGGATGGGACGCCCAAAAAGGAAATTTGTCCAAATTCGGGTGGGACGGAGGGAGTATTGGGTATTGTCCAATACAACTAGCTGGATAGTCTTTATAGAGTGATATAGGTCAGTCCTAGATGATATCCGGGTAGAATGCAAATGTCTTCTTGTATAAGACATATGGATCCAGAAATTCCCTCACCTTTTTGTTCCTGTTGAATGATGTTTTTGGTTATTATTCTTCAGCTCAAATCAATTATGATTAATTGAGGAAAAAAAAAGGAAAGTAGCTACTACCTTGTGTTGGCCCGAAGGATAGATTAGAACAGAAGCCTCTAACAAAGGAGGTTTCCACGCTGCATACTCACCTCCTTCCTATTTCATCCTTAGCCCTGACTGGAAACCTGGGTTAAACCTGTTAAATGAATCACAAGACAAACCTTTGACAGTAGTTTCAAGTGTGGCCAAACCTGTTAAATGACTTCAGATTTGTGCACCAAAGCAGAGTGTGACCGTGACACTCAGTAGGTATGAGAAGCTAATCTTAAATGATCTCAAAACTTTCAAGGTATTTATACTCTCTCCATTATAAGTTTTCTCTTAATTTATCCCACTATAATACATATATATATATATATATATATACATACATATATATATATATATATATATATATATATATATGATGTCTCGGTGTTTCATGTAGAGAGAAAGTGCACTGGGGGAACTGAATTCAATATCTTTGTACGTATCCCAAAGTCAAGGGAAAGTAACAGAAGAAGTCGAAGAAAAGATTAGAGACATTATTGATAGTAATACCCTTTGATTGATTGTGAAAGAAAAACAACTATATTGACTTTCATTACTTTTTGATAGTGCTACAATTTTTTATATACTAGTGACAGACTCCAACTACTACCACCATTTTAAAACATGACCAATATATATAGAGTAAATTGAATGGAGTAATAAATACTCCCTCCGTCTCACATAAGTGTGGAGACTTATTTCATTTTTCGTTTGTTTCACGTGAGTGGAGACTATTAAAAGTGGCAAAGTTTTTACACTATTTCTCTCGGTCATTCTCTTTCCCACTTTACTTTTATACTCGCAACACCAATCAATATACTATTACTCCCACTCAATTTCTCTCCTATTTTATTTTTCATACTCACAAACACCTCCTCCCACTAACTCTCTTTCCTACTTTTCCTTAATACTTGTACCCAATTTTTTGGTATCCACTCACGTGAGACGGAAGGCATAGAAACTAACATTTAAATAATTCATAACCTTACCCCAAATATAAGATAGCTATATTTTTTAAAGGAAAATATATACTAGTTACATAAATCTTGTAAAATAAATGTGAACAAAAACATAAACAAAAATAAACAAAAGCTTGGACGGCAGGCAATTTCTAGAAAGCAAATATATGAAAAAAAAATAGAATAAATAAAACCCATAACGCGAATATATATAAAATTATAAATAAAAACAAAAACAGAAACAAACAAAAGCTTGGACGGCAGGCAATTTCTAGAAACCAATTTACTAATAAAAAATATGAAAAAATAGAATAAATAAAATCTTGGACGGCATACATAAAAGAAATATCAGTAATACTTTATGATTGTGTAACGAAAACAACTACGTTGGCTTTCATCACATTTATTTATTTTTTGTCTAATTTGTGTTATGCTTATGTCTAATTTGATTGTCTATTATAATCAACCCCCAACTATACTGGCTTTTATACATCTTAGTTTGAGAGATTTCACCTTCTAGCTCTTTCTTTCTTAAAACTCTCATCCATTCCTTTACCAATATTGGTTAACTTTGATTCAATGGTTATTTTGAGTGATCTTGACCGCTCTGCTAGTTCATCTGGTGCGACGACTTTGAAAAGAAAGAGGAGTTGCGATCTAGATTACAATCGATATGATGTTTTTTTGAGCTTCAGAGGTTCAGACACCCGTTATGGTTTCACTGATCACCTCTACGATCATCTGAAACGAGCTGGGATCCATACTTTCAGAGACGACGATGAATTGGAAAAAGGAGAAAGTCTCAAAGAAGAACTGGGGAATGCAATCAAACAGTCATCCATCTCTATTATCATTTTCTCTGAGAACTATGCATCTTCCACTTGGTGCCTTGATGAATTAGTGAGGATTCTTGAACAGAAGAAGATACGAGATAAGTTCAAGGTTTTACCAATCTTCTACCAGGTTGACGCATCTGATGTCAGATATCAAAAAGGAAGCTTTGAAAAAGCTTTTAATCGGCACAAAGAGAAAGGTATTGCAAGCTTGGAGAAGATCCATGCATGGGAGGTAGCGCTTACTGAGGCTGCAAATTTTGCTGGATTTACCTTGAACAAAATCAATGGCGGGTACGTTTGCTACATTCTGCATATACTTCAATTCCCATTGTATACTTAGATGTCTGAATGAATCAGCCATTCTGAGCCTCTTATTGCAAAAACAAACACCTCCAAACACTCGAATAGTCAGCCAAATCACTCGAATGCATAGGATTGTGCACAAGTAAAATAATGCACCTGTTGATATTTTTAAATAGTAATTCCCATACTGTTGTTTCAACTTGGAGCAGCGGCAGAGGTACACAAGGGCTAATGGGGGCAATTGCCCCCATTTGACTAAAAGATTTATTTTACTAGAGCAAATATTGTAAAAAAATAGGAGTTTTATTGATAGGTTTTATCGCAACACCTACAAATTACTACAAGGACTCCTAATAATGTAGATAGTGAAAGTCCAGGATCGATCTCAGGGAACAGTTATTTGGTTGTGTAATTGCCACTTAGCAAGATTGGGGGATTTGTTTTGATTTGTTGTTGCAATTAAACTATAGCAAGAAAATAGATTGGATTGAAAACAATAATAAAAAGAAGACTTTGGATCATCGTTCTATCCCCATTCTATTCCTGAATATCATTGATTAAATTCCTTCCCTTATTCCCCTATTCACTCAATCACGAGATATGTTTCAATCTCTATTTCTTTCTATGATAATAGTTAATAGCGGCGACACGCTCAACTAAGAACCCTAATTGATAATCAAACTAAGCCGACACGATCAATAATTCGATTAAGCAATTGATTTTGATTTAAGAAATTAAGATTGAGAATAATCACTAAAATACTTTCACTTAGATGATTATCTAGTTTTACCCAAATCATAAATCAAGATGACACATACAAGATTTGTGAAATTGCTACGATGAAAACCCTAATCCGACACGGTAGAAGAGATTTCTAGCAGTAATTAATCACAAGAATTAAGAAATTGATCAAGTTTCTAAACCCTAGTAATCAATAATAATCAAGCAATACAAGTAAAACTATGAAATAGGGAAATAATTGGGAGAAGAAATCAAACCTCAATTCATTAAAAGAATAGTTCAAGAACCTTAATCCAAAGTATAGAGTTTAGCCCTCCATGGAAATCAAAAGCTTCAATATTGTTTCTAGGAAAAACTAAAATAAATATCCCCCCTAAACAAGTTGGAAAGGAGTATATATACTCCTCCCATAAAATAACCTAGTATAAAAAGGAAAACAAAAATAAAATAAATTCAAATAAATTAAATACCCAAACTCGGCCCAAACTCACGCTGCTTGCGATGCCGCTTCAACGCCTAGGGCACGAGTCGTGCTGCGAGGGACGACTCGTCCCCGTCTGCTGCGTCTCTGATTCTGCCGTCCCCTGCGATGGGGAATACTTGGGCATATTGGGGACGACTCGTCCCCTGAACCAAGCTTCCTGAATTTGTCGCTTTCTCTTGAGTCTTTGGCTTGATTTGTTGGCTTCCATTGATGTTGAAGATGATGATTGAAGCTTCTTGAGAACAAAATTGATTACAAGGTAAAAACTCTCCAAATCTCCCTCTCATTACATTGTTTCTCTCATAATCCTCACCATACAAAATACTCTCAATATTACATCAAACCTAGCTAAATACATCAAAATCGACATAATAAGCACGGAAGAAATAGGAATTAGATAGTATGAAATACGCCACATCAAATACCCCCACGCTTAGACCATTACTCGTCCCTGAGTAATATCCTAAACTCCAATCTAACACCGGTCTAAAAACAGATGCATGGGAGGTAAATGACTCCTATTCTCCTCTAATCTGCCAACACAAGTCAATAAAAAACCATCGGAGTAATAGAAACTCCGTCTCCTTATAACACCAAAATATAAGCAATGATAATCATGACCTTAGCTTGATACCAACTCCCATAATAAAACGGTATCCAAACTAAGGACCACACAAATAAAAGCCAAGGGGAACTAAATATGCCCTATGTTTCCCCCACGCTTGGCTCACACTACATACACCCTCATAAAAAGAAATCATTGTTAAGGTTGTGATCCTTAAACAAAGATTTACCTCGTGAAAAGCACCAACACCCCTTATAACTCCAACAGTGAACGAGGGTTTCTAAATCCTAGGCACCACTATCCAAACCTCCTACTCCAATAATGGTCCTACCCGATACTCCAAACCTCCCTTATGTCTCCACTCCGGTGATATAACAGATAGAAAATACTCAATTCTCACCTTTTGCCTAGGTGCCGTTTCCGGTTTTCACCTAGCCTCTCATTTTTTTTTTTTTCATTTTTTTTTTTCAAAACACACCCTCTCCTTTTGCCTAAGTGCCCTCTCGGGTTTTCACTTAGCCTCTCTTTTGTTTTTGTTTGTGTGTTTTGTTTTGTTTTTTTTTAAGCAAAAACAACGAAATTTACAATGATACAACCTCCCTATACCCCCACGCTTAAACTAGACATTGTCCTCAATGGATTAAACAATTAAAACAGAACAATAAAAACATGGGGAAAAGGGCACCAAGGGACTAAATAAAGGGACGGGAGGCTCCACCAACATGAGCCTCATCAATGTAAGGGATGAAAGTAATCTTCATTTACCTCAAGATGTTTGGTTTCCATGACATGCCTCCCAGTTGGAGACCATGTCAGCTTCCCCTTCTTCTTCTCCTTTGCTTTCTTCCTTGGTGGCTCTCCTTTCTTTTTCTCACTCTTTACTTGTGGAGACTCATCAATATCTACCGCACCTCCATCCTTGATACTCGGCTCCCTCAAGTCCATGGCACAAACTTTTCGAAAATTGTTCTTAGGAAAATTCTTCTCATCAAACATATCAAACCCAATTTTCTTCCCATCGAACTCCATCGTCACTGAACCACTAGCCACATCTAGCTTGGTATGCGAAGTAGACATAAACGGCCTACCCAACAAAATAGGAGCCTCAAAATCCGTCTCCATCTCAAGCACATAAAAATCCGCCGGGAAAATCAAGTCACCAACCCGGACTTCCACATCTCTCACTACCCCCTTGGGGTATGCGTTGGACTTATCCGCCAACTGTATAACCACTCGAGTATCCTCCAATTTACCCAATTTAAGGTCTTCAAACAATGTATAAGGCATAACATTGATTGAAGCCCCTAAATCGAGCATAGCCTTCTGAACTGAACTACTCCCAAAAGTCACTTGAATCACGAACATGCCCGGATCACTACACTTTTTGGGCATCTTTTTCTGATAAGTATTCCCGCCTGTCACGCGGGTGACCCGGGTTCGTTCCCCGGCGACGGCGCCAAAATTTGATAGGCTTTATCGCAACACCTACAAATTACTACAAGGACTCCTAATAATGTAGATAGTGAAAGTCCAGGATCGATCTCAGGGAACAGTTATTTGGTTGTGTAATTGCCACTTAGCAAGATTGGGGGATTTGTTTTGATTTGTTGTTGCAATTAAACTATAGCAAGAAAATAGATTGGATTGAAAACAATAATAAAAAGAAGACTTTGGATCATCGTTCTATCCCCATTCTATTCCTGAATATCATTGATTAAATTCCTTCCCTTATTCCCCTATTCACTCAATCACGAGATATGTTTCAATCTCTATTTCTTTCTTTGATAATAGTTAATAGCGGCGACACGCTCAACTAAGAACCCTAATTGATAATCAAACTAAGCCGACACGATCAATAATTCGATTAAGCAATTGATTTTGATTTAAGAAATTAAGATTGAGAATAATCACTAAAATACTTTCACTTAGATGATTATCTAGTTTTACCCAAATCATAAATCAAGATGACACATACAAGATTTGTGAAATTGCTACGATGAAAACCCTAATCCGACACGGTAGAAGAGATTTCTAGCAAGTAATTAATCACAAGAATTAAGAAATTGATCAAGTTTCTAAACCCTAGTAATCAATAATAATCAAGCAATACAAGTAAAACTATGAAATAGGGAAATAATTGGGAGAAGAAATCAAACCTCAATTCATTAAAAGAATAGTTCAAGAACCTTAATCCAAAGTATAGAGTTTAGCCCTCCATGGAAATCAAAAGCTTCAATATTGTTTCTAGGAAAAACTAAAATAAATATCCCCCCTAAACAAGTTGGAAAGGAGTATATATACTCCTCCCATAAAATAACCTAGTATAAAAAGGAAAACAAAAATAAAATAAATTCAAATAAATTAAATACCCAAACTCGGCCCAAACTCACGCTGCTTGCGATGCCGCTTCAACGCCTAGGGCACGAGTCGTGCTGCGAGGGACGACTCGTCCCCGTCTGCTGCGTCTACGATTCCCGCCGTCCCCGCGATGGGGAATACTTGGGCATAATGGGACGACTCGTCCCCTGAACCAAGCTTCCTGAATTTGTCGCTTTCTCTTGAGTCTTTGGCTTGATTTGTTGGCTTCCATTGATGTTGAAGATGATGATTGAAGCTTCTTGAGAACAAAATTGATTACAAGGTAAAAACTCTCCAAATCTCCCTCTCATTACATTGTTTCTCTCATAATCCTCACCATACAAAATACTCTCAATATTACATCAAACCTAGCTAAATACATCAAAATCGACATAATAAGCACGGAAGAAATAGGAATTAGATAGTATGAAATACGCCACATCATTTATGCAATTCTTGGCTTGGCTACATTTATCCTACCTCCGTCCGTCATATTTGAAGAGGTGGGTACTTCTTCTCAACAATTCCATTTGAGTAAATTTCTCATTTGGTTTGTATTTTTTCAACCAATTGACTATACTAAGCTTCATTTCCTGCTACTTTAAAATAAATGTTCTCTCATTGTTTTGAATTTGAATGTTCTAACGAACACTTTAGATATTTAATTACTGTCAACGACTTTCTTTAATTTGTGTGCTTAGTCAAATCTCATCTCTTCGAGTGTGACACGGGAAGTATAACCGAAGGTTTTTAAATTTATTCTGTTGCATGTTTCAGGTCTGAGACGGAATTCATTGGTAGAATTGTGTGTGAGGTTGAAAACTGTCTACCAAACCGTAAGGATTTGAATATCCCTCAAGTCTTAGTTGGAATGAATTATCAAACCCGTGAGATTAACTCGTGGTTGAAAAATAGATCCAAGGACAATAATGTCCTCGTCATTTGCGGAATTGGTGGAATAGGGAAGACAACTATTGTCTCACACCTGTTTAATGAATACTATAAAGATTTTGAAGGTAGTTGTTTCCTTGCAAGGATTACAGCGATGTGGGATCAAATTGGGGTTTGTGGTGTACAAAGTCAACTTCTCTCAACCATTCTAAATAAAAGAGAGGAGATAAGAATTTATAACTGTGATGAGGGCACCGAAAGGATAAAAAGAGCTATATGCAATAGAAAATTCCTTCTTGTTCTCGATGATGTTAATGAAACGGAGCAGTTAGAGGCACTTCTTGGACAACCACAGAGGCTGTGTCCTGGAAGTAAAATCCTAGTAACTACTAGGAACATGTCGTTGCAAAAGGATTTCATCATTCATCCTGAGGTCCATGAGGTTGAATGCTTAGGAGAAAAGGACTCTCTGGAGCTCTTCAGTTGGCATGCCTTTCGACAACTTATCCCCCTAGAAGAATACATGCAGCTATCAAAAGAGATACTCTTGCGCTGTAGAGGTCTTCCATTGGCTCTTGTAGTTTTGGGTTCTTCTCTACGCAGAAAGTTAGATATTGTCTTTTGGAAAAAGCAATTGCAAAAATGGGATGAAATTGGGAACCCTGATCTCCTGAAGGTTATGCAGATAAGCTATGATTCTTTGGGAGATGAGACAGTGAAAAATCTGTTTTTGCATGTTGCTTGCTTTTTTGTGGGAGAAGAAGAAGATTATGTTGTAAAATTATTAGACCACTGTGGTCTGCATGCTACAGTGGGAATCCAAAACCTGATTGATAGATGTCTGATAACAACATATGACAATAAGTTGATGATGCATCAGGTGATTCAAGATATGGGGCGAAATATAGTTAGAAAAGAATCTCTGCACGAGCCTGGGCGACGGAGTAGATTGTGGTGTCATGAGGATTCTTTTTCAGTACTGAAATATGATAAGGTATTTTTTTTATTAAATGTCTAAGCTTTTTGTGAATGCATGCTTTCATGCTTTGCAAGTCAGTTGCACATTATATTTTAATTAATTCTGTGTTGTAGGGCACTGAAGCTGTTCAAGGCCTCGTTCTTGACTGGCTGAAGATAAGTAAAGTAGAGTCTGATGGATCAAGCTTGGCTGCCGCTGATGCAAATCAGCACTTAATTACAAAAGTGCTTGGCTATGTGAAAAAGAAAAAAGAACAGGTTTTTGACAGATTTTTACCTTCAAATGACGGTGAATTGAAAATTGATGCGTTTACGAAGATGGTAAATCTGAAATTTGTCAAGCTCAACCATGTATATCTCGCTGGATGCTGTAGTAAATTTCCCAAGAAATTGATATTGATAAGTTGGCACGGATTTCCTCTTGAACATGTACCCATGGAGTTACCCCTGCAGAACCTGGTTGCTCTTGACTTGCAACAAAGCAGATTAAAACAAGTTTGGAAGGGATACACGGTAAGACATTTGTTTATTAATAAATAAGTGCTGCACTGATGCAGTCTTTAGGACTTGGATTGTCCCAAGAAATGCAAAGCTTACAATGAATTTCTACCTCATAACATGCCCATAAGAACTTTGTTGAAACAAATTGCAAAGCTTACGATTGTTTTACTTTTTTTCCCGCGCAGGAAGTTAAATCACTGAAGTTTCTTAATCTAAGTTACTCACTGGAACTTTGCCAAACTCCTGACTTCAGAGGACTCCCCCAGCTTGAGAGATTGATTCTAAGGGGTTGTACTAATTTGGTTAAGGTCAGCAAAACTATTGGAATTCTCAAGGGACTTGTGTTGCTGGATCTATGCAACTGCAAGAGTCTGAGGGATCTTCCTGATTTACCACAATCTATAGTAACACTGGAATTATCAGGCTGTGATCTTACTGAGTTTCCAAGAGAGCAGACAAAAAATGATTGTTATAGCATAGTGAAATTTGCATCACCAGCTATTTCTACGGGACCGATCAAGCTACTTTCTTTTTTACCACACTTTTTGGTGAAGTTAAGGCTTAGAGACTGCAATCTGACTGATGGATGTTTTCCGAGGGATTTTAGTCCGCTTTCCTCCTTGAATATGCTTGATCTAAGTGGAAACTTGATGAGTAGGTTGCCCGATTGCATCAAAAATCTATCAATTTGTACGCCTCTTATGCTCTTTATGGAACGTTGTCCACAGCTCCGGTCAGTTATACATCCCCCAAGCTGTGTAGAGTGTTTGACTCTTATGGGAAACAGACAGTTGAAAAGAACTAAGGTCAGACCGAACTCTAGATATCTAGAATTTTTCATGGATCGGAACATAGAAAATGTTGAAATTGAAGGCTGTTTAAAGTGGGTACCAGCATGCAGTGCCGACAAAAAAGTAATAAAGAACCTGGGTTTAGATTCAGTGCCGATAAGCTGTGTGGGCAAGGTTCTCACTCTATCTCTCTCACACAGACACAATAATGAATTTGGTGTACTATAAATGAAAGAATGATTTATATGTTGCACCCGTGCAGGTACAGTATGAAATGGGTATATTCAACACCTTTGTTAAAAGTAAAAAGGTTCCCAGTTGCTTCAAAACCTACTTCCCACCATATGGAGAAGAAGAGACAGAGGACAGAGGAGAAGAGTCAGAGGATGTTTCTTACGAGGAAATGAGGAGATCAAAAGTGCCATATATCATTCCCTCTTCGGTCGGTAATAAAAAAATCCAGGGTTTGAATATTTGTTTTGCCATAAGACTAGATCTAGATCCAGATAAATACTCCCTCCGTCATAGTTTCGAGGAAGCTGGTGCAACATTTACAAGTTTTTTGTGGGTAAGCACGTGGAAGTGTGAGGATCTATTGGAGGCCGGTGATGAAATTGAACTGTCCTTCCATATTATGCCTTTTGGCAGCCCAAAAGGAAATGTCAATTTTGTTGAAAAGTGTGGAATAAGGACCGTCTATGAAGAAGGTTCAGAAGAGGAAGAGGAGAAGGACATCAATGACACGACTCTTCTTTGGACTTACCAAATGGATGTTTCTTTCTCTAATTATCAACTAGAAAATTACCCAGCGGGAATTTTTTTAAGAAATGTGTGCGAAGGAAACGGATGGAGGTCTACTAGGTACACTCTTTTCATCCCTTACTCCATGCTCCTTAAATAAAGTAATACTTAATCCGTTTCATAATATGTGTCGCAATTTACACGTCAAACTTTTTAAAAATTGTGCTTTATTTATTTGTACACCGTTTGTGCCATAGTAAAACTGCATTAACATTACTATACCCTTAATTAGAAAAGCGACACTAATCCATTTTATCGTTTACGGTTATATAGAATTTTGTTTAAAAAAAAAAACCTAAGAAAGTGTTGTTAATTTGAAATGGCGTGCCTGTGTTTTAGTGTATTGGTATGATAAATATGGTATCTTATAGAATGCAATTGACAAATACAGAGTTTTTTGAATTCCCTCATTCAAAATTTGTAATTTAATTCTGACATAACGTTTGCCTATTCATGCTTTGATTTGAAATTTATTGACTCTTGGATAGTCTCATTCCACCAGGATGGTAGCATGACGAGAAACCACTCGTGTCATTGAGGTAAGTTATTCTGAGTTAAATTTAAATCTTACCACTCCTCCTGTTCCAAAATCAAAAAGAATCACCCAAAAAAATTCAAATTTGGTCTCGATCAATCAAGAGCAAATTTGAATTTTGTTTCATCATTCATTTTGGGACGAAAGGAGTAATACTTTGAGTCATTTCCACCGTCTTTAATCATTTGGTCATCCCCCTAAAACTCACTATAACAAGGGGAAGTGGAGAACCAGTCTTTAATCATTTGGTCATCCCCCTAAAACTCACTATAACAAGGGGAAGTGGAGAACCACTATTGATCATCTTTTAAAAAATATATACTCTCCCGTTACACTTGAAAAGAAAAAAAAATTAATTTTGAGTGTCCCATTTAAAAAGGTGCACTCCCAAAATGGAAACTTTTTATTACTTTTTTATTCATGATACTCATTTGTCATACTGATGCAGGACAACTGTGGGAGCGGCCGTGCAGCTTGTGAGGAGCGGCCGTGCATGGCGGCGCAGCTACAAACGGGCTTCAACGAATTTTAGGGTTTTAGGGTTTTTTCATTATTAGTTGAGGATATTTTAGTCTTTTTATTTATAAGTTGTTTTAGGGTTTTATTAGTATTTATACTTTTATAGTAGTGTTAGGGGATTGTAAAAAGGGAGCTCGAATGATGAATAAAAAATTGATATTGGGTGTTTACCCTTTGTTGCCTAGTAGTGATTAAATTTCTTTTGGATGTCAATTCCTTGTATTGATGAAATTCAACGAGAATTGAAGATCGGTTACTGTCTATTTGTTTCTTCCGACTCTTGGAATTGATTAAATTCTACTAGTGTTGTGTGAAGATTCAATTACAACAGTAATTGATATATCTATCCCTTGGCCGACATAAACAAAGAATCGATTATCTATCAAAGCCTTCCGCTACGCCATTGTACGAGCTCGCTTGCTCGAACTGGAATTGAGGAAGAAACATTTAACGGGCAGAATAGTCGACTTGTTCAAGGAACAGTTAACGGGCAGAATAACCGACTTGTTCAAGGAACAGTTAACGCGCAGAACCGACTTGTTCAAGGAACAGTTAACGGGCAGAATCGACTTGTTCAATACAGTTAACCGGCAGAATCGACTTGTTCAAGGAACAGTTAACGGGCAGATTGGCCGACTTGTTCAATCAACAGACCTCAGAGGAATCGACCTGTGGTGCTCCTATCGTGGGTATAGACTCGTGGACGAGTCTTTCAAAGGAGGTGAGAATGATGCAGATCAAACGTGGTGGAGCGGCCGTGCATGGCGGCGGGTCTGGAAGCAGCCTAAATATGTTTTAGAGTTTTAGGGTTTTTTTTCATTAGTTGAGGATATTTTAGTCTTTTCATTTATAAATTGTTTTAGGGTTAATTTAGTATTTATAGTTGTGTTAGGGTTTTGTAAAAGGAGCTCTGATGATGAATAAGAAAAGTGAGGTAGAAAAGAGAAAAAATGTATAGTGGAATAAATGTTGTGAGTATGTAGGAAAGAAAAAGTGGGGTAGGAAATAGTTAGTGAATAGTTATTGTGAATATGACAAGTGGGTCCCACAAATAAAGAAGTAATAAAAAAATTCAATTTTTGGGTTGTGCCTTTTTAAATAGAACACCCAAAAAGAAAATTTGTGCATTTTCAGACGGGACGGAGGGAGTAATCAAAAGACAAACAATCGTTAAACAAACACTTTCGTTCAAATTTAATAGGGTAAATTCTGGTAAAGAAGTGGCAATCGACCAACTTGAGCGCCGTATTATCGTTTTTTTTTTCAAATAGGGTAATGTACTAACTAGTTACTGACTTAGGTATCGTACTTTCAAAATTAATTTCAAATAAGGTATTGGACCAAATTTTTAACTAACGTCGTTAAAAAACCTAACGGACTTGTCAACCTCGTTTAGGGGTAGGGGTGGGTGGGGGGGGGGGTGGATAGGCGGGGCGGGGGGTGGGGGGCAGGGGTGGGTAGGGTGGTGGGGGGTAGGGCGGGGGTGGGTAGGAGTGGGGGACGGGGGTGGGGGTGGGGTGGGTGGGGTAGGGGGCAGGAGGGTAGGGCGGGGTGAGGTGGGGTGGGGGGGGGTAGGGGGCGGGGATAGGGGTGGGGGGTAGGGCGGGGTGGGTATGAGTGGGGGGCGGGGGTGGGGGGAGTAACGAGGTTGACAAGTTCGTTAGTTTTTTTAACGACGTTAGTTAAAAATTTGGTCCAATACCTTATTTGAAATTTCGTGAACGAAATTTCGTTCATGGCAATTAGTGGTGAACGAAATTTCGTTCCCGGCCATAAACGAAATTTCGTTCATGAGTTTCGTTCATTTCATGAAAGAATTCGTGAGCGAAAATTGGTTTGAGCTATATGTGTATTTTGTAATTTTGACATTTTTGAAATTATATTATTAAAATAAAAATATTAAAAATGTTTATAATTTTTTTTCTCTATAAATAGAGTCTAATTTTATAATATTTGACATAATTTTAATATTTTACTATTTAAAAATGATAAAAAATTATTGTATATACTCCCTCCGTCCCTAAAAGATTGTCATGTTGTACATTTTGCAATTATTAAGGAAGAGCTTCACTTTCTTGTACCTTAGTAGATTTGCACTAACATTCATGCCTAAGTTTAGAAATGGGACATACTTTTTTGGACAAGTCAAAATGACAAATGGGACAATCTTTCAGGGACGGGGGGAGTATTTGATAAGATTTTAATTTTTTATATATTTAAATTTTCTCTTGCGTCAAACGACGTCGTTTAGATCAAAATTTCAAAAGCGTTCATTTTTTCTCCTATAAATAGAGCCCAAGATTGCTAGATTATATTTATTGTTAATGATGTTAATAAAAAAATATAATATTTATTAATGTATATTATTAATTTTATAATATCAAATTTCTATTAAAAAATATTTATGTGAACGAAAAATCTGTTCACCACTACCGAATGTAAGCTGGCGTGAGCGAAATTTCGTTCATGCGGTGAACGAATTTTTCGTTCACCACTGTGGATGTTCTAACAATTCAATACAAGTTTGATTTAGAAAAGAAAAAAACCCGCTAAAACAGCTAAACACTTCATGAACCAAAACTTGTATCCTTTCCAAATCAACAGCGGCCCCACAAAATTATCTTTCCGCACCACCGTCATTATCACTAACACGGGGAAATAAGCTCCAAGAGTTTCAAGAGGAGATCCCCACATGTTGAACTACATGCTCTATTAGAGTAACTCAAATCTCACAATTTTGGCCAACCCCACTATCTGATGGCATCTTCTTTATATTTTAGTATATAGATAGTACGGATCGGAGTACTAAGTTTGACACAAATATAAAGCAGATGCCATCTTTAGATCCGTTCATCATAAAGGAGTTAGTACGTGTAAGGTAATTAAATACAAACACCAATAGATTCTAGTAATTCCTTCATCAAACTTGTCAAGCAATTCGCTAAAATGGGGACGCCACACTTCTATATAATGGTTATTTAGTGTACAATCATTGTTCTAATAAGCAGTTACTAAAATGCTACAGATGTTCGAAACACAATCATAAAACTTAATAGGGGGCTTTAAGAATATTCATCCTATAAATGGTCCAAAAAGTAATTCAAAAATATATGTACTTATTAGGAATTAACGAGTATTTTTCGGACCTTAGGTAAATAACCTCGTGTATATAACAAAAAAGGGGCGAGTTAGGAACAGTGCCTACTCAGAACTAAAACAATGGCGGATTCTTGTGAGAGAAGCTAAGAAGGTACGCAAAAATCGATTCAAAAATTGAAATTTGAAGCCAATTGATTCTGCCCGGCGATGCAATAATCTGGTAACCCTATTCATTTGAATTTGTTTGTTTACCTCTCCGCATTCCCTATTTCTGTAACCCTAACCCTAATTGAAATGGTTCAATCAAAGGAAAGCTTCAAACGAATCAAGCCATCATCCAATGATGGCAGTGATAGGATCAGCGATTTGCCGAAACCCTTAATTTCTCAAATCCTCTCACTCCTTCCGACCAAAAATGCTGTGGCCACCAGTGTTTTATCAAGAGGATGGAGGTTCTTATGGACTTCCATTACAAGCCTCAATATTTTTGATGAGGATAAAATTTGTTTACGGGAACTTTCCGAACAAGATTTGAACATGATGAGAACCAAATTAACCCAATTTGTCAACAGGGTATTGTTCTTAATCACTCCACCTTGTATTCAAAACTTTCGTTTCAAATGTGCCGAACATCTCCTTGACCCTTTCTATGTTAGCTTATGGATTACCGCTATTGCGCCAACCGTTCAAGAATTGGATCTTACTCTCTCTTTTATTAAGATGCAAAAAAATATGGTGTTTCCATTGTGTCATTTCCAATTCAATAAGCTCGTGGAGTTAAACCTGAAGGGTGATATAGATTTTAACATTCCTGCGCAAGCCTCAGTATGTTTCCCTAGTCTGCAAACTCTATATCTATTTGATATCAAATTATCAATCGCCGGTAATTCCTCGGTTAGCTTCCCAAATCTAGAGACATTGCTTATGAAGGATATTGTTTCCGCTAATGAAGAATCAATTCACAAGCTTTTCTCAAGCTGCCCCATTCTTGATGACCTTGAAGTTATTACAAAAGATTGGAAAAGTCTACCCCCTCTTATCTTTCTTGTACCTTCTCTCACAAGCCTAACACTTGATTTTTGGGGCAATTATGATCCTCCGAATGATATTCAGATTCATAAACTTCACAAACTCGAGTTTCTGTCAATTTCATGTTATGCACCCCAGGTAACTTTAACGCAGTTCATTCTAGTGAATAATATTTCTCTAAAAAAAAGAGTCGTGTTTTACAGTAACACATTTGTAAGGATGTATGTTTACTTGTTTGTATTTTCATGAAACCGATCTAAAATTATTTTATTTTTTTAGAAATGACTCTATTTTTGGGAAGGACATGGTATTTCTTAAACCGTAAATAATGTATGTAACTGTACAGAATTTGCTTTAAGGTATTGTACTGTACAAACCTTATGCATCAAGGTATTGAACTGTGCAACATCTCAATGCAAATTCAGTATAACTTTTCTGTTTATTTTTTTTTTATTTTATTTTTTTAACTTTTCTGTTTATATAGTACTACTCTTCTTAAACAAAAACTTATTGTTTTGGCAGGCCATTGTGGCTGCATCTGCAAACATCTCATTGGATTTCCACAACTTAAAGAGGTTGGTTTTAGACGTATATGATTGTAGTGAGTGGAGTGTTGAGATAAAAAGCTTACTTGAAGGCATGGACAACTTGGAGCATCTCACTTTCGAGGTTGTATAGCTGTTAATAATTCCATTCTCTAATATTACATGAGCGTTATTTCATTCATTATTTATGAATTTTGTTTGCACTTGTTGTGATTAGAGAACGGATTGTACCAATTGCTCTGAAGAAGATGGGACCTCTTGTTGGACTGAGACTTTGAATGTGCCCGAATGTTTGAAGTCAAGAGTCACTACTATTTCTTTCACTCAAATGATGGATGACTGTCGTAATGAGCTTGAACTGGTGAGATATTTTCTAAAGAATGCGAAAGTCTTGCAATTGTTGAAACTTTGTACAGATTCTATCAGTTTAGATAGAAAATTTCAATTGATTCAGAAGATATCAATGTTCCCTAGGGGATCACAGGCATGTCAAGTCGAATTTACCTAAGAAGGCCATTTTCATGTTTGGAATGGAGCAAGAGTATAACATTTATGTTTTGATACTTTATGGAGTTTCGACTTGTTATGAAAAGGGTTGCAGAATGGATAAATTTTTTTTTATTATTATTTTTTTTTTTTGAGGAGAGTTGTCATTATTTCTAACCATTCATTTTAAAATGGATGGCCGAAATTTGAAGGTTTCTGAATGCTGTGCAATCTGAAGTTAACATCGGAGCTAGGAAGTAATGAGCGATGCACATATCCAGTTTTGGAAGGCCTTTAAATCTATGATCCATTGTCTCTTTTGTTTATCTAAAAGTGCATAATGATGGTTTGTATCACTTACTGCCTAAATCTGTTTTGTTTGTGTGTGCGTGTGGGGGTGGGGGGGGGGGGGGGAGGGGGCTCAAAGAATGGATTAACGATTCACAGAGATTGACTTACTTCAAACCTGAAATTCTCTGCTTCATACAATTTTCTAAACTACATACCATAGTCTGAGATAAAACAGTTCTAAACTGGGCCATGAGCCTTAGTGATATACAGTAAATGACAAGGATTCAAGAAAAGTTCAAGATAGTGCTTGCACAGCTGAGAGTATACATCTTCTATATATATATAAAAGGAGAACAGCCAAGTTCCTGCCCAAACCAAGGGTAGTTTAGTAATTTCACGCGGTGGCAAAATTGAAATTAACAAGCCTCAGAAGACGCGTGGGACGCTGGCATTGGCGCGTGCGTCACACGCGCCGACAAAGGCGCGTGTACGCGTGGAGTTTTTTTTTTTAAAAAAAAAAAATTGCACCACGTGGCGATCTCTGATTGGCCGATTTTATTTCAGATTTTTAATTTTTATCCCCTTTTTTTCGACCTCAATTATTTTATAAAAAATTTTTTTTTTTTTTTAAATTTACACCAAAATTCATAATTTTTTTCCCTCTTTAATTAGAGACTAATTTCATTTAATTTGTACACAAAAAAAAACTCTTTTCCAATTATAAATTTTTTAATTATCCTTTCTTAATTTTCCTTTTTCATTTTTCAATATCTTTTTTGTGAAAATTAATTAAGTGTGAAGTATATTTTTTTATTATAAATGATGATAATAATAATCATGTTTTTACTAATATGAATATTAGTACTGCTTCATTCGCCTAAAAAATTAATGTTTGTAATGTTAGTTCCTTCGTTTCAAAATTTGACATTAATTTTTTAAACAAATTAACTAATATTTTATAAAATATTCCTAGGGACGAATATAGTAATTTATTTTTTTACCCGAAGTAATATTATTTTGTAAATATTAATGTTTATAATGTTCGTGTCTTCGTGTCCGTAAATAAATATTAATTTTTGAGACAAGTAAATTCATTGAGGCAAAGGAAGGATTTTTTTTTTTGGATATAGAAAGTAGTATTAATTATGGGCGAACATAATATTCATTTTTGAATTGAAGTAATTTTTTTTTCCTTAAAAAGTCGAATTTTTTTATATCTCCAAGGAAAATTAACATTGCTTCCTTTGGCTCAATGAAAATTTTAAAGAATAATACTACTTTATTCGCCTAAAAAATTAATGTCATATTTTGAGACGAATGCACTAACATTACAAACAATAATTGCAGAGGCGAATGAAGTAGTATTAGTTTTTAAAATATTAATTGGGATGAAAGGAATAATGCTCATTTTTTGGATAAAAAATGTAGTATTCTTTTTGGGTTATTCATTTTGAATCGAAAGTAATATTCATTTTTGAAATGTTGTAATGTTAGTGCCTTTGTTTCAAAATATGACATTAATTTTTTAAACAAATTAAGTAATATTTTATAAAATATTCATTGGGACGAAAATAGTTTTTTTTTTCTTTAGCTTAAGTAGTATTATTTTGTAAAAATTAATGTTTATAATGTTAATGTCTTCGTCTAAGAAAATAAATATTAATTTTTTGGACAAGTAAATTCCTTGAGGCAAAGGAAGCAAATTTTTTTTTTTTGTTTGGATATAGAAAGTAGTATTAATTATGGGATGAAAGAAATATTCATTTTTGAATTGAAGGACAATTTTTTTCCTTAAAAGTACTTTAGAAATAATGAAAAACATATTATTATGAATTTTCATTGACTTTGTTTTTTATTTTATCAAAATTTGATGGATTATTAATCTTGGTTTCATTTATTTGTGCCTTTTTTATATATAATATTTATGAATAATTTTTTCTTCAACTTTTGTCCTATTTTAAACCTTAAAAAATGGGTTCAGATATTAAAGAGATGAATGGTTTTATTATAAAGTATAAAAAGTTGGCTACAAAGTAATTAGTGAATAGTTGTTGTGAGTATGACTTATATGACCACTAGTACATATGCCCGTGTTCGAGGACACGGGTCTTTTTTTTTTTTAATTAACATAAACATTATAGTTACAAATTATAGTAAAAGCCCGTGTCCGAGGACACGGGGAAATTTTTAAAAAAAATAAAATAAATAAATGGGGCGGGGCGGGCTGGCCCAAATTCTTGGCGGGCTAGAAATATGCTATCCCAACCTAACCCACCTTGGGTTGGTAGGCCAAGCGGGCCAAGCTTTCGATCAAAATAATATAACCGAATTGCAATTGACACTATCCAGAAATAAGCAAAAACTTCAAATTGAAAGGGGAAGGGGGCAAGCAGGCTAAAACTGGGGGAGGGGGAGGGGGCACAATTGCAGGCTTGCAGCCTGTTTGAAAGGGGAATGGGGCAGCCTGTTTGAAAGGGGAGTGGGGAAGGGGGCAGGCGCCATTATAGAGAAACGGGAGAGCGAGAGAGAAAGAGAAACCTGTCTTAGCGGCGACGGCGACTTGGCGAGGAAGATGGTGATTGCGAGGGAGACGGCGGCGGCGAGTATTTAGTATTTACCACGGCCACCAAATCCATCACTGTTTTAACAATAATGACCCACCCATAACAGGTGCCATGCTCTTTACACCCGACAACTGCACTTACACAACAATACCTTAAATTAATACCAAAAAAATAATATCCAAATCTGACCCAAACTTCATGAGGTCGAGAAAATTTACCTTTCAACTCTAATAATGTTGACTCGGTATTTCTTACGATTCCTTGAAGATTCTCTCCAACCGATCTTATCTTCGCAGTAAACCTGTTTTTGAGAAGAAAAAATAGATAATAACAAAACATTCAATGAACAGTTCCAACGACAGAAATTCCCATTTTGCTTTTCACATATGGTAACCTTCGAGACTGCAGATTAGCACATCCATGAATCCTATTCAGTTCATCGTTATACTATTGATGTTCTGATTCAAATACAAAATCAACTGATTCAAAACAATTCACCCAAACAAATACGCCTAAAAATACGAAAAATAAACAAAATCATAATCCGATAGCAAATTAGTTATCGGCGGTGACAAATCGGCGATTGTAGTGCAGGCGCTTGTGAGCGCAACCTCTGGGCTTCTTCTTCTTGTCTTGCTAACGATCCGTGAACCTTACCTGCGCATTAAAACAAAATTAAGAAAATATAAGTTAAACATTTAGGGGATCCATTCAAGGGCTTACATCTTCATTTCATGTGCATATATAAACTCATTTCAGGTAAAAAAACAAATAACCCAATTCCCCAATTAGATAAAACACACTCCAAACATACTCCAAGATGACTATAATCCAAGAAATTACCAGGGGAGGCTGAATCATTCTGTCCATTCTTTCCATTTTCAACTATATAAGCTGGCTTTCTATTTCATCACCAACATCATTCCTCAATGCAGCTTCAAAAACGCCATATTCGGAACAAAAAACTTTCAGTTTAGCATCAGATCCTTTACAAAAAAATGCAAAAATAATTACAAAAAGTCACCACAATTGTTTCCAAGTTCAAACTTCAGAAAGCACATAAAGAATCTCAAATTGACTTTCATGGAGCTAACATCCAACTCAAAAAGACTCTGATACTCAGATTTTTACAGGAAATCGATATTAGAGCATAACAAAAAACCCATATTGACCTACAAATACAAAGACAATACGAACATGACCAAAAAAATAAAGCAGGCATACGTAACAATCAAAGCAAAATGAGATTATTTCTCTCACTCCATCGATCCCTAAAAAAAAAAAAAAAAAAAAAACTCCGTCCGTCCCAAAATGATTTTTCAAAAAAATTCCAAATGTGTTTGTAATAATAGGAAGGTTAATCTTAGGATGAAATTAAATCAAAGAAATACTATTGAGTGGGTATTATTCAATCAAGTTGGGCAAACAACTTCAAAGAGGGAATTTCCAGGGAGGGGGGAATAATTCTTGAAACAGAAGCATGAAATTAGAATAGTTTAGAAATTGAAATACAGAAGAAAAAATAGAAACGTACAGCTTAGAAAGGAGATCGACCAACTGGGATTTGGCGAGTGGGTCAAGAAGAGCACGAAGGTCTTCTTCTGAACTGATTTCGCCATTAACAGTCTCTTCAAGCTTTCTCTTCTTAACTTCCTCCATATCTTCCTCGGGTTTGAAATGGTTTGCCCAGCAGCAGCACAATTTTAGGCCTGTAATTTTTTATTTACGAAATCCAGCTCAAAATTCCAACTACCCAACAATTCAATTCAAACCCAACTTACTAAATCAAAACCTAATTAATTCCTTCTTCTCCGGCGGCGGCGATGAGAGAGGGCTCCGAACTACGAAATTGGGGAAAAAGCTAGGGTTAGGGTTTCGAACGAAGGTTTATGAATTTATACTTACCCATGATTGCTTGTGCGGCGGTGCTGATTCGAAGTTCTTTCTTCTCCGGCGTCTCTCCGGCGTCGCAGTCGCCGTCACCGTTTCGATTCTTCAATGTCTTCGTCGTCGTCAAAGTCTTCTTCCTCCGTTTTGAAATTCAAACCGAATGTAGAGAGAGAGAGAGAAAGCGTGGGTATATGTCTGTTTTTTAAAAAAAAAAAAAAATTTTTAAGGAAGGGCAAAATGGGAAAGTGACAAAATAATGGGGGCAAAATGGTAACTTCCGCGCGTGGCACTGTTCATTGAACAGTAAAAAGCATGCCCTCATTTATACTATAGATTTAATATTGAAATTTTCTAATTTTTTCATTGTAATTTTTTTAAATTTAAAATGGGACACCTTTTATTAAAAAAAACAGGAAGTTTAAAATGGGACGAAGGGAGCATTTATTTATTTGATAGTGAAATAATTTATCCTAATGTTAAATTTAATTAGTTGCAAAATAAAAAATAATTCTTCATAATGAAAACTAAAATAAATAAAACTAGAAGGGAAAATTATATTTTCCGTCTCAAGTCAACTTTAAAAAATGTCATTACATAAAAAAATTATTTCCTTCATTTCAAAAATGAATATTACTTTCAACTCAAAATAAATCACCAAATAATAATACAACTTTTTTTTGCCAAAAATTGCATTATTATGTGCTTTAACTAGAATGGAAAATTATATTTTTCGTCTCAAGTAACTAAAATTTGTGAAGTAGCGAAATCAAATTACTTTTTTTGGCCCAATTCTAGGAAAACTGTGTTAGTATGTGCTTTAACTTGATATTGCCATATTTAAAGAATTTTGTAAGTAAAAAATGGGTTCATAAAATTTTTGAATCCCTCCTAAACCCGCATTGATCCGCTTCTAATGAAAAGAGTTTGAAAATGTTTTCTTTTAAATCGGGTGGGATTGGGGTGAATTTGGGATTAGCTTGAACCGTCCCATTTAACCCGAACCCGCGTAGTATTCATCTTTTTTTTAGAATAAATTTTAAATATTGATAATATTTATATATTATTATTTATTTATTCGTTTATATTTTATTGTATTTTCTTATTTTTCTATGTCATATTATTAATCTCTACATTTATAAGGAAATAAAGGGAAAAAATAGCATTGCATAATAGAAATATTAATAATTTTTTCTTCAACTTTTGTCCTATTTTAAACATTAAATAATTGGTTAGGATATTAAAGAGATGAATGTTTTTATTATAAAGTATAAAAAGTTGGGTACAAAGTAATTAGTGAATAGTTGTTGTGAGTATGACTTATAAGATCATTGAATAAAAAAATATTAAAATTTTTTCATTGTAATTTTTTTCAATTTAAAATGGGACACCTTTTATTAAAAAAAAAAGGAAGTTTAAAATGGGACGAAGGGAGCATTTATTTATGTGATAGTGAAATAATTTTTCCTAATGTTAAATTTAATTAAGTGCGATATAAAAAAAAACATGATTATATAACAGTAACATTAAAGAAATATGTAAAAATCAAACGGGAATGTAGAAGTTGAATATGGCTCAAGAACAAAATAACTTCTCAAAAATCAAAATTGATGATACTTGAAAATTTCAGTTCATGTAATTTGTTTGTTTGGAGAATCACTAGAGTCAAGAGTTCCGAATTGCAGTTGAAGAAAAAGATTTGGAGACTTATAACTAAATTGATTACGCTTTCCCAATCGTTGGCGAAACTAAGTGATACTGTGGGCAAATTACGCACATATAACGTTCAATACACAATAAATATGTTTTACATAAAAAATATGCGTTCAATTCCATAGCATTGAAAAATGGATGTAAAATGTGATTATTATTTAATAGAACGGGAATTTACGTATAAAACGCGTTTCGTACAAACTAACTATGCCTTAAATATATATTTATTTTTGTGACCTTCAATATGATATTTGTACTAATAATATAATTTAAAAAAAAGTGTTTTACAATGTACACAAACATTTCTATATTTTCTGTTATATTTGTATGAATTTTTGTCAATATGTTTTAATAGCTGTCCGTGCATCGCACGGGAGTTACACTAGTATATATAAAAGCAGGAAAGCCAAGTTCCCGCCCAAACCAGGGGCATTTTAGTAATTTCACGTGGTGGCAAAATTGTAGATTTAGTAACCCCGGCTGACGTGGTTAGCGCTGATTGGAGGGGAAGTTGGCACGTGCGTTACACGCGCCGACAAAGGCGCGTGTACGCTTAGGTTTTCCTTTTTTTTTCTTTTTTTTTTTTATCGAGCCACGTGGCGAAATCTGATTGGACGGTTTATTTTCAGATTTTTATTTTTCATCCCCTTTTTTCGACCTCAATTATTTTCTAAAAAAAATAAATAAATAAAATTTTTACACCAAAATTCATAATTTTTTTCCTCTTTAATTAGAGACTAATTTCATTTAATTTGGACACAAAAAAACCACTCTTTTTTAAATATAAATTTCTTAATTATCCTTTCTTTATTTTTCTTTTTAATTTTTCAATATCTTTTTTGTGAAAATTAATTAAGTGTGAAGTATATTTTTTTATTATAAATGATGATAATAATAATCATAATTTTACTAATATGAATATTAGTACTTCTTCATTCGCCTCAAAAATTAATGTTTTTAATGTTATTTCCTTCGTTTCAAAATTTGACATTAATTTTTAAACATATTAAGTAATATTTTATAAAATATTCCTCAAGACGAATATAGTAATTTATTTTTTTACCCGAAGTAGTATTATTTTGTAAAAATTAATGTTTATAATGTTCGTGTCTTCGTGTCAGAAAATAAATATAAATTCATTGAGACAAGTAAATTAATGTTTATAATGTTAGTGTCTTCGTCTCAAAAAATAAATATTAATTTCTTGGAGAAGTAAATTCCTTGAAGCAAATGAAGCAATTTTTTTTTTTTTTTTTTTTTTTGGATATAGAAAGTAGTATTAATTATGGGATGAAAGAAATATTCATTTTTGAATTGAAGGGCAATTTTTTTCCTTAAAATTACTTTAGAAATAATGAAAAACATTTTATTATGAATTTTCATTGAGTTTATTTTTTTACAAAACATTTTATATTAACTTGCCTCTCTACTTAATTTATTTTTTTTTTTTGAGAAACAATTCCTATTGATATCTTTTAAAAAATGATGGGTTATTAATAAAGAACTTTAGATTAATGATAAAAAATTATGGAAGCCATTTGATATAACATTTTTTTATTTGAGTTGGTCTTATGAAAAACGCGTTTTTCCTGTCACTTAGGAAAAACGTGTTTTGGGTTTCCCCGTTTATGCCAGTGCCAGTTAAACAAAGTGCCAGTGTGACAAAGTGCCAGTGCATGTGTAACAAAGTGCCAGTGAAAAAAGTGTCAGTCCCAGTTTAACAAAGTGCCAGTGTAAACTGGCACTGGCACTTTGTTAAACTGGTACTAACACTTTTTACACGGACACTTTTATATACATGAACTGTCACTCTTCATACTGGCACTCTGTTACACTAACACTGACACTTTGTTACACTAACATTTTTGCTGGCTCTCAAAAACACAAGCACTGGCATTCAAAAACACATGAACTGGCATTCAAAAACACATGAACTGGCACTCAAAAACACATACACTGGCACTTAAAAATACTGATAATTATTTTTGCTGGCTCTCAAAAACACAAACACTGACACTCATAAATTAACACATACACTGACACTTCAAAACACCCGCACTGGCATCTAATTACCCATCCCCTGCAACCATTCTTTCAATTTACCAAATTGAGTTTCTGAAGATCCCCTTTGTCCAAAATCGAAAACAGCTCACCTCCATTCTCCTCCCCCACCGTTTCTCACAGCTTGGTACCAATACAGGGGGAAGAGAGAGAGAGAGAGTGCGTGTGTGAGAGAGAATTTACCGCCGGCAATGGTGAAGAACGGTTCAAAAGCAACTCCGAATGCGAGAACTCCAAAGGTATGTGCAATTTCTAGGGCTTACATGGATTACATATCTCAACGCATGCAAATTTCTCTTTAATTTGATCTGCATTTATTTTTTTCATCCACTGAGTCAGTCTAATTGATGCTGCTGCAGGAAGTTGGGAAGTGGGGATATGATGGTGGGGATGAACGAATTTGGGGATGAACGGGAGTTGGACGCCGCGAGCGAGGCGGAAGAGTCGATGTGTTCTAAAAACACGTTTTTTGTTAAGCTTAACAAAAAGCTTAACAAAAAACACGTTTTTTTACAAGTTTTTGCTTTTTATTTAAAGAGTAGTTGAAGTATATTAGTTAAATTAAAAATCTTATTATTGGCTATAAATATAATTATTAGAACTATTTATGTTTTAATTTTTATTTTATCAAAATTTGATGGATTATTAATCTTGGTTTCATTTATTTGTGCCTTTTTTATATATAATATTTATGAATTTATAGTAATTTGCCGTATTTAAGAATTAAAAGAACTAAGAAAAGTATAATAAAAACCGAAGTGAACCAAATCAAAACATCGATTAGGATTTGCTATAGTTATTTTTATATAAGTCGAGTAAAGAAAATCAAATACTCTGTAAATAAAAATTCTTCTTAATAAATAAGTTAAATACTTATTTATTCAAACAATTGCTATTATATATTAATATTTTGAGATTGCTTGGTAACTTAATTATTTATGATTTATTATTTATATTACCTATTCTTACTTGAAAATGATATGAATTTACTTGGAGTGGATGAAAGTATGGTGTTGAAGAGGCCGGAGTGGAGGGCAAAAATCCATGTGGGGGGTTGAATTTTTTTTATTTTTTATTTTTTATTTTTTTTATTTTTTTTTTATTATTATTTTTTTTTATTTATTTTTTTTTTTTTATTATTTTTTTTATTTTTTTAATTTAATTTAATTTTTTTTTTTTTTTCACGATAACATATGAGGATTCATGTTAGCCGACCCCAAATTATTTTGGGACTAAGGCTTTGTTGTTGTTGTATTACCTATTCTTACTTTCTCTCCGATATCCCATTAAGAATATGTTTACAAAAGAAATTATCTTAGAATTTGTTTGTTTGGAAAATTACTAGAGTCAAGAGTTTCGAATTGCAGTTGAAGAGAAAGATTGGGAGACTTATAACTAGATAGATTACGCTTTCCCAATCGTTGGCGAAAATTAAGTGATACCGTGGGCAAATTACGCACATATCACGTTCAATACACAATAAATATGTTTTACATAAAAAATATGCGTTCAATTCTCTAGCATTGAAAAATGCAAAATTGTAATTTCACATAGTGGCAAAAATGAAGATAACAAGCAAATACTTTAAAAAATTATAATATAATAATTATTAAGAAATAAAACTCAATAGAAATATTATTTTTTTCATCTCAAATAAATACTTTAAAAAATTATAATCTTCATTGGGATGAAAAAAGTAATATTAATTTTAAAAATATTCATTGGGATGAAGGAAGTAATTCTCTTTTTTTTTGGAAAAAAAATTTAGTATTATTTATTGGTTATTCATTTTGAGTCGAAAATAATATTTATTTTTTTAATGAATAATGTATGTTTTTTAAAAGTATATATTTAAAGAATTTATTTGAGATGGATAAAATAATTTTATATTTTTTAAAATAATCCAAACAAATCAAGGCCACAATCGGTCAGCCACAACCCTCAACCGATCCAAACAAACCAAGGCCACAATCGGTGATTGAAACAAATCAAGGGCCACAACTCCCAACCGATCCAAACAAACGAAGGCCACAATCGGTCATCCAAACAAACCAAGCCCATGCACAATCGGTCATCCAAACAAACCAAGGGCATGGACAATCGGTTAGCCACTCCAAAGCCATGAACAATCGGTCATCCAAACAAATCAACCCATGCACAATTCGGTCACCACTCCAAATAAATCAAAATAAAATCAAAGTTACAAATTCCGTCTCACTTTAAATTACAAAAAATAATTATTAATAAAGAAAGATATATATAAAATTATTTTCTCCATCTCAAATAAATACTTTAAAATATATACTTCTATAAAAAATTATCATAATATTTTGGGGGAAACTAGTTTCTCCCTAAGTTATAAAAAGTCCTGTTTTTTTAAACTGCTCTTATATTCGTCAAATATTTGCAAGTTGAAAAAAATTGGACTTTTTATAATTTATGGAGAAACTGGTCTCTCCCAAAACTTACTCAAAAATTATAATCTTCATTTCAAAAATAAATATTACCTTCGACTCAAAATGAATAACCAAAAAATAATACTTCATTTTTTTTCCAAAAAAATGAACATTAATTTCTTCATCCCAATGACCATTAATTTGCTGATTGAGAGAAAGGACGCAATTTATTTTTGGATATACAAAATAGTATTCATTTTGGAACGAAAGTAATATTCATTTTTGAATTCAATGAAATGTTTTCTTAATCAGTCGATTTTTTTCTATGTCATAAAAGAAATAAATATGAATTCCTTCGTCTCAATGAACATTTAAAAAAAAGTACTACTTTATGCGTCAAAAAAATTAATGTTATCTTAATGTCTTATTTTCAGACGAATGCACTAATATTACAAACATTAATTTTAGAGGCGAATGAAGTAGTATTAAATTTTAAAATATTCATTCGGATGAAGGAATTACTGCTCAATTTTTTGGATAAAAAATGTGGTATTATTTTTTTATTATTCAATTTGAGTCGAAAGTAACATTTATTTTTGAAATGAATAATATAATTTCTATAGAAGTATATTTTCTAAAGTATTTATTTGAGATGGAAAAAATAATATTTCTATTACGTGTTCTTTATTAATAATTGTTATTTTGTAATTTAAAGTGAGACGGAGTTTGTACCTTGATTTGATTTGTTTGGATTGGCAACTGATGTTCTTAAAATATTGATTTGTAATGATGATAAGCTATGTCAATCTGATTTATGCACTGATAATATAGTGTTTAAGGAAGTTTTTCATAATTTATAAATGTATTTCACTTTTTTTTTTGTTTTTCTTTAATTTCTATCTTAGTGTTGCATGTAATTATCCGTGCATCGCACGGGAGTTTCACTAGTGTATTTTAAAGCAATCAATTTTAATGGTGACCGAACAGGTACAAATAAAAAATACGAGTAGAAGGCGTACACTTGATCAACCTACGAGGCAAGAACCTCGCACCAACGCAATATTCACCATGTAACAAATGAAAACCAGAGCATATGATATTTCAAAATAATCATTTTTCCAGTATGACAACAGAAGAGAAAGGATGACAACAGTTGTGTGCCTTTCAGACTAATATCAACTAAACCATTTCCAAGGTAGCTAGTCCATGTCTTTAAGTATGCAATCACCAGCAACTGCAGAGTTTGTCTACCTTTCAGATTAATATTAACTAAACGCCACGAGTAATTACTCAAATAGTAGAGGTTAGGAAGGAAGGAGGAAGGGATGTCACCTAATCTTGACGCAGCAGAACCACCTCTGACTTAAATTGACTTACAAATTGGTCAAGCTGATAATCAATCTCAAATACATTTGTTTGACCTATAGGTTGATATCAGGTGAAAGCTGCCTCTTTAACACTATATATGAATCATGTTTACATGAATAGAATCAATGGAAAATGATTTCTAATCCATTTCCACATTTTTGTTGCTAGCTGCTGCAAACTCGATCTTGCTTCAAGCTACAAGTTATTACCACTTCCGATCGAGCAAAATTCTAGTCGTGTCTCAGTATTTAGCTACTGGTATGAAAATGATCCACGAGGCGAGGACAACTTCTTAAAAGTAGACTAGGTTTCATGTTCCATCTTCATTATCTGAAAGCAGGCAATCTTCTATTTGCTCCCTGAAAAGGATTGTTTCAAATCATGAAATGACATGTTAGCAAACAGAGTGAGTCCAAGGCTATAAGAATTAACATGACAAAGCTTAGGTACAAAAGAGAGACATAATTTTTATGTTTAACCAAGAAATCCATAGGGAGTTGTAGATAATATAGAGTTACTTAACAATGCAATGGTATATAATTAGTCTCACCGTAACCATCTTTGGTTGCATTGGCTTCCATCATTTCCTCGGGAAACGATCGGTGGTGGTAAAAGTGAATAGAACTGTTCCATGGACGTAATTTCCTTGGGAAGTATCTGAAACTGACAACTAGAGCAGCACGTAGCTCTGAGACTTCCGTGGGTCGTTTGACCATTCTCAGCGCCACTTGAACCTGCATAGTTAGAATTTAGAAGTGGGCTGCTGCAAATTGGACAGAATGACTCTGGGGGGAGAGATTCATTCTGCTTTATGTTAAATTTCTTCTGACGCCGCTGGGTTGCCAGATGAACATTAGGGTTGTCAGCTTCTGGAATTCTATTGAAATGGAAAGGAGTAAGCTTCCCTGCTGTCCTAACAATTGTGCATTCTCGAGAGGGATTTTCTTCCTGAAACGAGAAAGGTTACATCAAGAGTTTGCAGATAAATTATATTGTACGGCCCCTTGATATAATTTCGAAGTCCGTCAATCCAGGTGCACGAATGATATTCTTAACATGTTTTTTAAACTCCTATGATAACCCTCCGTCCCACAAAGATATTCCCATTTGACTTTTCAAACAATTTAGTGATATATTTTTCTTTTCATTACTATTCCCTAATAAATATTAGAATCACGGAATATACCACTAATCTTAGCCCATCATCCACATACATTTCACTCAAATTTTGGGAATTTATCTATTTTAACCATTCGAATTTAGAAATGAGACTTTCATTTGGGGACAATGGAAAGTGGGAACATCTTTATGGACGGAGGGAGTAATGAATTTTCAACCTAACAAATTTCAACTTCTCATAAAAGCATGTACAACCTTTTTTAGAAATCAAATCCACATTAACCAAGCAGCAGAAGGCCAATTTTATTTGGGTATACTGTACCTATGTTTTGCTTTCTCAACGTAGCATATTAGTGAACAAAATCCCAATTGCACTAATTTGCACTTTACCTGCAAGAGTTTCACAAATGATGAGATTAAGCCATTGATGCCAGCACGAGGACCATCGAAAAACTCCACTGTCTTTAAGCTGCCCTGCCAAGACAACCCATAAGTCCGATATGGTGTATAATATGACAGCTCGTTTAGAAACGTAGACGCATTCAGATTTAATTGTAAACTTCCATGCTGAAGACAATAAAATTATTTGATTTACACACCTATCAAGGGTACAAAGTGTCTTTAGCTCTTGCATGAGACAATCTCGAAGGGGAAGCACCACTGGAATTTTCCACCTTGCATCAACATATTGTATATCAGCTGCTAAAGAGTACCCTTGGCCCTGAGAAATAGAAGCAATACATTTCAGTGGTTGATAATGGAATCAAGAAATTAAACTTCCAAAATTGTTTGGTCATGAATATGCATTGCTTTTAGATGGGTTTTATTTAAGGCTATGAACACAAGAGTTTTCAGGCTGCTCATTTTGAACTCAAACTCTATCTGGCAGAATATAAAATAAAGTCTCAGAACTGCTATTCTACATTTCTACACTAAATTATACCAAGTGTCAACTGGAATTAACTCCAAAGATTTGACATTATAGGCCATTTTGTTAGAAGATTCAAGCAAACTCCATTACATCACGAAATTTACCATGCCATTCATTAGAATGGACAAAAGGCGAGAAATTTGCACCGTGCTAGACGGTTAGAGAAAAGAAATGATCTACAATGATTTATCAAAAGACGGTGAGGGGGTATAATCTGCAAGTACTGTATCATGAAAATGATACGAAGTCCATTCTACAAGAAAGCTTATGGCTGCATTCACCTTCCTTCGTTGTTTAGAGGTATGGCTTTATGCTTTTCATTTTTCTCTCTCTTTTGTTCCCTAACCAAAACGCAGATCGCGAAACCATAAAGCGCCAACAAGAGACTAACACACACCATACATTGAGATATCAGAACTGCTATTCTACATTTCTACAGTAAATTATACCAAGTGTCAACTGTAATTAACTCCAAAAATTTGACATTATAGGCCATTTTGTTAGAAGATTCAAGCAAACTCCATTACATCACGAAATTTACCATGCCATTCATTAGAATGGACAAAAGATGAGAAATTTTCACCGTGCTAGATGGTTAGAGAAAAGAAATGATCTACAATGATTCATCAAAAGACGGTGAGGGGGTATAATCCGCAAGTACTGTATCATCAAAATGATACAAAGTCCATTCTAAAAAAAAGCTTATGGCTGCATTCACCTTCCTTCGTTGTTTAGAGGTATGGTTTAATGCTTTTCATTTTTCTGTCTCTTTTGTTCCCCAACCAAAACGCAGATCGCGAAACCATAAAGCACCAACAAGAGACTAACACACACCATACATTGAGATATCTGAACTCAAAGAATGAGATTACAGTCACGATTTTGTGGTTACACACACAAACCACCATAAGCATATTGATGAATGTTCCAAGTGAAGATAGTTCAAATTGAATCTCTAATCAACACTTATGAACACAGAGAATAGAACAGGGACAAACCTTAACAGTTGCTGCAAGGACATGACAAGCTATCCTTGATGTGCACGAACCTAACACAAGCTTGGTGTACCCATTTTCAAGAGCAATCTGCATAATACATGCAACATCCAGTATAAATGAATACTGTCCAGCAGACCCCTGTTCTGAACTTCCATGCAATACTAACAAATATAGTCAAACCTTTTGCAACGACGACATGCGAAGATGTGCCAAAAGATCTTCTTTTCCAGTTGCATCACTAACGGAACTAAGCAACTCTTTCAACCTGTCCTTCCCTTCACTAGGCTCTGAAGAACAGATTCTCCCAATTGGAACCACGTGCAATATTTTTCTTGGTGGAGCTAAAATCGACACAATTTGTTTCATGTCTTCAATTGATTTGTCGAACTCATAAGAAGGGACTGGATGAATGGCAGTTTCATCAACGAACGCAACCCCAACACCAAATACTGGTAAAGATCTATCTGGACTTGCATCATAATTCTTCTGCGCTTTATGTTGCATCTCATGAACAAACTGAAGAGCCACCCTAAAAAAAAAGCATAAATTAATTAAAGAGAGAAAATGATAAATTATCTGGACTTACATGAGCTGTTTATATCATAGTTGCACACATCATGAGATACGATACATATCATCCAGTGCGATAGGAAAATCACTGGCGCTTTTATGGGACAGAGTGGTCTGTATGGCATCTCTTCAGGTATCTACTTAGGGAGGTCTTTGTGGGCTATCGTTTTACATATTTATCAGAGGGGTGTACTGTTTTTGCATGTGTATATAGAAGCACATTTAGGGTTTGTTTGATGTCTTCTAATCCAGCTATAGTTAATGGCTTATAGCGCATAGTTTATGATTTTTCTGAAATGCTGCTAGATTTCAGTTAATTCGAAGTGATTATGGTGGATAATATAGAAGGGGTATTAAATAAATTATAAAGACTATTCATCCTTGTTGGGTAATAAACACGGTTTAATGGGTACTATGAAAGTTCAATTTAAAGAGATACTATTCACACTTGGCTTTCATAAACACAAAAACCACCAAGACAAGTTCGAATTGAAATAACGGTAGAAATGAGATAGCAGTATAATTATTTAAAAATTGCAGGTCGCAATACCATCTATCCATTTTAACGTACTCCCTCCGTCCCATTACAATTCACTCACTTACTGTTCACGCGTAGATTAAGGAAAAAAATAATGATATAAATGTTGTGAGTGTAAAAGTAAAATAGGATAGAGAATGAGTGGAGTGAATAGTAAATTATAATGGTGTTGTGAGTATTAAAATAATGTAGGAGAGAGAATGAGTGGAGGGAATAGTGATAAAAACTTTCCATTTTAGGAAGTGTGTGATTTGTAGTGGGACGCCCAAAAAGGAAAGTGTGTGATTTGTAATGGGACGGAGGGAGTATATGGTGTTGATAATCTTTCTGGGCTAAATATAAACTTCTTCCATCCTAGTATCCAACATGGCATTTTCCAATCAATGTCCAATACCAAAAGCAGCACTAGTCGTTCAATATTCTAGTTTACTTCATGAGGGTAGTATATCGTTAAACTCTTGAAATAGCTCATATTCAGCCATGGATTGTTGAGTGGAACATTGCAGACAAATTTTTTTAACTAGGTTTGTGTTGAGATATCACTAGCAAATTCCTAACTTGATATCTATGTTGTCTACGGACAAATGCAATTATCTTATGTAAGAACAGCACAAAAAGTGCCTCAACAACTAACACTCCTATAAACTACATTCAAATCAAGATCACATATACTCCAGTTCACAAAAGTGCCTCAACAACTAACTTGCCATCCATTTTAAGGTTAACATTTTCCAGAGATTAAGATAATGAATAAGAATATAACTTTTTTCCTTTGGAGGGCAAAGCATCAAATTATTTACTTTGATGATCATCAAACAATTCAAATAAGAGTATAAATGAAATGCTTTCCTTCTATACCATTTCTTGCACTCATATTCATGTTTTAAAATGTTGTATTGAACATCATTTCAAGCATAAATACGGGTGTGCTTAGAAATTTGACGCCTGTGAATAGTAACACTCTTCTTATGTCAACAATTATTTATGTTTAAATCAAAATAAACCTAGACTAAGCTAGAAATGAAGAGAAATTTCAAACATCCCGCAAAATTCAAGGCTAAACAAAGGAGGAAGAGATAAACCTAGAGGAAGGACCACCGGAGAAGGCTACAAGGACATTATCGGCAGGGGAAATCATAGCGTTGGAAGTGACGGCAAGTTTAAACTTTCCAAACATGTTGCTCCGGAAACAATCGACACAAAATCTTCCACCATCTCCACTACCACCGCCGGCGTTGGCGATGGTGGCTTCATTAGTCTTACACTTTATACATATGTTGTAGTGATTGTGATTAGTACCGATGTCTGTTAGAACCACGTCGGAAGGTTCCTTCTTTCCGTTCAGCGACGTATCGGCGACGTCGCCGTCGGCTTTGTAGCAGCCGGACTGGCAAGTTGCTGCACCGCAAGACATCGCCGTTGGTCTCTCTCCTAACCGGTAGTTACTAGGGTTTAGTTATTGCGTACAAATGTTTTGGTCTAATCATTATATTAGCACCTTCTTCTTAGAGTAAAGTAATTTTAAACTCCCTCTATTATGAAAGAGTTGGCAGAGTCCCCCCTTTATGAAACAAAATTAGCAATTAGCCAAGTATTTTACGTATTTTTTGTTAAGGTATTGCACTTTAACTAGTTTGTTAGAACTCGTTTTCACAATTTAACTAAGCAAGAAGACTTGAAATTCCGTAGAAATTAAGTTGGATACTTGTAGTCCAATTCAAATGTGTATGGGATCATTGATTTAGGGTAGAGGACAATGTTAGAAACACGTGAAAGCCTCTTGTCGGCCTGCCGTTCTGATGGGACCATGTTAGGATGTGAGGATGTCTTGATTGGTATAAAGCATATACTAAGCCAACGGGTAAACTTGTGCCAACGATCAGTAAATACGATGCGACAATTCTAAGCTCAAGGTTAAAGTTTACGGAATATGAGCCCGCATGTAGAAGTTTGGGGGCTAAAACCCTCTAAAGGATGATCCAGGATCGGGAGCTCGAAGGTTGGTGTGAAGTAGGAGCCTGAATCGATTGCTCGAGTGAGCCAAATGAAGTGCCTTTGGACCGGGGTCCAGGCTCATCAATCTCCTCTGCAATTCATTATTGATAATTGTGCTTATGTAAAGAGTAGGAAGACTTTGGCGTAAGTTTGTAATTTTCTTTGGGATTGTGGAGTTGTACCACCCTCAATTAATTCAGTACAAAGTAGGGGTGTAATTGATTCGATTCAAATCGTGCTTCGGTTCAAATCGTGCTTTGAAACCAAACCAAATCACACGTTTTAGTTCGATTTTTAAGTAATAGTGGTTTGATTCGTTCAAAAAATTGTCAAACCATGTGGTTCGATTTGGTCTGCGATATGTACCCCAAAATCATGGCTCGAAATCGCGAGACCGAACCACCAAATCGAATCGATAAATAATCAAACTACCAAACCGTTTAATATTAATCGCATATATGCATATCTTTCATCTCTACCTCACATTTAGATTTGAAAACTCATAATTCTATTAATGGATGTTAGCTCATAACCCTTTTTTCTTTTGGTTATTTTTCCTGTGATAATGTTAATTCAATGTTTAGCACATATCATTACAATTACTCAAATGACATGTTTTCAAAAATATTGAATCAGAATTTTAAATTGTGTTTAAATACTGAATCTTTTTGATATGTTATGTCTGAAAAATTCAAATAAACATGACAATAAATTGTGTATTCTGAAATCATCTTCTAATTAATGGTTTAAGGAGTGTTCTATCTTATAATTTGAACCCTTTTTTTGAATTGTAGTTTAAATTGCTGTTCGAATAATAAAATCAAATCGCAGTTCAAATTCATATGAATTTGATGCTACCATGGCAAAATATTATTCCCGTTAAATGTCTGCCCGGCCCGAGTATATGGTCGTTGGGGGGCCCTATTTTATCAAGATAGGGGGCCCTATTTTATGGTATATAGGGGGTCCACATTTTATGAAAATATAGCCAAAGTTATAATTATGGTTTGGTTCCCCCGTGTTATATTCTATATGCCGCATACTATATGTGTTGTGATCGATGTCGCATATTATGTGTTATATTTCGTATGCCGCGTATTAGATGTTGTGCGTTATATGCTGCATAGTGAGTGCTTATGATTACGATGCTAGCCAAGGTTATGCTTATTGTTGTGGTTCTGCTCCTGGTTCCCACCAATGGCTTGGCCCTAGCATATTATATATTATATACCGAATATTGGTTCCCGCATGACGGATGTCGTTCCCGCATGTCGGATGGAGGTTCCCGTATGACGGGTGTTGGTTATCGATGTGTCATGTCGCACATCGTAGGTCGCATACCTCATAATGTATGCTATTAATGTTATAATGGTTACATGTCGTATGTTGTATGTCGCATGTTAATGTTATGGTGATGGTTTAGGCCAAGGATTATGTTTATGCGGTTATGGATCGATTCCCGCATATGGCTTGGTTCTCGTATGTTGTATGTCGCATGGCGCATAATTTATAGTGTATATTGAATGTTAAATGTTGTAGTCTTTTGTTAGACTCCCCTCCATTGCAGGCGTGACACGTGGCAAATGGAAATAATGTGGATGATGATGTCAATGGTGATGTCACCTTGGACATGGAATTTATATAAATACTCCCCCCCATTCCCATTTCATGAGGTAGGTACAAATGGGGAGCTTCTCTCTCCTCCCTCTTTCTCTCTCTAGAAATATGTCATATATAAATGTTATGTACCGGATTAATGATTCTCACGCCGGAGGGTTTTCGGGGGGAAAATCCCCCCGCCCTAACGGTGTTTTCTCTTGTAGGTCTCACATTATTTAGGACCTCGTGGAGCGTGCATTTCCGGTCCGGCCACCGTTGCTACCCCGGTCAGTTTCCTGTGCAAACCATTTTTTATGGCAGCATCAGTTGGTTCCGTTGCCGGGACTGACATTTTCCGGCAAGGTTGACCGGATTAGAGGAGCTGTGGGTATCAGTTAGACTACAACAATGAGGGGTAGCAATCAGGTTCCGATTGAAAGTTTGCCGGAGCACATGGGAATGGTTAGTTTGCGCTTCCGTTTGTTTGAGAAGAGGGAAATTCAGATCGGAGTTAGCCGGAATTTTTTGGAATCAACGTTTGCTTTTCTGGGTAAAGAGCCATGGTTGAAGCTGGAAGCTTCACAAAATGAGACAGATTTGAATGGGCAGAGAGAGAAAGGAAGGAGAAGAAGAGGGGTACGCCAGATCTGGCGTTAAGAGCGTCGCAGTCACCGGAGAAGATAAGGGGCCAGATCTGGGAAGCTACCGTCGGCGGAGCTGTTCGCCGGAAAGTTAGAGAGAGAGAGTAATAGCAGGGTGTACAGGCCTGAGACACGTGTCTGCTGGAAAAGAGCCTTATCCAACACGCGTCAAGTTCCTAGCAACCTTTTTACAGCACGTGTCAACTAAAAAGGAAGCCGTGGTTTTGATTGTCGCCGGATTTGCACAGTCAAAATGAAGTAGCAAAAGAGAGATAATCGCTAGAGTGCGAGCGCGGTGAGTATGGAGGTCGCCGGGATTGAAAAGTTTTGTCGCCATTGGCGGTTGTTGTTTGGTCGCCGTCGGAAGTGGTCGCCGCCGTTGAAGTCGCCGGTAGTGGCCTTGGCTTGTTTCGTGAATCGAAGGAGAAAGGAGCTGGAGAGAGGTCGTTGTTTGGTGGTGCGGTTTGGAGGTCACCGGGAAGAGAGGAAGCCACGGGGATTATCTAAACTGGCCAAGTATCAGTCAGGCGCCTTTGTCTTTTTGTCGCCGTGGACGATGAAATAAAATGGAACAACTGAACTGAAGCTGTTTTCTTGGGTTAAGAGCGGTGAAGGTTTAAGAATTATGATGAAAAATAGAAAATGGAAAATGTGAAAGAGGAAAAGCAAATTGGTACGGAGTATTTGTTATTTTTGTTAAGGTTGAGAGGGATACAGCTGGAAGGTGAATGGAAAAGGAAATAAAGAAAATGGAAATTGAAAAAGAAAAGGAAAGTAGAATTGTTTAAAAGGGTTTTCCTATTTTTTGTTTGGTTTGAAATTGTGGATCAGTAATTGGCTTGGGAAAAGTAAAATGATTATCAGCCACAAATAGATAGAGAGGACCGGCGTGGGTTTTTCTATTTGGGACGTTAGTTTCGCTATTCGAGAGGTTATTCAAGGGACGGCCGTTAAGAATTTCATTAATTCTTTGACGGATTTTGTCAAAATCGCCGCAAATCTCTATCAGGTCGCTTCCTTCCATCCTTTTCATTTATAATGAATAAATGCTTAATAATACATGCTTAGTAAATTGATGACAAGTATATGCGATTGCGCTTTTAATAAAAATATGAATATGCTTTGAAATTCGTTTATCATGTTAAGTGGGGGCTTTAACTTGATATCATTCTAAGCGATATTAAATCTTGTGATCAATTGCTAAGATTCATTAAGTGAAAAATATGCCCTGCAATTTGCAATAATTATTAGATGTAAAGGAAAGTGAAACACGAGGAAAATAGTGTAAATGAGCATAAGATTAGAAATTCTGGTGCGTAGTAAAGTCAAAAATGCTCCCTATTTACTATGCTAACTTGATAAGATAAATCGGCTTAATGTGTTGCTTGCCTATTTTCCTGCCCCTAACGAAAAATAATGGGATATAGAAACTTGAATATGAATTGTTACAATCTAGCGGGAAAAAGCTCCGTGAAATGGCTAAAGTATATTTTGAAATAATGTTTTGATAATTGGCGATTTCATATGAAAAGAAAAGAAAGAAGTGCTTGGCGACATATGAAAATTTATGTTTAATTCTATATTCAAGATAGTTTGCCAATATCACCTTTATGTTTTTAAATGATATATTCTTGGTTAAGAAATAGCAAATTGCATGCCTTTTTGGGAGAATTTGTTATCTTTTGGACAGTGAATTTGGTGCGGGAAGAGGAAAGCCGCCAGAGACAGTGATTGCCGGCCAAATAAATCCAGGGTCAACTCTTCCTTTTTTTCACTATAGCCTTTACTTTGATAAAATGAAAAGTAGACAAAATGGTATTGCTATTTTTCTTGGGCTAAGAATTTGAGACAGGAAAAGCGGACGGAGAAAGTTGAAAGTTAATGGGAAGGTCAAGTGTGGTACAGCCTCGTTGTTAAATCCATCGGGAATATCGTTAACCTTCGTCAGGTCGTCTCTTCCCATCGTTTCTATTCATGTTAAATCATGTTTATGGGAATTTGTTATGTGAGAATATGAAGGCATGCTTAGAAATGTTGTTACATAACAAAATTAAATGTGTGCTAGGCTACTATGTTAAAATGGATTGACTTAACTTGCTTGCCTCCCTAAGTCATTAAGAAGAGATAATGAGTGATTAAAGTTTTGTTGATAAGAAATATGCTTGGCCGCTAATGTGGAGCATGTCTTATAGATATGATATAAAGGTCAATAACGTAATGCTAATGTGCATGATTCATATACGGATTTTTAATATGCCCCTCAGAACGTGTAATCTTATGTGAGAGCACTTGTTGCTATTTGCTAAAAATGAATGCTGATATATTAGCATTATCTTGTGGTAGCTTGTGTCAAGCCAATCTTTAGACAATAACCTAACTTGTTTGTTTAATTATGAAAGTCGTCAAGTTAGCAAAATATGGATTTTGATCGAATTTAATGTAAAAGAGGTATGGCGCAAGAAAAATGATATTTCATAAAGTAAAATATGTGAGCTTTATGTTATGTGTCTATGTGCAAAATTGCGTCAGAATTGTGAAAAGATATGCTATATCGAACGAAAATGAAAGTGTCATGATATATGGGTACTTTGACCCACTACGTTTTTTGAGATCTTGAAATGATGAATAGTGAGAAATGGCAGTCGCGATAATATGTTTGAAATAATAATGTGCTCAGTAAAATGCGAAAGATAGTAATGGAGCATTATTTCTCTCATTTGTATAAAAGTTGCGTGATATTTGCTTATTGTGTCAAAAATAAAGAAAGTGTTTACTTGATTTGCAAATGACTACCTCATGTCTTTTGTAGGGACTCTGTCAAGTGTGACAAAGTCGGCTAAGTAACTTGGAGGGCTCGCATCCCGAACTGCCCATGTGTTGATAAAGATTGTTGCCGCTAAAGCTGCGACAAAGTTGATAAAGATTGCTGTCGCTAAAGCTGCGACAAAGTTGAGTTGCCGCTAAAGCTGCGACAAAAGTGAGTTGCCGCCAAAGTTGATAAAGATGGATTGATAAAGCTTAAAGCTGGATTGATAAAGCTTGAAGATGGATTGCGAAAGCTTGAAGATAAGGGGCGGTGCCTTGGAGATAGTGGTTCCTTGGCACCAAACCTTGCGACCTGGAGATAGTGGTTCCAGGCGCGGCGTCTGGAGATAGTGGTTCCAGGCGTCTAGAAAAGTCCCAGCTTTTTTATGGGCGAGAAAGGGGAGGCGGCTTGGAGATAACGGTTTCAAGTCGCCAAACCTTGCGGCTTGGAGATAACGGTTTCAAGTCGCGGTGTCCTGGAGATAACGGTTTCAGGCACCTAGAAAAGTCCCAGCTTTTTTATGGGCGAGAAAGGGGAGGCGGCTTGGAGATAACGGTTTCAAGTCGCCAAACCTTGCGGCTTGGAGATAACGGTTTCAAGTCGCGGTGTCCTGGAGATAACGGTTTGCCAGCACCTAGAAAAGTCCCGGCTTTTATGGGCGAGAAAGGGGAGGCGGCTTGGAGATAAGGTTTCAAGTCGCCAAACCTTGCGGCTTGGAGATAATCGGTTTCAAGTCGCGGTGTCCTGGAGATAACGGTTTCTGGCACCTAGAAAAGTCCCAAATTTTTTATGGGCGAGAAAGGGGATGCGGCTTGGAGATAATCGGTTTCAAGTCGCCAAACCTTGCGGCTTGGAGATAACGGTTTCAAGTCGCGGTGTCCTCGGAGATAACGGTTTCTGTGCACCTAGAAAAGTCCCGGCTTTTTATGGGCGAGAAAGGGGAGGCGGCTTGGAGATAACGGTTTCAAGTCGCCAAACCTTGCGGCTTGGAGATAACGGTTTCAAGTCGCGGTGTCCTGGAGATAACGGTTTCTGTGCACCTAGAAAAGTCCCGGCTTTTTTATGGGCGAGAAAGGGGAGGCGGCTTGGAGATAACGGTTTCAAGTTGCCAAACCTTGCGGCTTGGAGATAACGGTTTCAAGTCGCGGTGTCCTCGGAGATAACGGTTTCTGTGCACCTAGAAAAGTCCCTTTTTATGGGCGAGAAAGGGGAGGCGGCTGAGATAATCGGTTTAAGTCGCCAAACCTTGCGGCTTGGAGATAACGGTTTCAAGTCGCGGTGTCCCGGAGATAATCGGTTTCAGCACCTAGAAAAGTCTCACTTTTTATGGGCGAGAAAGGGGAGGCGGCTTGGAGATAATCGGTTTCAAGTCGCCAAACCTTGCGGCTTGGAGATAACGGTTTCAAGTCGCGGTGTCCCGGAGATAACGGTTTGCCAGCACCTAGAAAAGTCCCAAATTTTTTATGGGCGAGAAAGGGAGGCGGCTGGAGATAACGGTTTCAAGTTGCCAAACTCTTGCGGCTTGGAGATAACGGTTTCAAGTCGCGGTGTCCCGGAGATAACGGTTTCGTGCACCTAGAAAAGTCCCACTTTTTATGGGCGAGAAAGGGGAGGCGGCTTGGAGATAACGGTTTCAAGTCGCCAAACCTTGCGGCTTGGAGATAACGGTTTCAAGTCGCGGTGTCCTGGAGATAACGGTTCGTGCACCTAGAAAGTCCCGATTTTTACTAGTACGTAAAGTTTTGAAAAGAATTTGATTACCGGTTGAAAAGTTTTGAAAGTTTAAAGTTTGGCGAGATGCCATACCGGTTGAAAAAGTTTTGAAAAGGAAAGTGTGGCGAGATGCCGTCATTTTAAAAGATTCTGAAAAGTTAAAGTGTGGCGAGATGCCAAAGTTTTGTAAAGGTTTTTGTAAAGGTTTGGCGGGATGCCACGGTTTTGAAAAAGTGAAAAGTTTGGCGAGATGCCACGGTTTTGAAAACGTTTTTGAAAAAGTGAAAAGTTTGGCGAGATGCCACGGTTTTGAAAAATGAAGGTTGGCGAGATGCCACGGTTTGAAAAAGTTTTTGAAAAATGAAGGTTGGCGAGATGCCACGGTTTGAAAAAGTTTTTGAAAAATGAAGGTTGGCGAGATGCCACGGTTTTGAAAAATAAAGTTAGCGGGATGCCGCAGCTTGAAATGTTTCAAAAGTTTTGAAAAGTTAAAGTTTGGTGGGACGCCATGTTTGAATTTTTTGGCGAGGAAAATGTTTTGAAAAGTTTTGAGAAAATAGCATAATAAAGTATATGATGGGCTGACATCCCGAACTGTTGGGGACATCCCGAACTGTTGGGCTGACATCCCGAACTGTTGGGCTGACATCCCATGCTGTTGGGCTGACATCCCATGCTGTTGGGCTGACATCCCGAACTGCTCATGCGACAAAGTTGATAAAGCGGCCCCAAAGTTGATAAAGCTGCGACAAAATTGATGAAGTTCTCAGAAAAGTCCTGGTTTAAAAGCCAGGCACAACGGGATCTGCGTTGGCAGACTCGGGAGTCTTGGCAAAAAGGCCAAGGCTCAGAAAAGTCCTGGTTTAAAAGCCAGGCACAACGGGATCTGCGCTTGCAGACTCGGGAGTCCTGGCAGAGGCCTGACTCAGCTCCTAGCCTAGCCTGAGTGGCGAAGCTTATGTGATAGAGCCTAGCCTGAGTGGCGAAGCTTATGTGATCTAGCCTAGCCTGAGTGGTGAAGCTCCTGGCCTATCCTGAGTGGCGAAGTGCCTGCGACCTGGGGAGGGACCCAGGCGCCTGGAAAGATCGAAAGATGGGCTCGCATCCCGAACTGCTGGTTATGATGGGCTCGCATCCCGAACTGCTGGTTATGATGGGCTCGCATCCCGAAATGCTTGTGTGATAAAGTTGATAGGAAAGACCTGGCTCAAAAATGCCAGGCAAAGGTTGAGCAATGATGGAATTAGATAGTTTGACCAAGTGGTTCGCGCGGGTTTGATCAGCGTGGTTCTGATCAGCGCGGTTTACTAAATAAGGTTTTGGTTCGCGCGGGTTTGATCAGCGTGGTTCTGATCAGCGCGGTTTATTAAATAAGGTTTTGGTTCGCGCGGGTTTGATCAGCGCGGTTTATTGATAAAGGTTTTGGTTCGCGCGGGTTTGATCAGCGTGGTTCTGATCAGCGCGGTTTATTGATAAAGGTTTTGGTTCGCGCGGGTTTGATCAGCGCGGTTTATTGATAAGGTTTTGGTTCGCGCGGGTTTGATCAGCGTGGTTCTGATCAGCGCGGTTTATTGATAAAGGTCTTGGTTCGCGCGGGTTTGATCAGCATGGTTCTGATCAGCGCGGTTTCAAGTAGCGCGTTTATGATTGTCGCGTTTTAGTTGGCGCAGTTGTGATTGGCACGTTTTTATGCTCTGATCAGCGTGATTTGGCCAAGTGTGGCCTCAGTGCGGTTTTTGAGCCAAGTTCGGCCAAGAGGTTTGGCCGCGAGTTTTGGTTTCGGCCAAATGGACAAGGAATAGTAAGTCGCCCTGACGCTGAGTAAAGCTGAAGGGCGAAAGGCAGTTAGGGAGTAAGGCTGCCTAAAGACAAGCCTCACTCTTTTGAAGGGAGTAGTATGTATATAGATAAGTTGTGTAAAAGGAGTCTTCGATAAACTATCGAAGCAAAAAAGGTAACTATTGAAGCAAAATGCAGTAGGCAATATCAAAAGTTAAAAGTTAATCATAGAGTGGAAGTCGCACCGCGACAACCAAAGTGCGAAAAGCAAAGTTAAAAGACGAAAAAGTAAATTGTTTTAGTATAAACCCGCATCGTAGAGAAATTTTCCCCCAAAAGTCGAGGGATCGAAAGGTTTTCGTAATTGTCGAAACAAATTGTAGGGAAGGAGAGTCTTTCGAAAGTCCAAATGACCAAGATTCATGTCGCCGGCACTTATGTATCCGAGCCGTATAATGTTGGCTCTCGTATGATTGGTTTTCGCATATTTTACCACCAAAAATTTACGTAAATGATTGAAATGGGAAAGCAAAAGTGCAAAAAGTTGAAGTAAAAGGAGAAGTTGGTAATAAAAGTGTTGAAAAGATCACTGAATCGGACCTATGTTCTCAGACCGTGAGAGTTGACTCTACGTGATAAGAAATATTTTGTTATGAATATTATTTTACTCCTCAACTCGATCATAAATAATCGAGCTAAGGAGTCGGGGGCTTCGATGCTACCATGGCAAAATATTATTCCCGTTAAATGTCCGCCCTACTCGAGTATACGGTCGTTGGGGGCCCTATTTTATCAGGATAGGGGACCTATTTTATGGTATATAGGGGGTCCACATTTTATGAAAATATAGCCCAAGTTATAATTATGGTTTGGTTCCCCCGTGTTATATTCTATATGCCGCATACTATATGTGTTGTGATCGATGTCGCATATTATGTGTTATATTTCGTATGCCGCGTATTAGATGTCAGGCGTTATATGCCGCATAGTGAGTGCTTATGATTACGATGCTAGCCAAGGTTATGCTTATTGTTGTGGTTCTCGGTCCCGGTTCCCACCAATGGCTCGCCCTAGCATATTATATATTATATACCGAATATTGGTTCCCGCATGACGGATGTCGTTCCCGCATGTCGGATGGAGGTTCCCGTATGACGGTGGTGGTTTGTCGACGTGTCAGCGTCGCACATCGTAGGTCGCATATCTCATAATGTATGTTATTAATGTTATAATGGTTACATGGCGTATGTTGTATGTCGCATGTTAATGTTATGGTGATGGTTTAGGCCGAGGATTATGTTTATGCGGTTATGGATCGATTCCCGCATATGGCTTGGTTCTCGTATGTTGTATGTCGCATGGCGCATAATTTATAGTGTATATTGAATGTTAAATGTTGTAGTCTTTTGTTAGACTCCCTCCATCGGGCGTGACACGTGGCAAATGGAAATAATGTGGATGATGATGTCGATGGTGATGTCACTGACATGGAATTTATATAAATACTCCCCCATTCCCATTTCATGAGGTAGGTACAAATGGGGAGCTTCTCTCTCCTCCCTCTTTCTCTCTCTAGAAATATGTCATATATAAATGTTATGTACCAGATTAATGATTCTCACGCCGGAGGGTTTTCGGGGGGAAAATCCCCCCGCCCTAACGGTGTTTTCTCTTGTAGGTCTCACATTATTTAGGACCTCGTGGAGCGTGCATTTTCGGTCCGGCCACCGTTGCTACCCCGGTCAGTTTTCTGTGCAAACCATTTTTTATGGCAGCATCAGAATTAAATCATGATAAATTGATTTGGTTCGTTTTGAATTTTTTTCGATGTTCGATTCGAATTGATTTTTTTCCAAACCTTCTAATTTGTACTCAGTTAAAACAAAACGCGGCGCTCTCTTTTCGACTCGTCGGTCCTAATTTGTGAAAAGGAAATTGCTTCCCCTGTCTCGGCTCCCTCAGGAGTCAGGCCTCACTCCTAATTCATAAACCCCAATTCCTATTCCCCTCTCTCATTCCCAGTTCGGCAACTCGATTGCCCCTCGTAGCACCGGCGGTAGCTCCGTCGCATCGTTTCTAGTGCATTTCCTTTCTCCTCGGCGCGATTCATTGCTTCCTTTGTGGAGGTAAAAACCTTAACTTTTCAATTCATTGATTCTTCGTAGTTCCTCGCAAACTATAAACTAGGGTTAACTTGGGCTTGATTTTGAATGTCAATATCTTATATGTTTTAATATGCATTCTATTTTTTACTCTTTTTATTATTTGAAATTAAGATTCTTGAGACTTGAGTGTTGAAATTGTTGTTTTGATTTGGGAATATGTTAATTTTGTTGTTGAAAGTCTTCATTCGTGAAGCAGAATTTACTTCTGGATGGTGAACTAACATTGACACTTTTAAGCTGTTTGTTTTTTTTTGTTTTTTTTGAAATCATGTAAGGTTTTGTATGACCATATTTTCCTGTAACAGAGAAGATTTACACTTTTTTTTTATACTCTCGGATGAGAAAAGTTATTTTCTGAAATGCATGCTATTTATCTTCATTTTATTTCATTTCATTTCTTATTCATCTCCTAAAGTATGATAATTTTTAACTTACATGTCATTAAAAAAATGAAACTTTTGACACAAAATGAATTAGAGATATGAAAGTACATTAGTAAAAGAAAAAAAGGCTATCCGAATGTAATCCATTCTATAACCATGCTGACACCTCAAGTCCTCGATAGCACCATTAACTTAGCGGACATTATGGTGACAAATCAGACAAGTATGGCAATAAACTTATCTGACAAGTGACGATAAATAAAACTTAAATGTACCATTATTGGATGTCGTTTCGAGACTCTTTTTATCCAGATTGTCAGATTGTTAAAGGAAGCAAATGTTGAGGATCAAGGTAATATCCAGTGGCGTGATATCACCTACTAATAGAAGATGTTCATAGTGCCGATGTGCCCTTGGCTCAATGGCATAGGCCTTTACCTTCTTTCAGGAAGGTAAAGGGTTCAAATCTCCTCCCCTACGTTGTATTTGAAATGTTGTAATTTGGAAAAAAAAAAAGATGTTAGTAGTTATTCTCATTTCATTAAATTGGCACTTTCACGGAAAAATATTAAGCAGAATGGTGATGTGGTATTACCATCCAATGAAAATGATAAATCTCTAAAAATGTCCATAGACTCGATTAATCATATGATTTCAAGATATTATTATTTATTTTTTTGATAAGTTAATATGTGCATTGAAGAATCGCCAAGGGGGCGAACCCGTACAAAAAAAGCTAAAGGCCATACAAGATTAAAAAGGCCAAGAGCTGGAGCATAAGAAGAGTGCCAACTAAAAACCCAAGATGAGTTAAACACCTAGACCCATCTCCCCCAAAAAATCCACAAAAGGGATGAGCGCACTAGGTAAAAACTCATTCAAGATATTATTTCAATGTTACACTCAATTAATTGTTCTGCCACATCAGTGATTTCATTGTTATTCTCGATATTTCTTCTCTTAAGAAGGAGTAATAGAGAAAGAGAGGTAGTCTCTTATCAGTTCCAAAAGTTTTTGAGAGGTGAGTGTAATGATACAACAACAACAACAACAACAACAAAGCCTTGGTCCCAAAATAATTTGGGGTCGGCTAACATGAATCCTCATATGTTATCGTGAAAAAATAAAATAAAATAAAAAAAATAATAATAATAAATAAATAAATAAATAAATAAAATAAAATAAAAAAATATAATAATAAAAAATAATAATAATAATAAAATAAATAATAATAAAAAAAAAAAAAACTCTCTCTCCAATAACATGATACCTCTTACTAAATTTGTCCAGTTTCGATAACCTCGCCAATTTTTTACTCCAAACAACTCTCTCTCTCTCTCTCTCTTTGTCCTACTGCACTCACTATATCTGTATATCCTATCCCCTCGCCACCGTGCACTGTCAGACTCTCTCTGTTTCTTTCTTACTTTCTTTCCGGTTGCTCATTTTGTTTGTTTGTTTCTTTCTTTCTTACTGTAGTGAGGTCCACATTTTATCGATTATTTCTGGACTTTATTATCTGATTAGAAGAAAGTCTACTTTCGGCCTATCCTTTTCCAAATTTTAGTCATTCCCCCTTTTAGTTTCTTATACCTTTTTGCATTTTGTAATGTTTCTCAAACGGTGTTATTAGGATGATTGATCAATTAGGCGTTTAAGAGGTTTGCAATGAGGGCAGTTCTAGGAGGCAGTGTACAGATAATATACTGCTTAAATGGTGCCTTGGTGCTTTTGCAGAAAGTCATTAAGGAGTTCTATATAACCTGATAACTCGATTTATCGTTTCGACCGAAGTCACCAAATCCTTTTATATTACTGAACTACTTGACTGTTGGTTATAAACAATAAAATTGGGACCTTCTGCCATGGGTTGGAGATTGAAAATGCAATTAAAATGACGAATCAGCAATTTGTATTTATCCAGTCTTTGATCAGGTATGCAGTAAAGAATGAAAGAATTTTGCGTTGAATTGCAGTTGTAGCGCTGTGGTACAGTTCATTTGTTGGCTAATGTGTGTGTAGGTGTTTCCTATCAAAAAAATATGTGTGTGTAGGTGTTATACAAATTCATTAAGGAGTTCTAAATACCTAATTACCTGATTTTTCTTTTCAACTATTTCCTTTATAGAATTTCATTATAGATGCAAATGGAAAAACGTTATCTTTCTTTGCCGTGGTTGAAGATTTAATGAATCAGCAAATAAAATTCATTCACTTTCTGATGTACTTATATGGAATATTTTAGTGGTCAAATGAGTTATTGGTGTGTTCTCTCTTGTATTCCCCTTTACTTCAAAGAAAGATAGGAGACCAAAAGCTCAAGTCGGGAAAACGAGAAAAGCATGCTGTATACATGATTATGATGGATAACTGGAAAGTCAGGACTATCATGTAACAACCGTTGAACAGTTATGGAATGTTCTTAATGCTGCAACTTTTTGAATATCCGTAAAATATAAGGAAGATAATTTGAAATATATTTCATCAAGTTCATATTGAACCTTTTCTTTTTCTTTTTTTTTTTTTCTCAATAGAGAAATATCTTGATGGGTTGTTCCAGGTTCACACTTTACAACTACTGACCTTTATCTTTCACTTCTATTACTAATGATGTGCCCTCGCAGGTTAAACAAAGTCAACCCCCCTAATCTTATGATTAATGACTCCTCTGTCCCACCAAAGGAGTCTTACATTTGATAAAAGTTTGTCCACAGAAAATATCTCATTTCTAAAATGTATCTTAAATATTTCTTTCCTTGTCTTATCATTACATTAACTGGTATTCCTTTTGAGTTGAGCATTTTGAGAAAGTATTTGTTTCTTTTGATTATTTAATCTGCTTCAGTGTCTTTGGCTAAGTGTGTCGTTTGGTGCAGAGATAAATAAAAAAGAATGGCTTCGGCAAATGGCTCCAGTGATTTGTCATCAGAGATGGAAGTTGATGCTTTTAGACGCCTCTTTCCTTTGCGCTTTCATGAGCGTCATTTAGTCGAGTCCATAAGACCTGATGCCCGGCCACTTGGGACAGCTAGAGAAACAACACTGGCCCTTGGTTAGTCACACTATCTTTAGATTTACCAATTCTAATGCTGATCTCATCTAGGAAATTCATTTCTCATACCTCGCATTCGTCTGGATATCCTAGGAGCTGTGGCATCTGCTGATGGATCAGCACTTGCGAAGATTGGTTGCACTGTAAGTGCTAATTCATGTCTCGCTCTTCTCTACTTTCTCTGTCCCCTCCCCCCCCTCTGTTCTCTCTCTCTCTCTCTCTCTCTCATATTATCTGTTTCCCACAGACCATGTTAGCAGCCATTAAAATGGAAGTGATGACACCTACAACAGAATCGCCTGATGAGGGCTACATAGGTTTGATAGCTGTCAACTTCATTTTTTCCTAGTTTCATTCCTTTTTTTTTTTTTTCCTGTGGGCTTATCTGAAATTCTGTTTCCAGCTGTGGATTTCCACATGCCTCCAATCTGTTCTCCTCTTGTTAGGCCTGGGAGGCCAGCTGAGGCAGCGCCAGTCCTGTCAAAGCAGTTATCTGACACTATCTCAAGGTAAATTACTTTCTCCTCTTGTTAGTTTTCTGTAAATTATGAGGTTTCTGATGCCTCTTCGTATTGCTTCTCTTCTATACAGTTGGTTACCTGACTTGAGTCTTTAGAGAAAATTAATATCAATGATATATTATTCACATTCCTTGTGTGATTTGATATCCTGTATGGTGATATCAGAAGCTATATAGTCATATTTGGTCTGCAATCTGCATTTCAACTTGTGCACAGTTACTTATAGATACGATTTTATACTGCTCTTAATGGCGTAGAAGCATGTTTAGGTGGTGGCTGAGAGGTTTGTAGGATGGAATTCTGTCAGTGTTATTATCAAAATTCAAAAAGTATAATCGGCAGACATTGCAATATTCCTCATCAGATAACCTTTAAAACTTGTGTACTTTGTTCTTGCCCTCGGTTCCCCTATATCATGATGAGTGATTATGTCTCATCTATGAAGAGGATTTTGTTGGTTCATGGTTGGTCATTTGAAAGTACTATGATTTTTGGTGAACCTCAGGATAGCTATGTAATGCTCTTGGCATATCCTTGAAGAGATGTGCTTACATTTGCTCCTCTTATATAGAACTCTTTTCTAAGTCTAGCTGACAGTTTGCCTGCATGACTCACTTGATATGCTAAAGGGTGTTTGCTACTTTCTAATATTTTGTACTCCCTCCGTCCCAAAATGATGTCCGAAAAAATTTCAAATTTGCTCTTGACGAAGAGCTAGTCTGAAAACTTTTTGGACATTCATTTTGGGACGGAGGGAGTAAGATTTTATTTCGACTTCTTCCTGGTAATCTGACATTTTGCAATTTTATCTAATATCACAAGCATTCTCATCTTTTATTAATTTTTCATGCTGGTGATTGCAGTTCTGGTATGATTAACCTTAAGGAGTTGTCCTTGGTTAGTGGCAAAGCTGCTTGGATGGCTTACCTGGTAATAGATTTCTCTTTTAAGTTGATGACATTTCATTTCCATTTTGTCTATATTATTTGTAAAAACTGATTTATGGTTTTTGCTTAATTTTCATTAATAGTGACATATAAATTTTTGTATCTATGGTAATTGTCGGGACTCCACATTTTTCCTTCTCTTTTTCTTTCTTATTTCGGTAAGTGGTTTTTTTTTTTTTTTGCCTTCATGAAATCACGTGAGAGATTGGAGGTCTGTTCTTGTCTGAGACGTCAATTTGTTGATTACTTCAGGATTTGAACTTTTTCTCTTCTTGGTTATTGTGGCCCAACTCTAATGTTCTCTGATTCTTCATCATATTAATTCTTCTTCTCATATAGAAGGAACCCGTCAATGTTTAACTTTATGTAAGATGGTAAGTGGCTATCCTATGTTTTGCAGGATATATACTGCTTGGATGCTGATGGTGCCCTTTTTGATGCTGCCTTACTTTCTGCAGTTGCTGCCTTTTCTCACTGTAAGTTTCACAACATTCTTCTGTTCAACTTACATCCCGGTTGACATAAGCCTGGATGGTTTCCATATAAACATGAAAAAAGTCAGCATTAGTTTGCCCCTTAGAGTTGAGACCTCGGCACCTTAACTACATGTTTGGGGCCAATCTAACTTTTTAACTCTGAATTGAATCCGAAAACTTTTCTATCATTCTTTCAACTTCAGATCAATCGCTAATATTTCCTTCTCGCAGTGCAAATTCCAGTAGTTTCTCTGAATGAGGATGGAAGAATAGTGTCTGTTTCTGCGGAAAGTGAGGGAGGGAAGTTTGAAAAGAAACTGCTCAATAACGAGAAGAGGAAGTTAACGCTGACAGGCATTCCATTCTCCTTAACATGCATTCTTCACAAGAATTACATCCTGGCAGATCCAACTGCAGAAGAGGAGTCCATTATGGAAACTCTGATGACTGTAGTATTGGATTCAGCCTGCCAACTTGTGTCTCTTTACAAGCCAGGAGGACCTGCTATTGCGCATACATCAGCCATACAGGTCAGTTAGCAGCTTAAATTTTGCAACAATGGACATTTGATGTGTTAGTTAAATGTACTTTAGTGAATATCATGGGGTACTTTTTTACGTTATGTGTTGGTAATAACATTGAGCTATGGAGGATACCACCAGAGAAATAGGTTCAAGCTAAATATATACTCCCTCCGTCCCACTACAAACTACACACTTTCCTCATTGGGCATCCCATTACAAACTACACACTTCCTAAAATTGAAATGTTTTATTACTTTTATATTAATGAGACCCACATGTCATACTCACAACAACAATTCAATTATTATTTCCTACCCCACTTTCTCTCTCCTATTTCACTTTTCATACTCACAACACCTACTCCACTACACTTTTTCTTAATTCTTGTGCAAATAGTAATTGGGAAGATTGTAGTGGGACGGAGGGAGTATATATTCGATTAACAATATAAAGACTTTGTGTCAACTGAAATCCAGAGAATGATATAAAACACCTCTGACAATATTTTCCTAAGGATCCCTTACAACCGTTTCGTGTATAAGGTTATTCTTTCATGCAATGTGAGCCTAGATGGTCTATAAATCTTGCTTTCTTGCAAAAGAATGCGATATTTGATAGCCTGTCCTTCAAAAGTATATTGGGTATTGTCCAATACAACTAGCTGGATAGTCTTTATAGAGTGATATGGGTCCGTCCTAGGTGATATCTGGGTAGAATGCAAATGTCTTCTTGTATAAGACATATGGATCTAGAAATTCCCTCACCTTTTTGTTCCTGTTGAATGATGTTTTTGGTTATTATTCTTCAGCTCAAATCAATTATGATTAATTGAGGAAAAAAAAAAAAGGAAAGTAGCTACTACCTTGTGTTGGCCCGAAGGATAGATTAGAACAGAAGCCTCTAACAAAGGAGGTTTCCACGCTGCATACTCACCTCCTTCCTATTTCATCCTTAGCCCTGACTGGAAACCTGGGTTAATTTGATGTATGAACTTATGAGTTTAACATTATTCATGCACCTTAAAGGGTACGTTATTAGAGTAAGAAGCTGTTTAGATGGTTAACTTTCATTGTTTGATTTCGTATTATAATGAGAATCAATTAATTATTGATAATTTTTTCATTTGTTAAGATTCAAATGGACCAAATAGGCATTATTATTTACCTCTTTGCCTGAGCAAGATGCGATTATGGTATTCAACGTTGATGATTTCTGCTATGCTGCCTAGGAATCGTTATGTTCTTGAATCCGAATCAAATAACTATCATTTTCTTAAATAACTGTTTATGTTATTTACTCCCTCCGTCCCATAATAGCTTACTCATTTACTGTTGAGAACGGAAAATTAGGAATAATATAAATTAAAGTAGGAGTTGTGAGTGGAGAGAATAGTAAATTTGAAAAGTATTGTGAGTATGACAAGTGGGTCCCATGAATAAAGAAGTATTAAAAAGTTTCCTTTTTAGGAAAGTGTGACTTTAAAGTGGGACGCCCAAAATAGCAAAATGGGTAAGGTAATATGGGACGGAGGGAGTATGATTATGCTTTATTAGCATATAATTAGTCAATCAGATTTAAGTTTTAATCATATATTCGTACCCTTTTCTAGTTGCATACATACATACGTAAATCAAAATATGCTGTTATTGCTTGTTTGTAGTGTTTGCTAACACGAGTAAGCATGTCATGGCAGGATTGTGTTGCATTGACAAGACAAAGAGTTCAGGAACTTCAGAAGATTCTGAATGAAGCTATTTCCGATATGGACCTGGACTAGTCAGTCAGCATCTATCGATCTTGTTAATTCTCAATAGTTTCCGAGGTGATATTAGGAGTTTCGAGAGAATGTTGACAGAGGGCAACTGAATCAGCCAATTTTGATTACATATGTCGGAGACTGCCTTATTATACATCTTGAGCGTAAACGTTTAGCCTTTCTGGTGCCGAAGATTAATGCAGACATATTAAGATTTTGGGTTTTCTCGAATGAAACGCTTTTTCGGTTTTACTTTATTAGTTTTGACAATTCATACATAAATTTGGAATCAGTTAGGCTTAGGCACAATTATCTTTGAGATTATCTTTGAAAGGTGCAATGTCTTCTACTTTTACCCCTCTTTCAGGTCAATTAACTCACATTTTACCCCTTCTAATGTTCCATTTCTTCCATCTTTTCATTAGCCTCATTTTTTCAAGGGTTTGTTTAGGCTCTGCCTCCCTCCGAGTTTAAAAATGGAGAGAAAGGGAAGGAAATTTTTATAAATTTCCTTCGTTAGCATGCTTCCGATATTTTTTAGGGAGGAAGTGGAAAGAAAGGGAATGGAAATTTTTAGGATTTTTATCCCAAAATTTTCCTCCCAAAATTGAGAAAAAATGAAAGGAAAGAAAGTGAAAACTTGACAATTTTTATTATTATCCCACTTTTATCCGCACATTTTTTTGTAATCTCGTTATTAACCCCCCTCTTCCACCTCCACCCGCCAAATCCTCCTTCTCCCTCCCTCCACTGACTTCATAACTCACATTTTTCCAAGCCAGCCTGGCGGCAATGACCAAAATCACCATCACCAGCCACCACCCAATGTCTCACCCTGCTCCAAAATAGAGATCAACTCCTATCCAAGACCAAATTCCACCAATCGCATGACTTCTACACCTTTATACTCCTGGCCCCAAGGGAGCAACAACAACAACCCACTTCTCAATTATCTCAGGAAAAAATTGTAAGCATTTGAAAACTTTTCCTCAGGTTCAGCCCTAGTATTCACCCACAAAAAAAAAAACCAGTTTCAATCTGGAACCTAAGCTGCTCTTTCAGTTTTTCTTAACAATAGGAAAATATAATGTTATTCACTTTATCTTCTTCTTCTATAAAATAGAAAAGAAATAACCACACCCTTTGATATTATCCATTATTAGTGTTACTTGCCCAGCCAATTGACTTTTGGCTTCAACCCAACCCGGTGATTAATTGCAAGTTAAGTCATGTTTGTTTGACCTTTTGGGTTGTTTAAGTTGATGACCTTCTTTTGAATTGGCCAACCATTATTGAATCTTGGGACCTCAAAGTGCATCATGACTGGAATGAAGATTCTTTCAGCTAAAATCTTATGCTCCGTTTGTTTGGGGGAAAATGTTTTTCGGAAAATATTTTTCCCATTTTCCGGTGTTTGTTTCACACCGGAAAATTGAGAAAATGTTTTACGCTAAACATGTTCATCTCATTTTCCGAAAAATATTTTCATTTTTCGGAAAACATTTTGCAGGAAATCATTTTTCAAAAAATGTTTTACGCTAAACAAACAGAGCCTTAGAGAAGACTAGTCAATAGTGAGATTTTTGGCATCTCCAAACTGAACAATTTGGCACTTTTTTATCATTTGTTTATGGTAATTTGGGACAGTAATATCTTGAAATTTAGATGCAAAGAAAGAATTTAATGGGCCTTGTTTACAATGGGTTCTCATGTGTTTGAATAATATGAGTGAAAATCAAATAAAATACTAGAGGGTATAGAAGTCGTTTTCTTTTTATTTCCTCTCATTTCATTCCAAAACTCGAAAGCACGAGGAGAGAAAATTTTGTTTTTCCTTTCATTTCTTTCCTAACTCGAAAGCACATCGGAAGGAATTTAAATTCACTTTCCTCCCTTTCTTTTCTCTCCTTTTCCCTCCCCTCACTTTTTTTTCTCTTCATTAAAAACTCGGAAGCGGACTAGTAGGACTGTTATGTCATTGAGTTTTGAAGTGAGTAATTATTCCACATAAATAATATGAATTGAATAAACAATATCGCTGAATAATTTCTTCCATAACTTAATGTGACATAACAACAACAACAATAAAGCCTTAGTCCGAAAATAATTTGGGGTCGGCTAGCATGAATCCTCATATGTCATCGTGAAAAATCAACGATATTCATATTTAGATTCATGTCATGATAATGTGACAAAATTTTTACGCTGGCTGTCACATGCCTATCGCAACCCTCACCCTTTATCCTGACTTGGGACAGGCAAAGATAAATCCTTGGTGGGTTTAACTTAATGTGACATACTTGCCAAAAAAAAAAAAAATGGCCAAGTTCACAGAGAGAGAGAGAGAGAGAGAGAGAGAGAGAGAGAAGCATAGTTTAAATTCTTTGGTGTAAAACTAAGATACCTGGACCCATTTAGGTACACAGAAAGAAATCAAACTTTTTCATTGAAAGGCTTTAGAATCACAAACCTAAAAAGATCAGAATCCAAACTAAGAACATAGGGACCCCTTGTTTACAATGACATAAAATCTCCCCCAAAACATCCACACTCTCTCTCTCTCTCATCATCCACACTCCCCCAATTCACTCCTCATAACTGACCTCTTGAGAATCCAACCCAACCAATCAGAAGCCAGGAAACTCCATCAGGGCAACCCAAACAAAGATAACTTTCCCACCATCTTTCTCTCTCCCCTCCCCCCTTTCTCTCTCTAAAGAAAACTCAACCTCATAAACCCACTTGCCACGTGTCTCTTTCTCACACCACTAGCTGTGAAAACCCACAATGGTTCACTGCAAACAAAATATATACTCCAAGCTTTCTTCAATTCAAAGAAGTTCGAAGAAGAAGAAGCTCAAGAAACCATTTTTGTAACTAAGTGCAGAGAGGTTAGAGGTACATTCTCTCCCATATTTCTCTCTCTAGAAGTATATATACTCCTCTCTGTACATTTGTTTCTCTCTCATTTCTCGAAATTTTCTTGAATTTTTCTTGAATTAGAGAGGGTTTTTCAAAAATGGCTTCTTTAATTTCAACCCCATTCACCTTACCCACAACCAAAGTTGAAAACTTTTCATCAATTTCACAGAAACAGTACTTTCTCCACTCTTTTCTCCCCAAGAAAGCCAGCCAATTATCCAACCAAACAAAATCAGCCATGAGAGTGAAATGTGCTGTTGTTGGCAATGGCCTTTTCACTCAAACCAGCCCTGAGGTACGTCGAATTGTACCCAAAAATGATAAAGGCCTCCCCACTGTTAAGATTGTCTATGTTGTGTTAGAAGCCCAATATCAGTCTTCTCTTTCAGAAGCTGTTAGGACTTTGAACAGTCAAGGCAAGCATGCTTCATATCAAGTAGTGGGTTACTTAGTTGAGGAACTTAGAGATAAGGAAACCTACAAATCTTTCTGTAAAGATCTTGAAGATGCAAATGTCTTCATTGGGTCTTTAATTTTTGTTGAGGAACTTGCTTTGAAAGTGAAGGCTGCAGTTGAGAAAGAAAGGGACAGGCTTGATGCAGTCCTAGTGTTCCCATCAATGCCTGAAGTAATGAGACTTAACAAATTGGGTACTTTTAGTATGTCCCAACTCGGGCAATCGAAAAGCCCCTTTTTCGCGCTCTTCAAGAATAAGAAATCATCGTCAGCAGGGTTTGCTGATCAAATGTTGAAGCTTGTTAGGACTTTGCCTAAGGTTTTGAAGTACTTGCCTAGTGATAAGGCTCAGGATGCTAGGCTTTACATTCTCAGTTTGCAGTTTTGGCTTGGTGGTTCGCCTGATAATTTGGCTAACTTTGTTAAGATGATTTCTGGGTCTTACATTCCGGCTCTTAAGGGGACAAAAATCGAGTATTCGGATCCGGTTTTATTTCTAGATACTGGGATTTGGCACCCTTTAGCCCCTACTATGTATGATGATGTAAAGGAGTATCTTAATTGGTACGGAACTAGGAGAGATGCCAATGAGAAGCTTAAGAGTCCGAATGCTCCAATTGTAGGGTTGATTTTGCAGAGAAGTCATATTGTGACAGGTGATGAGAGTCACTATGTAGCTGTGATCATGGAATTGGAGTCAAGAGGGGCAAAGGTCATACCTATTTTTGCTGGTGGGCTTGATTTTTCGGGGCCAGTGGAGAGGTACTTGGTTGATCCTATCACCAAGAAGCCTTTTGTCAATTCTGTGATTTCCCTGACTGGATTTGCACTGGTTGGGGGGCCTGCGAGGCAGGATCATCCCAGGGCAATCGAGGCACTGATGAAGCTTGATGTGCCTTATATTGTTGCTTTGCCTTTGGTGTTCCAGACAACGGAGGAGTGGTTGAATAGCACTTTGGGGCTTCACCCTATCCAGGTTGCTTTGCAAGTAGCTCTTCCTGAGCTCGATGGAGGAATGGAGCCAATTGTTTTCTCCGGCCGGGATCCAAGAACAGGCAAGTATTGCCTTTTATATTTTTTTTGTTGTTTTAGTGTTACAACTTCAATTATTCTTAGTCTATTTCATTGTGTTTTACTGCCTAAAATTTGATTTAGGAAAACCGAATTATTTGATTAGTTTTCTCAACAATTTGTTTGTTTACTGATGTTGGGTTCTGATTGCAGGAAAATCACATGCTCTTCATAAGAGGGTGGAGCAACTATGCACCAGGGCAATCAATTGGGCTGAACTTAGGAGGAAGCCAAAGGTATGACAGCGCTTGCTTTACTTAACCTGTTTAAAATGTATGTCTCTCTCAGGGCCGGCTCAGACATGGAACATTAGGTTCCTTTGCACAGGGCCCCAAATTTTGAAGGGCCCCAATTTTATATATGCGGCTATGCCCATTAAATATATATATATATATATATATATATATATATATATATATATATATATATATATATATATATATATATATATATATATATATATATATATATATATAACAGATTATTGTGTTAATTTTTTAAATAAAATATTTAAGTTATATATAAATTTATATTAATTTTCTAAATATTAAGGGCCCCATATTCTCATTTCGCACAGGGCCTCTGTACTTAATGAGACGGACCTGGTCTCTCTCTATGATGACCAAGTATACAAGTGTGTCATTATATATAACTAAGGTAGATCAGCTGTCAAATATTTGGCAATTTACTCATTTATTGCGGTGTATTATAAATTGAGATGTCTTCATGCTAAACTCTTTATGTTAAGATGACAAGAAGAAGACACCGCCCTCCCATATCATATCATTTTCGTACTAGCTTAGCATTGAAATGGTCTGGCATAATTTTAGCGAGACATAACTCGTAAGTTCTTGACATTGGACTGCGTAGAATTTTCTTGATATTTGTTCTTCCGCTAAGTTTTTCCTGTTAAGAGATGTACACAACCAAATCACTTTATGCACCTTTCTAAGACATGTGAGAAGCGGGACAATGCTAGTGTATTTGCCTCTCAATTTATCTTCTGCTTTTGGCATAACCAAGGCATTATTAGCTATGAGTAATTCAACTTCAGCATCTTAATAGTAAATACTCTCTCCGTCCCATAAAATAGTCCTATTTTCTTATAGGAAAGTCAACCTAGGACGAAATCAAATTACTCCCTCTGTCCACAAAAAATGTTGTCCATTTTCATTTTCCTGGGGACTATATACATTTTGAGCATTTTTATACTGCTGTATGTACATAAATCCCCTTAATGAGCACGCTATGTGATTGCAAGTGCAAATTATGACATTATTGTTCACAAGGTGATGCAAGTAACTTCACTTGAAAATGGTCATTCATTCTCGGACAATGTTTCCAAATATTGGACACTCATTTCGGACAATATTTCTAAATAATGGACACTCATTTCGGGACGGTGAGAGTACTATTAAGCATGCACTTCAAATTTCTGGCATTTTACTTAATGATAATGACAAATCTAGCATAGTTTGTTATATGTGAAAGTAAGAAATATATGTTAAATGAAATTAGGAAATGTTTGCTGACGTTGAAATCTAAACTTGCACAGGCGGACAAGAAGGTAGCAATCACCGTTTTCAGCTTCCCTCCAGACAAAGGAAATGTAGGGACTGCTGCCTATCTGAATGTTTTCGCCTCCATTTTCGCTGTTCTAAAGGACCTTGAAAAAGACGGATACAGTTTAGAAGGCCTTCCCGAAACTGCTGAAGCCTTGATTGAAGATGTACTTCACGACAAAGAGGCCCAATTCAGCAGCCCGAATCTCAATGTGGTTTACAAAATGGGTGTAAGGGAGTATCAGAAGCTAACTCCTTATGCTGCAGCGCTTGAAGAAAACTGGGGAAAGCCTCCTGGCAATTTGAATTCCGATGGGGAGAACCTCTTGGTGTATGGTAAGCAATATGGGAATGTCTTTATTGGAGTCCAGCCCACATTTGGATACGAGGGCGATCCAATGAGGCTACTTTTCTCGAAATCTGCGAGCCCTCATCATGGTTTTGCTGCTTATTACACCTATGTCGAGAAGATTTTTAAAGCTGATGCTGTTCTCCATTTCGGGACCCACGGTTCGCTCGAGTTCATGCCCGGGAAGCAGGTGGGAATGAGTGATGCTTGCTATCCCGACAGTCTTATTGGGAATATTCCCAATGTCTATTATTATGCTGCTAATAACCCGTCAGAAGCAACCATAGCCAAACGTCGTAGCTATGCTAATACTATTAGCTATTTGACACCTCCGGCAGAAAACGCTGGGCTTTACAAGGGACTGAAGCAGCTAAGTGAGCTCATTGCCTCTTATCAATCTCTAAAAGATACAGGTCGAGGGCAACAGATTGTGAGCTCGATTATTAGCACGGCTCGACAATGCAATCTTGACAAGGATGTAGATCTTCCCGATGAAGGTTCGGAAATCTCGGCCAAGGATCGCGATCTTGTGGTTGGAAAGGTATATTCCAAGATCATGGAGATTGAATCCCGCCTATTGCCTTGTGGGCTTCACATCATCGGTGAGCCTCCGTCAGCCATGGAGGCGATCGCGACTCTGGTCAATATTGCAGCTTTGGACCGTCCGGAAGAAGGGATTACTTCTCTTCCATCTATATTGGCACAGACAGTGGGAAGACAGATTGAGGATATTTACAGAAGTAGTGACAGGGGAGTCTTGAAAGATGTGGAGTTGCTTAAGCAAATAACCGAGGCGTCACGTGGGGCCGTTACTGCATTCGTGGAGCGAACCACTAACGATAAGGGTCAAGTTGTTAATGTTAATGAAAGACTGACCTCAATCTTTGGGTTCGGTATAAACGAGCCATGGGTACAGTACTTGTCAAACACAAAGTTTTACAGAGCTGATAGGGAGAAGCTTCGTGTTCTGTTTGACTTTATGAAGGACTGTTTGAAGCTCATTGTAGCTGATAATGAATTGGGAGCTTTGAAACAAGCTCTGGAAGGCAAGTTCGTGGAGCCCGGTCCAGGAGGAGATCCCATTAGAAACCCGAAAGTTCTGCCCACAGGGAAGAATATTCACGCTCTCGACCCACAATCTATTCCAACAACAGCAGCGATGCAGAGTGCACAGATTGTAGTGGATAGGCTTCTCGAGAGGCAAAAGGCTGACAATGGAGGGAAATATCCCGAGACTGTTGCCCTTGTCTTGTGGGGAACGGACAATATTAAGACATATGGTGAGTCTTTAGGTCAGGTTCTCTGGATGATTGGAGTCAAGCCTGTTTCAGATGGATTGGGACGTGTGAACCGTGTTGAAGCAGTCAGTCTCGAAGAGCTTGGAAGGCCTAGGGTTGATGTTGTTGTTAACTGCTCCGGAGTGTTCAGAGATCTCTTTATCAATCAAGTATGACCTTTTCTGTAACCCTTTTCTGAATTGTCTTTTGAAAAAAAATGTTTGATACTAACTCGCATTTTTCACAGATGAATCTTCTAGACAGTGCAGTGAAGATGGTGGCTGAACTGGACGAGCCCATAGAAAAAAACTATGTGAGAAAACACGCACTTGAGCAAGCTGAAGCGCTTGGTGTTGATATTAGAGAAGCTGCAACCCGTATCTTCTCCAATGCCTCAGGATCTTACTCATCAAACATCAACCTTGCTGTTGAGAATTCAACATGGAACGACGAGAAGCAGCTTCAGGATATGTACTTGAGCAGAAAGTCCTTTGCATTCGACTCTGACGCACCTGGTGCAGGCATGGCTGAGAAAAGGAAAGTTTTCGAGATGGCTTTGAGTACAGCTGAAGCCACGTTCCAAAATCTTGATTCGTCAGAAATATCACTGACGGATGTCAGTCACTACTTCGATTCGGACCCCACCAATCTGGTCCAGAATCTTAGAAAAGATGGGAAGAAACCCAATGCCTACATTGCTGACACTACCACTGCAAATGCACAGGTGACTATTTTAACATGTTTTTATTCATCATTCAGGAATTCTTTGAACCAACCCCATTTAACAATCTTGAACTTGTAACTGCCTTCAGGTTCGAACCCTTTCGGAGACAGTTCGACTTGATGCAAGGACCAAGTTGTTGAACCCCAAGTGGTATGAAGGAATGCTGTCTAGTGGATACGAGGGGGTTCGTGAAATTGAGAAGAGGTTGACTAACACAGTGGGGTGGAGTGCAACATCTGGGCAAGTTGATAACTGGGTCTACGAAGAAGCTAACACGACCTTCATTCAAGACCAGGAAATGTTGGACCGGCTCATGAAAACGAACCCCAACTCGTTTCGGAAGTTGCTTCAGACATTCTTGGAGGCCAATGGTCGCGGATACTGGGAAACTTCAGAGGATAATATCGAGAAATTAAGGCAGTTGTATCAAGAAGTTGAAGACAAGATTGAGGGGGTTGATAAGTAAATAACAAATATCACCTTTGAATAAATGTAATTTCTGAGGATGAATAAATGTAATTTCTGAGGAATATTTGGCATGTAATATTGTTATTCAGCTCCCCGTTGTATTTTTTTTTTTTTTTTCATTTTCGGGGATTTGATCCAATGTATTTTAACATGTAAAACACTTGAACCATAATCTGAATGTAAATTATCATCATCAATGTCTACACACGTATATATTTGTACATATATTAACACATACATATATACTCCCTCCGTCCCAATATAAAAGTAACTAACCCAAAATAGACAACGTGACCCACTTGTCATACTTGCAACAAAAACTCATTACCTCATTTTCTTTCGCCTACTTTACTTTTCATACTTATAACAGTTACCTTTTCTTTAATATCCGCGCATCTTACTTTTAACTTATAACACTTGTTTTTCCCTTAATCTCTGCGCGTTTCACTTTTATACTTGCAACACTTACTTTTTTCTTGATCTCTGCGCATTCACATTTTGGTAACTTTTATATTGGGACGGACTTTTCTTAATCTCCGCGCATTCACATTTTGGTAACTTTTATATTGGGACAGAGATTGTATGTACATACTCCTTCCGTCCCACGATAATCTGCAAAAAGACACCTTTTGGGCGTCCCACAATAATCTGCACTTTTCCAAAATGGAAATGGGACCCACTTGTCTCTACTCACAACCATTACCCACTTACTCCACTTTCTCTCTCCTACCCATAGTATCTATCTTTTTACTTAAGCATCACCTTTTTCACTTTTCTCCTTAATTCTCGTGCCATCAATTTTTTTGCGAATTTCTCCGGGACGAAGGGAGTATACTTTTCAAAGAAATACATATGGAAAGAGGAAAAAATGAAGAGACAAAATAACAAGTGCCATGTAAGAATTATGGTGAAAATATGCTCTGGATTTCTCACTTGTATGAACATGTACAATATAAAGTTGCTAAGAGAGCTTACACATTCAGGAAGTAGAATGGGAGGGGTAAAAAGGGCAAAAACAATTCTTTCTTTTTCTTCCCCTATAAAATTTACCCATAGTAAGTCTCCTACAGTAAAAGATTATACATGAATAATCTACAAAAAAAAAAAAAAAGGAACACATTTTATCTATTGAACCATGGTACAAAAAATTGCAGAAATTACTGTAACAGGTGGTGCAATTTCCAATTTTACCCTCTTTCAGAAGTATTATTCTGCCTTCAAACTAACTCCATCAAAAGAGGGTCACCTGCTGACATTATTCTGACGAGCTGTATGAAATCTCGTTCACTCGAAACATTCCATGGATGAACAGCAGGTGCTTCAACCGAATAAAATGTAGAAGAAGAATTGTTAGAAGGAGGTTTCCTTTTATAAACCATCTTGTGGAAAATGGGGTCAAAGTTTTGAGGCAAATCCATTGCTAAGAAGAACATGGGAATGGCAACTTTGTGATGAATTTCGAGATGGCCCACTAAACTCACGAGATCCATGTAGTCCGTTACAAGCCTTCTCGGGATGTAGAATACGTCAGAATTGCAGATTGTAAGGCTCTGAAAATTGGTCACTGATTCTTTATAGCTGACTTGCAAATGAGCTGGCATTGTGGCAACGATTTTTGTAACCATTTCTGCTTGTTTTTTATACCAATCTGAATCCCCTTTGACCGGAACAGTGCTCCAAGACTTGGACACCTAAAATCGGATATTGAATTTGTCATATTTTTTGGTCAGTTCATATATTACTTACGGTAATTAGTACGAGTAGATGATTATTATGGAGAGGGCAATTCAAGAATTCGTAATACCTTGTCAGTTATCCAGAGCTTATTCTTGTCTGCTTGCAGCAAGTTCCAGTAATTAAGAATGGTGTCGTCCTGGAGGAATAAAAACCCTTCTGCACTCGTGAATCTGTTAAATATTTTTGCGAGATACCTGCAAAAGTCAAGAAACCATCAAGTAATGGATGAAACAAGTTATATCTTGAGAGAGCAAGTGAAAGGGAAATCTGCAATTGATTGGCCAAAAGCTACGTCACAATGACAGTGAGCGGATACAACTGTTGGTATGTTACATTACAGCTATCACTTGCTTTCCCGTTACTATCAGACACTGAACCCATGCCTTGGAATTAGAAGAAGATAACGACATCATAACCAAAACTTTGCTTCCAACAAAATTTTAAATTCAAGCTCATACACAGAGTATGCCAAAAGAGAAGACATATAGCCAACTGAACCAGTAGTTGTTAGGTTAATGCGCTCTCCGTCCCAAACGAAAAAAAGTCACATTTGACTTGTCAAACTTGGTAAGGATGTAGCTTTACACGCTTGCCTTTATGAAATTGCACTTTTCTTTTCCTTTTTAGAAACACGACTCTTTATTGGGACAGACGAGCAAGTAAAATGCAACTTATTTTTTTCATTTTTTTGGGTGGGGAGGGGAAGAGTCCATGAGCAGTGCATTGCGAGTTATCCTGGCAGGATTGCGTAAGAAATAACAGGTGACCGTAGACATCAGATCCCAGTAAAGGAGATTTTAGTTCCTTATGAAAGACAAATTTCGATGTCAAATTGGTAAAAGACTAAACTAGGACTGATTAAGTCGGTATTCTACTTTTCTCTCCAGCTCTACTGTGTCTCCTGTGTTTCCTAAATAAACTCCACTCTTACAGTTTCCAGCAATTCAAATCTTGTTACGATTAATGATCAAGAAACTCAATATGGAATCTCCAGATAAAGAGGAAAAGGACCCAAAAAAAAAAAAAGATTATCAGATGCTCGATCAAGCAAATTTTTTTTTTATTTTTTTGACGATTTCCCAAGCAGGAGGCAAGGAGAGGGATCGACCCTAGTAAGCTTGCGTCTTTGAGGTGTTAGTGGTGTTGGCTAGGGCAATGAGTCAACTTTCTCATTAGACTTTGTGAATCATGGGTTAGCTTTCTCTAGTAAGCTTGCGTCTTTGAGGTGTGGTGGTGTTGGTTAGGAGATGCAAATTTAAGCTCTTTTTGATGCGTTTTGCTCTAAGGTTACCTATTGAAAATGCCGATGACACTAGTTTTTCCATGAAATTTCGTTGCCGGCATGTTGTAATTGTTGCTTCTCATTCTAACCGAATTGCTAGTATGGATTTGCTGCTGAGTATGTTAACAGGAGAACAGGACTTGGGTGCTTGCACTTGCTTAGACGATGGATTCATGGTACAATATGTGGCCTCGGCTCTAAAGAACACAAAAATAGGGTACAGGTACATGAATAAAGCTTATGGCCGTATACTTTATCCAATGCAAAATTAAACTACTCCCTCCGTCCCATACTCCCAATGAGATGAGAGCATTTCCTACTTATCTCGATGGAACAAATCCGGCGTTAGAGGAATTCCACAATGAGAACTGGAATTGGATTTCCGCTTCGCCAATGGGAGATAGAATTTTTTTTTATAAATGAATTAGCTACAGGAGCTGCAAGCAACAATAGCGACCCAATTATGATATTGAAGGATGGGACCTTTTCTCGAAAAACCCCGGAGGGGTGAACAAGAGCCGCTTCCTCACAGTACTTACTTATGGGCTAACAGGTCACAATTGGTTACCAAAATTGAATGCGCGGGACTAAAGAAAAAGTAAGTGTTGTGAGTATGAAAAGTAAAGTAGGAGAGGGAGAGAGAGAGAGAGAGTGGGGTAAGAAGATTTTGTAGTGAGTGTGGCAAGTGGATCCATATTGACATTGTATTTGTGGGATATTAACCAATAGTATGGGACGGAGGGAGTATACAATATGGGAATGACTTGGAAAGCAGTAATATATAGTAAAAGTTTGGGAGTCTATTTAAGAATACTCAAGAGTTATCTAGCTGTTTATCTGAATTTCTTGTAAATTTACAACCTGAAGGGTCCAACACGGATATCACACCCCGTTGACGTCATGTCATCTCATGCCATTTTGTGTCGTTAGCAACTTGAAGTTACTTGATACCTCTTATCAAAACAAAAAAAAAGTTACTTGATACCACAAAACTTAAAAGATAGTGGACTCAAGTAATGATTACAAGCTTTCCGGTCAATAGAAGAGTAGCATATTTTAGTAAGTGCAAATAAAATGTGATAAAAAGCCTTCTCATAAAGAAGATACTAAAGGGGGTGGCGGAGGTGCTACAAATGTTTCAGACCAATAGTGAATGCGTAGCGACTAGCAAGAACTTTCCCTCCGAAACAAATTTTAAAAGGCTCGTCCGCATTCCCGAGCAACGAGTCCTATGATTTTGCATACCCTAAAACTAGCAACTAATTATCAAACCATAGGAGGGGCAACTAATTATCAAACCATAGGAGGATTTAAACGTGTCTAGGGGTTTAGCATATTTTTTTATCCTCAAAAGGAAAAAAGAAAAAGAATGGAACTAAAAAGCAAAGCAGCTAATATTAGAAGCATTTGCAGAAATATGTAACAAAATCGAAAGGATATGGGAGAATTTAAGAAGCTTGACTTACTTGTATAGTTGGTCAAAATGGCCCTCTTCAACAGCAAGATCAGCATTCTTCTGCTCAGACAAAATAACAACAGCCTTAAAAACTCTTCCGTAAAGTAATCTCCATTCAAGAGAAGTACGTTCAACAAGTCCATTGCAGAACATTATAAGCACCACATTCCCAAAGTTCTTCCTCCACCGAATCAAATTTCCAATTTCATAATTTACAGTTCCAGTTTCCTCAACTCCAAGATGAACAGAAGGTATCTTCCGAGGTATAAACTCCTTTCGATCCCCATGACCAATAGTTGCTTTTGGTCGATCCAACTCAAGTGACATTAGCCTTGGCTGCTGGTACCCAACAGCAAGCAAGTCTTGGATCCAAGCAGCAGTAAACTTGACTTCTTTCTCAGTCCAAAATCCTTCCTCAGCCATAGCATAACTCAATTCCAAAACCTTTTCGAATAATATATGCTTGCTTGATCTCCATGACACTAAGAATTTAATCAAACGGCCCACATTTACATGAAGATCTTTCTCTTCAGCAAAAGGGTATGCTTCAATCCTATCATACCGATGAACTGTAGGGGGATAAACAACAACATAGCCACCAATTTCCCACAAAAGCCTCTGTGCCCAATAACCCCTCAACACATCGAAGCCATCGAACTAACAGCAGCAGGAAGCATCAAACCCCAAAATGCAGAAGAATGATAAATTGTATTAAAGGAATTCATAGGCACCATAGTACCTTGTGGCAACGCCACTTTAGGTGCATGATCATCAAACCTAATATCAAAAGGTTCCAAATTTGGTTTTCTAGTAAAATAAAAAACTGAATCCACATCCGGCAACCCATTCGAAATCCCCTGCTGAATAAATTGCTTCCCACCAAACACCTCAGTATAGTACCCTTCATGCCCAATATCACCCACATTTTCTAATGGCAGCCCTCTGGGCCAAACAGACCGTTGCCCAAAATGTATGTATGGGTTCACAACAGTCCTATTCGGATTTTCATGACTATACTGCAAAATAACCTCTTGCCTAGCACTCTCACCAACCAATTCAACATCAAAATGTTTACCAATATCATTATCAATTACATCACCACGATCATCAGCATCAAATATCTTTTTTGCACCGTGTTGAATAGCAAACAAATACCCAACATTTTTTCTAACAAATGAATTATAAGGCAAGAAATCAACAACCCTAAACCCTAATTTAGCTTGTTCTTCAAGTGACAAATAAATCGTACCTTTCAAACTCCAATCACTGGGGGTTTCCGAATTCCCTATCGCAAGAACTTGCCACCCTTTGATCTTTACCAGGTTCCGAAGCGAATCAGTCGGGTAATTTGGCACAGAAACCACGATCCATTGTTCCGATTTGAAATTGGCAAAAGGGGTGGTCTTATCAGTAATGGGCTCAATCGAATTGTAATTAATTTGGGGGAAATGGATAGATTCGAGCTGCTTGGTTTGGGATTGGAAGCATAGAAGGGTTGAAGTGTCGCCGACCTTACGGAGGAAGAAAAGGGCGGCGACAGTGGCAATTAGGAGTCCGATTGTGACAATTTTGTAAAGATTTTCGGAGACCAATGTTGAAAAATCGAGACTTTTTGACTCGGAAAAGCGGCCTTCAAGGTGATGATGGGTTGGGATCGATTTCTGCTGCTTGGATTTTGGGGGTACACGATCTTGGACCAACATTGAATCTAGTTATGTATGCACACACACTTACACACACTGTCAGACTGTTTCTCTCACACACACTTACACACACAGTGGGAAGAATTGTTCTTCCTTGTTTCTAAGCTGATTCTCACACTAAATTGACTGCAAAACTAAGATTTCTCACTGTGAAAGCACACGCAGTAGTCAGTGTGTGAAGTGTGTGTGTGTGTGTTTTTTAGAACACAGCTGTGAACTGCAAAGAAAGAAAGAAGGGATGGCTACCGACAGGTTCTATGTGTGTTTTCTTATGCTTGAATGTAACTGCAAGTAGTAGTTTGATGTTGGTGGGACCTACCAATTTTTTGGGGAGTCTTTTGTTTGTGTGTGTTTTACTTTGTTTATTACATTTTCTATATTTTAAGAAGAATTTCATTTTGGTAGAGAGTTGGATTGATTACCTAATCAACTACTTCCTCGGTCTGTCCGTCCGTCCGTCCGAAGGGACACAAATTTTCTTTTTGAGCGTCTCATTTGAAGAGGCACAACTCAAAAATAGAAAATTTTTTATTACTTCTTTATTTGTGGGATCCACTTATTATACTTACAATAAATATCCACTAATTATTCTCTACCCCACTTTCTCTTTCCTACATTACTTTTCATACTCACAATATTTATTCCACTATACACTTTTTCTCTTTTCTACATCACTTTTCTTAATTTTGTGCAAGGCAAAAACTTTGCCCATTCGAACAGAACGAAGGGAGTACTTCATTTGTAATAGAAGGTGGATCTGGTCTACAAGAAAGACCCCTTTGGGATCGGGACCGATTAGGCTTAATCGAAGTTACAGCACAACAATTTGGTGGTCCGCAATCTCGATCGTTCATTCGTATCTCGTCGATTTTTATTTTTATTTTTATTCTTCATTGATAGCATTTTAATTATTTTACTCGGCTCGTCATTTTCTACATGTTTAATTATGGCTCATCATTTTCTACATGTTTAATTAGCTCGTGCACCCGTACACTTCAACTACTGCTACGCGGTGCTACATCACCAGACCCAAATCCTCTTTCGAAAATTGGATTAGAAAACTAAATATTTCACTTCTTAATTATTTGCTTGAATTGCTCTAAGCTAATTTGAAGTCATACATTAGTCCGATGGCAAGTGTTAATTGTGTTTCATTTGTCAAAAGAATAAAATTAAGGGAAAATTACCAATGGATCCTTCATCCTAAGTGAAAAGATCAATTTACACAAATATTTTGAAATTTAACCGACTAGTCCGGCATCATAATCAAAATTTCATCTAGTCCTTCACCCAAACTAACCCTTACCCAAAAATAAAAAATCATCCCCCCCTCTCTCTCTCTCTCTCTTCTCTCACTTTCTCTCTCTACCATTCTTCCGGCGACCCTTCCCCTTCCCCTCCGGCGACCTCTTCCTTCCTACCTCCGGCGACCATCTCCCCCTATTCCGGTGACTGTATACTCTGCTCCTCCGGCGACCGTCTCCCCTACTCCGGCGACCATCTCTCTCTCACTCTCCGGCCACCACTCCCCTCCGTATCTCCGGCCACCCTCCCTTCATCGGACCAAAGAAATTCCGGCCAGATCTGGAAATTCCACGATTAATTTCGGCCAGATCTAGATTAATTTCGGCTTGAACTCCACAAGAACTGCATAATCTTTGCGAAGATCTTCGACTTGGTGAACATCTTGACAGCCTCCTCAGCTTTCTTGACAGCCCCATCTTTCTCCGACACAAAGCGCATAATCTTTGCGAAGATCTTCGAGCTAGACTTTGACTTTTTAGCTCGAAATTGCTGCATGTCCGCTCGAGCCACTTCGGTGAGCCTTAGCAAGATAACTAGACTCATCTCGCAATCCCGTGCTCCAACTCTTCCACCCTCGGCTTGGCTAGCTCAGAATCCCGCTTGGCTTGATGCTCCTCCGTTTGTGCTCTCTCGAGGTTGAGTTTCGGTTCTTCAATCGCCTCTTAGTACCGTCCACTCCTTCAACACTTGTAATTTTGAATCTTCGGCCTCATCGTTTCTTGAATAATGGGATCTCCACATTTGCTTTCTCAAGTTCTTGTTCTATATACTTGCGTCTCTGCATATAACAGTCCAACATAAAGAGATTTTTAATTTAGCGAAAAATATTTTCAAAAACTAAATCTCCAAAACACGAAGCATGGAGCTTAAATAACAGGAAACAGTGACACTAATTTACTAATAATGGACTAAGATATTGACAAGGTTTGAATCATCCATATAAATTATCAAATTCAAAGCATAACAATCTAATAAAGCACCAATCAGATATAGCAACACGTGGATAATCAGTATGCTGCCATTTTTAGCCTTAGCTCTATTTCTGGTATTTATAAAATTTAATTATTTCTCCGTCCGTCTCACATCAAGATATCAAGAGTTTACAAACTTATTAAGAAAATATTAGAAAATGAGTAAAAAGTTACAAGTGAACTTAAGTAAAAACAATTGTGAACATAACAAATATGTCAAATAATCTCATAAAATTGCAAAAACAGAGGTCATAAAGGACTAAAACAACTGTGAACTTAACAAAAAAACAACAGCAAACTTAAGTAAAAACAACTGTGAACATAACAAATATGTCAAATAATTTCATAAAATTGCAAAAATAGAGTCATAAAGGACTAAAACAACTGTGAACTTAACAAAAAACAACAGTGAACTTAACAAATAGGTCAAATAATCTCATAAAATTGCAAAAATAAAGACTATAAAATTCTAAAAACAACTGTGAACTTAACTAAAACAATTGTGAACTTAATTAAAAACAATTGTGAACTTAACAAATATGTCAAATAATCTCATAAAATTGCAAAAATAGAGGCCATAAAAGACTAAAACAACTGTGAACTTAACAAATAGGTCAAATAATCTCATAAAATTGCAAAAATAGAGGCTATAAAGTACTAAAACAACTGTGAACTTAATAAAAAACAACAGTGAACTTAAGTAAAAAACAACTGTGAACATAACAAATATGTCAAATAATCTCATACAATTGCAAAAATAGAGGCCATAAAGGACTAAAACAACTGTGAACTTAACAAAAAACAACAGTGAACTTAACAAATATGTCAAATAATCTCATAAAATTGCAAAAATAAAGGCTATAAAAGACTAAAAACAACTATGAACTTAACTAAAACAACTGTGAACTTAACTAAAAAAAATCTATGAATTAAGTAAATAATAGTCATTTTCATGCATAAATTATGAATTTAGCTAAAACAACTGTAAACTTATCTTAATTGTTCTTAGAACAAATGTATAAAATAACTGTGAACTTAATAAAAACAACTGTGAACTTTGTAAAAACTGTGAACTTCTGTAATTTGCTCCAGATTATATGTTGATGCTACTAGTTTGATTCGTATTGACGATACGAACACACCGGTGGTTTCAGAATTTTTTTTTGATTTCTAGATCTTAAGATATTTCGTTTTAAAGTTTTGAGGGAAAAAAAAAAAAGGAAGAGAAAGAAAGAAAGTGCAGAGGGGGAGATGGGGAATGGATCACATGCGTCCACGTCACTTAAGCGGTGTCATTTGTGTAATTTTGTCAAATCTATCAAGGGCATGTGTGACCATTTACAATGGAAGGACCTGATGGTAGATTCTCATATTCCATGAATTAGTTGGTTGAATTCATTAGAATTAGGAACCAATTGGTAATTGTCCCTAAAATTAAATGAGTTAGTTGTCGCGAATTTTTCTATTTAGTAAGATATTAGGCCTGGCAAGTTGTTGTGCAAAGTGGGTTGGGTGTTAAAACGAGTTGTGGTGGGTTGAAATTGGTCGATTCACTGCAACCCGTTTAAGTTAATGAGTCAAATGAGTCGTGTTGAAACAGGTTGAATCGATGGATTGAGACGAATCGATCCATTTATTTTTTCTGACAAGATGTATTAGATTCATTAATTCTGATTATTTATGTTTGCATGTTGAAATTGATCGGGTATGTTCAGGTTGAGCCGACCCGTTAAACTTATCGGGTTGAGCCTGTAACTTGTTTAACTCGCTAAATTAAATGAATTGAGTTGGATCGGATAATTAATGAGTTGAGCCGTACAACTAACTAACGGGTAACGGATCGAAATTGTCAAGGCTAATGATCATTCTATTCCATAGAGAATTGCCCATTGAATCATAAAAGCTAATTAGCAACCTCGGATTAATCCACACAATTATAATTCCTTTTGTGAACTTGGTTGTTAAATTTGTGAAAACCTTCCTATTATCATATTCAAACTAATATGAAGTTAAATAAAAAAATAAAAATAAAAATAAAAAGGGAGGACATTGAAGTCAGCTTTGAGAGTTGAGATGTTGCCAACTTGAGAAGCAAATAGGTATGGCATAGCTTCAAATTAAAGTTAGTTGTACTTACTTGACTTGTACCTTTCAACTCTTGTAAATCTGTCTTTTTGCTAAACTGGTAATGCCCATGGGCCAGTCCAACCACACTTTACGCTTAAAGTGGAATGCTCCCATGTAAATAGGTAGGCAATTGGTGGGTGGGTTGAAATTGGCGTTATGATCCGTGTTTAAGTTAACGAGTCAATGAATTGAGTTGAAACGGGTCAGGTCGATGGGTTGAGACGGCACGATACGTTTATTTTTTTCAGGATGAATGTATTAGATTCATCAATTCAGGCTATTTATATTTGCGGGTTGAAACGGATCGAGTCGGGTTTGTTGACCCGTAAACTTAAACGAATAGATAATGAGACGAAATTGTTGGGCCTAAATCTAAAGCACATTTGGGCTATACAAAAGTGGGCCAAGTCTTATTCTCATTTATTCTAGATCCTTGAATTAACCCAAAATTGATCCACACAACTTCATTTTATGGCCATTGCTTAGGGTGTACTCTCGAGTTTTAAAAATTGGGAAAGGGCAGAAACCTAAACTTGCTCCCGAATGAATTGGAGTGAAAGAAAGATTTTTTTTGAGCATTTCCCTCTACACAATCCTCCCGAAAGTGGAGGAAATGAAGGAAATGAAATACAATCCTCCCAAAAGCGGAGGAAACGGAAGGAAATAAAATGTTATAAAAGAAACTTTTTTGATAAACCTATTTACCATTCAAATATAAACTCTTTTTTTCTTTCATTTAGCTATATTTTTTTCTTCTCTTTCCTTCTCAACTCGAGAGCACTTCGTGAATAAATTAAATTTCTTCCCTTCCCCTCTTTTCCCTTCCCTTCCCTTTCCTTTCCTTTCTTTTCTCTCTTTTTAAAACTCCTTTCTTTTCTCTTTTTAAAACTCGAGTGCACATCCTTCGTGTAAAACAAATTTTTATTTTGCAAAATATCGTTTTTTTAGAATATTTTCCTAAAATACAATATTGCTAAAAATATTATTGACAGTAACAAATTTAAGCTTAAATTTACTATTAATTTACTATTGCCGCCCACTGGCGGAGCCAGTAATGAAATGTTTTATGTCAAAAACTCAAATTGTTATGCAATTCTTGCCGGTGATTGGACTTTGTAACTTCATATTGTATTTCAGTAAACTTGTATCCATCTTTTTTTACCATTGGCTTGTATAGGGTGGCGGATCTACACCAAATATTTGTTGGGAAAATTGTCTATTTGATAATAAATAAGGCTTTCTTGAAAGTAAATATATCAAATTAATCTATTTCAAATGTAGATTATTAATATGCAATCAAATTTTCATTTTTCTAAAATGGAACCCAATGGAATTCTTGATCAAAAGTCGGTCAAATCTCACTTTTACAAAATCAAAATTCCAACAATCTCTCACATGAATGACAAATTAATGCATGCATGAATGCAGACTCGTCTGAAAGTTTCGACGAACTATTATTGCATCGAGATAGGTAGCTTATGGCCTTGAACCTTCCATAGTGAAATACTATCGAATATACTAGCCATTTGGTAGCGAGACGCTTTGAACCAGTGAATGTATAGTGTATACCAAGACAATAGTACTCACACAATAACAGTTCTAACACGTTTTGTTCTCACGTTTTGTCCATTTCGGCCCTGGACCGTTCTTGATTCATAAGTGTTTCAATTTAGGCTCCGTTTGTTTCATGTAAAACATTTTTCGGAAAATGTTTTCCTTGTTTTCGGGTGTTTGTTTCAAGGAAAATGTTTTTCGAAAAATGTTTTACCTACTTTCGAGTGTTTGGTAACCACTTGTAAAAGAAAGTCAAATGTAAAACAATTTACAAGGATGTAAAAAAAGGAGGTTTTCTTTGTAAAATGATTTACCAATTTCAAATTCGTAAATCATTTTACAACTCTTGTTCTTAGCCTTAATGTACAACTCATATTACGCTCGATACAACATAATAATAATAATAATAATTAAAAAAAAAATTTAACTGCCCCCACCCACCCCACCCCACCCCCCCCCCAAAAAAAAATTTTTTTTTTTGGAAACCGCCCCACCCACCCCCTGCCTACCCCACCCCACCCCCACTTCCCCAAAAAAAAAAAATTTTTTTTTTTTTGGTAACCGCCTCACCCACCCCTGCTACCCCACCCCCCACCCTCCCCCCCAAATTTTTTTTTTTTTTTTTGAAACCGCCCCACCCGCCCCGCCTACCCCACCCCCCCCACCCCCATAAAAAAAAATTATTTTTTTTTGGAAACCGCCCACCCACCCCGCCTATCCCACCCCCCACCTCTCCCCCCCAAATTTTTTTTTTTTTTATTATTTTTGGAAACCGCCCCACCCACCCCCCCGCCTATCCCACCCCTACCCACTTCTCACCCCCCAAAAAAAAAAAAAAATTATTTTTTTTTTTGGAAACCGCCCCACCCACCCCCTGCCTACCCCACCCCCTACCTCCCCCAAAAAAAAATTTATTTTTTTGAAAATCGCCCCCACCCACCCCCTGCCTATCCCACCCCCCAAATTTTATTTTTTTATTTTTTGGAAATCGCCCACCCACCCCTTGCCTACCCCACCCCTACCCACCCCCACCCCAAAAAAAAATTTTTTTTTGGAAACCGCCCACCCACCCCCGCCTACCCCAACCCCCCAAAAAAAAATAAAAATTGGAAACCGCCCACCCACCCCCGCCTACCCCACCCCTACCCCCCACCCAAAAAAAAATTTTTTTTTTTGGAAACCGCCCACCCACCCCCGCCTACCCCAACCCCCCAAAAAAAAAAAAAAATAAAAAATTTGGAAACCGCCCCACCCACCCCCGCCTACCCCACTCCCCCCCAAAAAATTTTTTTTTTTTTTTGGAAATCGCTTCACCCACCCACCCCCCAATTTTTTTTTTATTTTACACTCTACCCACCCCCCAAAAAAAATAATTTTTTTTTTTTTTTATTAAAAAATTAAAAAAATTGGGGGTGGGTAGGGGGCAGCGAGGGTGGGGCGGTTTTCAAAGTTGATTTAAATTAATAAAAAAAAGTGACATTTTCGGAAAACATTTTCGTCAAATTTGCCAAACAACTGAAAACAAGACCATGATATTTTACAAGAAAATATTTTACATGGAAATCTTTTTACATGAAAACATTTTACAAGGAAACTTTTTTACATGAAATCATTTTACATGAAAATATTTTTCGGAAAATGTTTTACGCGAAACAAACGGAGCCTTAGAAGCGGCCTTATTACTTCTCACTTACTCCCTCCGTCCCATTAGTAAGAACAAATTTACTGTAGACACGGGAATTAAGGAAAAGTGAATTATAGTGGAGAGAATAGTGAATTATAATGGTGTTATGAGTATTAAAATAATGTAGGAGAGAGAATGAGTGGAGGGAATAGTAAAGATTCCTTTCCATTTTAGGAAGTTTGTGGTTTGTAATGGGACGACCAAAAAGGAAAGTTTGTGGTTTGTAATGGGACGGAGGGAGTATATAGGTGATCTCCCATAAAGAGTATCCTGCTATACTCCACCACTTAGGTATAGGAATCATTAAAAGCTTTAAGCTTACCCTCACCACACGTCATCAGGTGTTTTAGCACTTAGATGGCTTCTGAGAATGAGTTATAATGAGTTCTAAGCGCACATACTAGAATTTTCATAATTTAGTTGCCTCATTGAATCAAGGGCATGGGATCTCCAATTTTTAAGGTTGAGTGTCCACTATGAATTTCTTTGTTTGTGTGGGTTTTTAACTTCATTCCCCTTACCAGACAATTTGATCTCCTATTCATACCCTTTGGTATACGGATCCGTTTTTGACTTCACATGGCTAGTTGTGACAGTCTCATTTGAGATCAATTGTCTTATGGTAATATGTCAATGACCATTGTGTCTTGACTTACCACGATGTTCTACACCTTTTCCTATTTCTCATTGTCGTCACAATGCCTTAGGTCATGTAGACACAAACTTATTCCATAAAGGAATATCTTTCAAGACCATTCAGCGTTTATCTTTATCTAATGCCATCAACTCAGATTCCTTATTGAATCGAGTTGTTCATGTTGTCTTGGAAGTTTGACACCGCTGCTCCATTTATTGTGAACACATTTTTCACCTTGGAGTTTATTTGTGTCTGATATCCAATCAGTATATCCTTTTCATACTATTGAATATCTTATTTATTGTAATCTGTAATCACAAGAATATCTTTAAGTACTCCAAGTACTTTGACTATATTTAGTGATTTATTACAAGACTTTTAGTCTCTCTAGAATGGTCAATCTTTTCGAGTGATCAAATTCTTCTATCGGTCAGTTTCTTTGAGTGGTTATTATCTCTGTACCGGTCCGACTTTCCAAGTATTCAATATCTCTAAGTGGTTTGACCTCCTTAGAGTCTACCTCTCAGGAATCTACCTTACAAAGATTATCTCTCAAGATTCTACCTTATAGATTTCATCTCTCAAGAATCTATCTGTTACTTCTCAATAATTTAGCTTATTCGAGAGTCTATCTTGGAGAATTTATCTAACTCTTATGATTCTACCATTAAAGAGTCTATTACTTTAAGAATCTTCTCTCTTCAGATTCTATATCTCAAGAGTCTCACTTTTGAGATCAATAATCTGCCTTTTCAGATTAATAATTCGTCTAAATAGAGTTTATTTCTCAAGATTGTTTTCCCTTTAGAAATCTATCTTTTGAAATTCTAACTCTCTTGACTATACTTCTTGAAAGTCTGCCTTAAGACTTTATCTTTCACGAGTTTTCCGTTTATAGATTCATCTTTCAAATACTTCCTTTTAAGAACCAATTTGCAACCCAACGGTTCGCATTATGAAAGAAGATCAACCAACTTCCAAATGTATGATGAACTATTCATTTAAATGTTAACAACATTATTTAACAGTTTTCGTTTAATTTTCTACCATAGAAAATTAGGACCAAAAGACTAGCTTCTTTTGTCCACAAACTGTGTCTTAATTCATCTTACTATTAAGATAAATTTTTTACAGTTTTATAAGTTCTCTTCTTAAACTTATATTATTTCCTTTTTACTTCAAGGAAATATGATTTCAAGAAATACCAAATTCCTTGTCTTTGACTTAAGTACTTTTACTTAGCTTGTACCCCCACAATTGAGGTGTATTCCTACACTTGAGGTGTACCCCCACACTTAAAGTATTTATAAAACGTCTTACGATTATGCCATAATCTGTAATTAGTTTTATCAAATTCTTTCTTGGGTATCTCATTAAAAATGACAGTACAGCTTCTCCCACAAACTTGGTTAAGCCAGAGCTTATTGCATTTATCATCTCTTTAGGGGTATGATTCTTGCATTTAGCTCCTGCATTAGACTGAGTTGAATATGTTGTGATCGTTTGATGAATACTGCCGGAAACCTCACAAATATCCTCAAACGGCGCCGCATATTCCCCTCATTCTAGCTTTTAGAATCTTCTTTATATTAAGTTGATTCGTCAACTTCATTCTTATAAGTTTGGAAAGCCTCCAAGACTTTATCCTTCCTTATTAAGAGAATGTCTTGTGCAACCATTTATAAAGTAATTAAATACTTTTTTCCACCTCGAGTTTGTACTAACTTTAGATCACAATTATTTGTGTAAGCTAACTCAAGAGGTGTCGTGTTTCTTATTATTGAAGAAAATGATGACTTAGTCATTTTATCTTCTACGCAAATTTCACACTTGTCAGTTGAATCGAATTTATTCATGAGAATTAATTCTTGATTCACTGACATCTTAATTGGGTTGAAATTCACATAACCTAATTTATCATGCCATAAATTAGAACCTTTCAAAAGGTAAACATAAGAAACACCAATGCTCTTTGCCTCTAGACAAGGTACCCTTTATCGAGAAATCAATTTTTTTCTTGGTTAATACAATTTTATCTGACTCAAACACTTGTCTAAATCCAGTCTTGCTCAACATTGATCTGGAAACAAGGTTCTTGCGAATGTCTGAGACATGCAGCATATTCATGAGAGTGAGTTCTATGTCTGAAGTCATCTTCAGCATAATCCTTCCAAGTCCCACGACGTTGGAAGTAGAAGAGTTTCTCATTTACACCTTCCTTCCATTGAAAGGAGTGTTTTATGAGAAGTTCTCTTTATCAGCATATATATGGTGGGTAGTTTTAGCTCCAGTGTCTATCCATCATTCTTATGGGTTGACCTTCAACTTGCTAAGTTGGCTTCAAACCCCCTTAGTTCTCAATCAAGCCTATTCAACCTTTCGTTGACGTTGGCTTTGATTCATGTTGTCCATTTCCCTTCTTGGAATACGACAAACTTTTGCTACGTGATTGGTATTACCACATCTTATAACTAATCTTGGAACCGGTTCCTTGAACCTTATAGTCCGTTCCAAAGTGTTCTACAACTCTTTGGTTGTCCCCATGTGACAGTGCTCTTTGAACGGGCATCATTTGGTCCACTCAGTATGTACGTCCTACATATGAGATTTTTCTTGATTCCATTCTTCTGCGGCTATCTGTCTTTGCGGATTGGCTATCTGTCTTTTTGGATCTGGATCATCATCATCATCCTCCTTTTCGGTTATCTTTGGAAAATCTGGATCATCATCCTCTTTCTCTTCGGTTTATTTGCCTTGGCGAATCTGGATCATCATCCTCTTCCTCTTCGGTTATCTGCCTTGGCAAATCTGGATCATCATCTTCTTTCTCTTCGGTTATTTGACTTGGCGGATCTGGGTTATCTGCCTTGCATGAACTTCTTTGTTTATAAGTCCGCTCCATGTTGTCAATAATTCTTTGAATCACTTTCGGGATTATTGTTGACCTTCTCGATATCTTCTAGTTAACTTCCAATGCTCTTCTAGTTATCCTTCCTTGAAAATCGTCATTTTTCTCGTTAAGTCTTTAACGATAATGTCCTTCGGTTGTCCATCATCATTGACTCATATTTGTCATAAAACCAAGAAAACGTTAATATCTTCTTGCGATTGTTGGAAAAATTGTCTATTTGACAATAAATAAGGCTTTCTTGAATTTAACGAAATGACAAATAATATAATGAACCATAACATAATTAACGGGGCAGTAAATAAAGATAAACTAGAATGCAAAAATTAAAGCAAACCGAGTAATTAAAGAAGTCGAGTCTTGTGTTGGACACAATCTCCGCAAGAAGATATTGCCCCGCACTGGTGCTAACGGCCCATGCAATCTTCTCTCAAGATAAAACGACTTTACAGTCATTAATAGGAGCACTCCAAATTAATGACTTCGGCGAACAAAATTTGTGTTTGACACTTCCAGACTTTGAAGAATACTTGTGCAACAAGATGCTCTATCTTCTAACAGATGATGTTAAGAATTCCGTTGAATTCTGTGACTGAATTTCAAATTCAGTTAGATATCTAACCGAGATCGTTAACTCGGTTAAATATGTGATTCTCTACTTCTAGTGAGAAGAGAGAGTGAATTTATGAAAGAGAGAATGATTTAATCAATGAATGATTTTATTTGACAAACCAGGGGGTCTATTTATAGTGTATGAAGAGTTGTGGTGTCTATTTGGAATAATCACAAATTGCACCCCTTAATTCTTAGCCATTGGATCTGATTCGAATGGAGGGTGGAGATCAGCTGGGTCGGCCCAACAACCTTGACCCGCCTATTTGAAAAGGCATGGGTCACTTCCCACCTTTTCATGAACCATTACAACCCAATTGCTCAAACCGGATCCGCCAGCCCACCTGGGGCTCGGCCCAAACCAACCCAAGCAGTTGCCGACCCACCTTGCTGAACCTATATGGGCCTCGTCCCAAACCAAGCCACCCCAAGCCCACGAACCATGAACCTGAGCCAACTTTTGTCAAAAGTTTAAGGCTCCTTAGCTCCTAGCGACGAAGTGCAAAGTGTGCGCCTCAAAGCGCCCATTGCGACCTTCGCGGGCTTCGCGGGAATGGTCCAAATTGAGCTAGTACAAAATCTAGCACAATTGGGCTACTCCTTGCATGGTTGGTCCAATGGCCCAACTAGGTTGGCCTAAGGAGATTAACTTGATGTCTCCTTCCTTGGATGGATCCACTTATAAACTATCATTGCTTTACATCTTTAAGCAATGTGGGATAACTATTTCATATCCCATAAACTCTTCATATACCCATTTCTTTTTGCATACTTTGAACATTAATTTCTCATTCACCACTAATTGGTTTTGAGAAAGTAAATATATCAAATTAATCTACTCCAAATGTAGATTATTAATATGCAATCAAATTTCCATTTTTCTAAAATGGAATCCAATGGAATTCTTGGTCAAAAGCCGGTCAAATCTCACTTTTACAAAACCAAAATTCCAACAATATTTTGGTGTTGCTTGTTCTTTACTAAAAAAAAAATTGATGCAAAACTAAAATTCAATATGTTTATATACGTAAGAGATAATAGGCTTCACTAGGCACCACTTTACATACATAAATATAATATGCTTCACTAGGCGTGAAACATTTGATGTTGCATGTTCTTTAAAACAGATCAAAACGACGTCGTTTTGCAAAAAAAAATAAAAAATTGGTTGCCTGGACAACCCCATGCACTACTGTAGATCCGCCCATGCTTGTATAAGATTAAAAAATCGTTAAGAAGGATCCACAATAGTTGAATGACTAAAATATTCAACGTACTTTCACATTTTTTTCAAACAATGCAATGTAATAGTTAGTGACATCTTAATCCAATTTACTTTATAATTTTGTTACATATAATGCAGTGGACTATTTTACACCCTAACTACGTTAAAAAGTTAACAAAAATGCTGATTTGGCATCCTAGTCAGCTTGCCACATAAGAAGAAACATGTAAACCCATCAAATATAATAATCTCCGTTAAGAAAAAAATTAACACCGATTAAAAAACACTCACATTTCAACCTTTCCCATCATCTTCCAAACTGTATCCAATTCACCACCACCATCACCACCGCCATTAACACCATAACCAAAATTTCTTCCGACTACCACCACCACCACCACACAATCCGGCCAAAATCCTAAGGAAATCACTCATTCCTCCATTAAACCTCATTCCCTTGTAATATCTTTCACGAACCCACTTTATTTTAGCTTTGATTTTTTGTAAAAAATGAAATTTGGACAAAAATACACATACATACACAAGAATCTGGACACGAATCTACAACAATGGTGTTTCGAAGAATTTGAAATCATAAATTTGAAAAAAAAATGAAAACACAAATTTGAATATTGAAATCCCAATTTACGAACTTGGGGTTTCAATTTTCGAATTTGAAACCTAAAAACACATCTGATTTAGCTCACTAACCAGCCCTTCATCTTCCATGTTTACGCTGAGAGAGAAAGGGGGAACTCACATGAGGAAGAAGATGAAATGGAGAGAGAGAGAGAGAGAGAGAGAGAGAGAGAGAGAGAGAGAGAGAGAAGACTCGGTAGTTAGCGGTGTCGGATGTGATGGGGAAAATGGAGTAGTGGTGGAAGGGGGCAGGCGTGAATCCAGGATTTTGAAATTGCGTGGACTTGATATTTAAAAAATATTGTAAACAATAATAACAGTGAAATATAACTCATATATTAAAAAAAGTTACATATAGTGGGTGACTTAGGTAAAAAAAAATTGAGCCCACCTCAAAAAAGGCTAGATCCGTCCCTAAAAGGGGGCAGGGTGGAGAGGACGAGGATGGCGAGAGTGGGAAGGGGGAGAGGGAAGCTACTCTGGGAAAGAAGGAGGAGATGTGGGTTGGGTTTATTTGGGGTTGGGAGAGATTGCAAGGGTAGAAGATAGGGAAGAAAACAGTGGGTTTATTAATTAAGTAACTGACGTTAGATTTTTAACGGGTTAGTTGGTCATTACTCCCTCCGTCCCACGTGAATGCAAACTTATTTCCTTTTTGGTCCGTCCCACGTGAATGCAAACTGCCCAAAATGAAAATAAATTTATTATTTTATATTCACCCTACCCCACCCACTCATTCTCTCTCTTCATTTCCTACCACACAATTTATTCAACCAACTCCACTCATTCTCTCTCTTCATTTCCTACCACACATTTTCATTATCTTAATAATATTTCTTAATTATCGTGCCCGGAAAAATGGTCCACAATGACGTGGGACGGAGGGAGTATAACATATTACATCAAATATTGTCCAAGTCATCATTTCGTTAATATGATTTAACGTCATTCAACTGAGTTGCATTATTTGTAAAAAATCTCAAAAGTAAATTGCATTATATTATCAATAGATAGTACATTATATTTTGTGAAATTGAAAATATAGTACATTTCATTTCATGGTTTGGTAATTTACTCCTACTCTTTTCAATGCATATTACACAGCCGTTCAACACACAATTAGAGTGACAAATAAAAAAGGATAAATAACTCAAAAAAAATCCTAAAATTTCAAATATCTCACCGCCCCGCCATTTTCCTCAAACCGAGACACAGCAAAAATAGCATGGAAGCAGCACAATTTCCATTTCCATGTCCTCTAGAACGAACAGTTGCTTCCGCTCTTCTCCTTCTCTCCACTACACCTCCCTCTCTCTCTCCTCCAAGGTAATTATCTCAATCCTCATTTCACAATTCAACTTCAGTATCGATCTATTGTATCTGTATCTGTTTAATTTCTGAATTTCATTTGATTGTGATGATCATGAATGTTGTTCACTCTGTAGCGGTAAGAGGAGCAACACTGATGATGAATCAGAGAGTTTGTTTGCGTTTGGTAGCCGTGGTAACTCCAAATCATGTGTTTCGACGTCGTCAACTGTGATCAGCAAGGACGGTTCGTTTCCGGAGTCTCGAGGAAAACGTAGGGTGAATTTGGTCCCTCATGTTGATCGTTTTCATGAGATGACGACGATGAAGGTAATTATCATGTTTTGGTGCTCGTTGAGATCTATATTTAGTGTAATTTTCTAGTAAATTTTGTTGGATTTGATGAAGCTAGCAACGTCATTGAAATTCCTCGTGTTTGAATTGCTTTCGATTCATTTCCAATGCGATTGATTATTGTTAAAAGTAGATTATCCATTAGTTTTCAGCTGAAATTTGCACTTCCCGTCCCTTTGAACTGCTGTTTATTTTGAATTTCTTATTGTTTAGATCAAACTTAACCGAGACTCTGTTTCAGAAAAATCTCTTGCCTTGCTCAATCTAGCTCTAAATTATTCGGATTTCAATGTTAATATTCTGAAGTATTTGTAACAACTACACTTCTGATTAGTATCCTATTCAAATTTGAATGATATTTCCAGTTCAATTTGTGTTTATTTAGCTCACCACAAGTCTATTAGCAGTTTTTTTTCCGCCATTGATTGATCCGTCCGGTTTTCCTTCAACTCATGAATTAGCGTACGTATAATCCTCAGTTGGTTGGATTTCACGCAATTTTTTCAGTTTCTGCTGAAATTTTGAATTTGACAGGTGGTGAGAAAGAGCCGTTCAAAGACCTTCTGGATCTCCGACTGCCGGAAAACTTCCTCCGACGATCCTTCAACGCTTCATTCATCTGGAACCGCATCTGAGAAAACAGAGACATCGTCGTGTTTGACAACTGAATCCAGCTCGATTTCTAGCGGATGGAGCTCCGGTGCATCAGCAATGAAGACATGGAAGGAGGAGGCTGAAACGACGTCGTCGGTTCGTGGAACGAAAAGGAAGCCAGCCGGCTCGGGGTTCCTAAGCAGCCGATGCGAAGCCATCATGAAGCTGTTATCTAACGGTTGCTGTATCTCTGAAGTGAGGATTCGTCAGTTGCTTGGTGACAACCCAGACACAAGCAAAGCCTTGAGAATGTGACCTCTCTCTCTCTCTTGACTTTTCAACTTACCACGTGGCATGATACTAACCGTTGATATGTAATCGTTGATTATCGTACGATTGTGATTAACGTGTGGGCTATTAAACATTGAGTCGTGGCAGAATATGATTGGTTTAAATTGAATGGGACATGCAGGCTGCTGAGGAAAGAAGAGGTGATGAGGTCCGGAGCTGGAGGCCGAACCGACCCATATCTTTACAAGGTACTCTAAATTATTACATACTCGTACTCCAGTATTTTTTAACGCACAAACTAATCTAATTAAGCATTACTCTCTCCCGGAGGTCACAATTTTTTTTATTTTTTTGACATTTCATTTGAAGGGGCACAATCCAAAAATAAAAAGTTTTTTATTACTTTATTATTTGTGAAATTCACTTGTCATACTCACATTAAATATCCACTAACTATTTTCTATCCCACTTTTTCTTTTTTACATCACTTTTCATACTCACAACATTTATTTCACTATACACTTTTTCTCTTTTCTACATCACTTTTCTTAATTATCGTGCAAGACAAAATTTTTCCCCCATCGGGCGGGACGGAGGGAGTAGTATTTACTAATATTTATGAAAAATTTAAATCTATTATTTGCATTATATTGTTCATTACATGCTAGATGTAGATGCTACTTCTATAATTTGGCAAAGCTAATGAATGTTTTAAATTATTTCAAAAGTAATACTAAATTTATTATAAAAGAATGTTACATAATTTTGTTTACAAATAACAATGTTGTGAATGAATGACTGGATATTATAATTATAGGTCCCACTACTTATTATTTCAACACTCAATCAATTTTTTGTAAAATATGTTTGTGGTCAAAATTTTGTAAACTTTTCATCCGTAACATTTTTTTTAAATTAGTGTCAATCTCCAAACATGTCCTTTTTTAAAAAAATTATCGTTGTTGATTTATCACATTTTTTAAATGGGTTTATTACAAAAAAAAAAAAAACTCACTAAAAAAGATAGCATTTACAAAAAAAAAAACATATAAGATGGAAAATTACAAAAAACTACTTTTTTTTTTCTTTTTTTACAAAAAACTTTTTTTTTATCAGTTTTGGTCAAACAACTGATAATTTCAGTTATCAGTTGTTTGAAGAGTAATTTGTGTTCAAACAACTGATAATTTCAGTTATCAATTGTAAACAAGTGATAACTGAAATTATCAGTTGTTTGAACAACTGATAACTGAAATTATCAGTTGTTTGACCAAAGCGATTAAAAAAAAAACAAAAAAAACAAAAAAATTTGTAATTTTGAACTTATGTGTTTTTTTTTTTTTTGTAATTTTCATCTTTCTAAAGTAATTTTTTGTAAATGCCTCTTTTTAAATAATGTGTTTTATTTGTTTTATACAATGCTTGTACCATGTTAAAATTGAACTAAATATTATATTGTTTAGAAATGTGACTTATTTTGAAACGGACAATTTTTTTTAATTTTTTTTTGCAATACTTAGTATAACTCAGATTAAGTATTATTTTTGTAAGTAAGTAATTATCAAAAACTTTATTTGCAGAAGATAAGATAGTTTTTCTTGCACAACTTTGAGTAATTATCAAAAACTTGAACGAGTAAATAATTACTTGCATTTTATTTATGAAATTCTAACTCATTCCACTATTAGGTAAAATTTGACAAGTAGATATAGAGACCAGGCGGCACATATTCCACATTCCAGAAGAGAAGATGACTTTTCTTTTATAACCATTTTGTGTTTAGCTATTCCCATTTGTTCCGACCCATTTGTAGCCGAAGTATATAACAAATTAAACAGCAACAATTATATATATTCTCTAATTCAAACTGATATTATATGAATTAGTCTGTATTAGTGATTCTGCGGATCTTCTAGAATGGATGATAATTAATGGGATTATTACTACTCTTATGCTCCGTTTGTTTCACGGAAAATAATCCCGAAAAATAATTTCTTGGAAAATATTTTTCGGAAAATGAAAATGCTTTCCGAAAAATGTTTTTTGATGTTTGGTGAATCTTGAGAAAATATTTTCCGAAAAATATTGTCCGATGTTTGGTAGTTTCATTAAAGTAACTTTCTAAAGGTAAAATCAATACAAAAATGGAAAATGAGAAAAATATTTTCCGGAAATCAACTTCCTTAGGTAGAGGTAAAGAAGTCATTTTCCTTAGAAATCAAGCTCATTTTCCATTGATCCGAAAAATGTTTTCCGTGACTTTATTTTTCGGTGTTTACCAAACACCAGAAAATGAGAAAAACATTTTCCGAAAAATATTTTCCCCTAAATAAACGGAGCCTTAATATTATGAGTGTTATTGATGCTCCAAATTTAATTTTTTTGATTAATACATGTTCGCAGTGTAAGTAGAAGACAATGTAGTATTGTAAGGAAATGACAAAAGCACAAGATATCACCTCTAATCAAATCATTATGGGATTCTTGTTGATCTAACAACAAGCAAATATAACAAGGATATCCTTTCGTGCTATTATTCATTCATTCACTAGAAGCTACCTCCCTCCGTCCCATTACAGTCCCATTACAAATTATAAGGAGAAAAATTATTGTAGATGCGTAGAATAAAGAAAAAAATAATGATATATTTCTTCCGTCTCATTTCACTTGACACTTATTTTCATTTTGGGTCGTCCCAGCTCACTTGACACTTCCCAAAATAGCCTACTTTTTATAATTTTATATTCACTCTACCCCACCACTTATTCTCTCTCTTCATTTTTCACCATTCAATTTATTCAACCAATACTATTATTTATTCCACTCATTCTCTCTCTTCATTTTCTACCACACATTTTTTTTTATTTTATTCTTTTTTCTTAGTTCCCGTGCCCACCTCAAGGGTGTCAAGTGAGGTGGGACGGAGGGAGTAAATGTTGTGAGTGTAAAAGTAAAATAAGAGAGAGAATGAGTGGAGGCACCTTACATACAAGGCACCAATAATCCCCAAACTACCCTTCGTGTGTCGTGCTCGAAAGGACGACACGAAGCCTTCATTTCGTGTACTTTTACACGACATCAACTAATTGGGTTAAATATTTGGTCGTATGAAATTATACGAAATTTAAATTTACTCTGTCATTAATTTCGTACATAACAACACGATATCATGTCCTAATATCGTGTATATCCATACGACATATCATAATGAAGGTGTTCTTCGATGATTTGCGACACGATGTTAATGATACGCATATGCTATGTTATATTATTGAATTGTGTTGTTAATTGAGCAAAATTTATACACTTATACATGACAAGGAACAAACGTCATATTGGATCATACAATATCATATAACCTATCACATTTAAGTGATACCACTTTATCCATACGACATATCATAATGAAGGTGTTCTTCGATGATTTGCGACACGATGTTAATGATACACATATGTGTAAGTACCCCAATCTAGATCACACCCTTTCAAACACACGGGAAACACCGCAGACTCATCAACACAGTCTCGACGACCCCTCTCACTCAAAACCCTCTCTAAACCCCCAACCAAACCAAGGGAGGAGCCTTCCTGGGATAAAAAGGGACAAAAGGACCTTTCAGGAATTTTCAGGAAATTGGGAAAGCAATATTGGTCCGTACGGACCTCTTTGTTGTCATAATTACTGAATCTCCTTAAAGTCCACAATATTCCCTCAAATCCCGGAAGAAATGATTACCCACATGCTTAGTTGGTCCGTACGGACCTCTTTGCATGCAAGATGGTCCGTACGGACCTTATTGCTCAGGGGACACCATAATTGCAAATATTCCTCCATCATCACAGATTCCCTCAAATCGAGGAAAACCAAAATACTGGATTACCAGGGAGGTCCGTACGGACCTCTTTGCACCTAATCTGGCACTATAAATAGAGGGCTCCCCCTCCTCATTTTCACACACCTCCCACTTCTCTCTTCCTCCCTAGGCCTTCTGCTTCCCCTCTAAGTCCTTCCGAGGCATTCCCGGCCCCTTTCGGATCCTTCCGAGGCCTTCCGAGCCCCCTCGTGGTGCTCCGAACCCTCCCCGAGCGCTCCCGAGATGCTCCCGCGCTGCCCCGAGGCACTCTCGAGGTACTGCACGAGGCCCCTCGTGGTACTCCGAGGCCTTGCTGGTCTTTCCACGGTGTCCGGCTCTTTCCGAGTCAAACCGGCGATCCCAAACCACGCGAAACTCTGCCCGAGTGACTCCCGCCACCACAACGCACGCCGAACCTCTCGCCGAGAGCGATCCCGACGATCCCCACGCACGCCGAACCTCTCGCCCGAACGCAGCCTCGCCACCTCAACTCACGCCGAAACTCTGTCCATGAGACAACCGGGCATTCCCAAAGCAATCCCGATCCGCAGGAACGCTACTCCGACCTCAAACACTATTCCCCGGCGGGAAGACAGGAGACACGAACCAACATTGGTAAGGCTTCCTTCCATTACTATTTCAATACATTTCCATACATAGCATACAATGTAGACATCCGATCTGACATGCATTTTTAAAAGCACACACACACACACACACAACATTTAAAGGATATTAGGGGTATCCGAAAGACTCGTTTTACGAGGCTACTCGGGTGAGCTCTAATATTCTAATATTCTCTTCCCGAGGAGTCATCTGACCTCCGAACTCAAAATCTCATCACACAAAAACAGTTTAAAATTATCTTTAAACTGATGCCCTTTTTCAATGTTTTGGGCTTAATAAAAACGGCGTGGCGACTCTACAAATGCGAAAACAAACGGCGAGACACCTCCAACCTGAAAACGCTGCAAAGCGGGAAATGCCAGATGCCGGGGCTGCGAAGCCTGCTCGGATCCGTGCTATTTCAGTTGGCGACTCCGCTGGGGAACGTTTTGTTTTAAAATCTTTTTAAACAAAACAAAAGATTTTTAAAACGATGATGAGGGTCAAACTTTCATTTTACCCCTTCCTTTAACTGTTGTGTGTGTGTGCACGTGCTTTACTTTTTATTTTACAAAAAAAATAAAAATACAAAAAAAAAATGCATCAATATACATCTGTGCATACATTTAAAATTCTTCAAAAACTTCTGTTTTACTCAGAAAAAGAATTTTAGAGACCGCACACTACTCGCACTGCTGCCTCGGTTACACCGCACTCTACTCACACTGCTGCCTCGGTTACACCGCACGCTACGCGCCTTCTACCTCGGATACACCGCACACTACAACCCTCAACCCGGAGTTGTCTCGGTTGCGATCCGTTAGGTCTTCCTAGGCCTCTTGGACGCGCGGGATCATTCCAAACATCCCATCCTAGCCGGCGTCAACCACACGTTTGAGTCTTGAGTTACACTCTGTCCCGGACTCGATTGGGTTTTACCCGGTCAGGTGTCATACGGCTGGATACATATACCATGCCAGCCATTTTCTGAGTCAAGTCTCGGAACTCAAGATCCCTTGCGCAAGCAAAGCGATGAAAGGTCATGCTAAAATCTTGACTCGATCTTGATTTCGAAGCTACACCAGACGATGTTCCGTCCCGGATATACACCCATGCTCGCATGACACCATGTCATCACGCCTTTGATACGTCGGCCATGACGATACGACCCGGCCAACGCCTAACGTCACGAGATCCCTTGCGCAAGCAAGGTAAAGAGAGGTCATGCCGAACTCTTGACACGATCTTGACTCGGTGGCCGGCTCGGTTCACTATTCACGTGGCTAACGCATCAAAACGAACATGACAGGCTCGGTCCTTAGGTTCTATTTTTCTTTTAGGCCGGTGGAAACCGCTTGCACTATAGGACCCTCGCACGGGCTGTCCACCTGGGATGTCGAAATACGGGTGCAAAACGAGGGGCTTATAGCCGCACGAGATGGTCTCCATCGACCGGGGAACTAGCATAGTTGCGAAAAACAAGAGCAATCTTTTCCAACCTACCTAGGATTCTCGAGAAAACATGTTTTAAGTAAATTAAAACAACAAAAAAAATCAGAAAATAAAAGAAACGGAAACCGCATGCCACGTGAGCTTTTCCCTTTTATCCCGTAAGGCCACTCCCGTGTCTAAACCTTGACCGTCACCCCCTCCAGCGAACCGAGAGCGGTTGAGAATCCCTGGAAGCCGCCTTTTCAGTATCGAGGTCACAAGGTCCGATAGCTCTTCCAGTTCAAGGTCCGCACCGTCCGATACTCCCCGTGACGGGATCAACAGATAACGGTGAGGGAAACGGAACCCCGCCACTAAGGAATCTCCGGACAATGGAGGAGGTCTGCGAGCCTTCGAAACCATCAAAAGCGCCAAGAGGAACGGCAAGCCTGGATCGTCGACACCTTGCGTCTTCGAGGAACAGTTGCAGTTCCCCAACCCGACGGAACCTTTGTTCTCATAGAGGACGAAGATATACCTGGCTCCCGGTTTCTCAAAGCTATCGGCGGGTCCCGCCTCCGCCAAGCTACGAGATCCCGGCAACGCAAAGCGGCTCTCGCTCAAAGCTCCTCGGGCGTCGGTCAAGCGGCTCCGACATGCCCGCCTCGGCTACGGTCGGTTTCCCGGCTCACGCACATCAAGCTCGGTACCAACGGCACACATACGTGCCTGCTCCGCCAGATCCCAATGCATCTCGGTATCCCCCAGGATTCAATCCTTTGCCTCTATACGAGCCTCGCAATCACAATCAAAAGTCCCCATGCTTGCCAGGGATAGGCATCCCGAGCGGATATCCCGACATCTCAAGCTTGCCACCTGCTAGTACGCGATTGGGGCTAACGAATCATTTCTCCAGTTCCCAAACACAACCCTTAGCGGACCCGGCAATCACGCCTCAACTTCAACACCGGGGTATGGGTTGGTATACACTCAACTACCTCCCCAAGACTCCCGAATGGCAATTCCATCACCAATCCACCTCCATCTTCGGTTTCCGTCCACGAAAGCGGTAACCCACCCTCGCATGCTCGATCCCTCACATGGCCCGGGCGACGAACAAATGAAAGACATGCAAGGCAAGCTAGCTAGTTCTCGGAAGGACTCCTCACTACGCCTCTTGATCCGAACAAAGTGGTCCCTCTCCCTCCAAAGTTCGGGATGTAGGAAATGGAAAAGTTTGACGAGACGGAATGCCCAAAAACCCACATCGACACCTACGTCCCGGGTATGAGAGCCAAAGGGGCAACCCCTCAACGGATGGCGAGATCATTTCCAGCATTCCTCAAATCCACGGCACTAAGGTGGTTCCTCAACGTAAAGGCGAGAAAACCGCTCCACGTGGGACCAAATCGGTGAAATCTTCACGGAGAAGTACCGCGCCAAACTTGAATGGGAAACAAACCGCCATGACCTGCAAGCCACCGAACAAAAGGATGACGAACCGGTGGGCGAGTTCTACAAAAGATGGAGCTGGAAGCTAAGCGAGATAATGGATCCACTTTCCAAAGAAGAAGCGAGATGGACATCTTCCATTCTGCCTCAAACCATCTTTGAGGACCTTGATCGGCCACCATTTCTATCCGGATCTCCGTGCGCATGGTCAACGCCGGACAAAGTTTGAAAAGACCACGAGTCTTCAAAAGGCAACGGCAACCCCTGCCTCATCTTTACCACTATCGAACAAACCCGACAACTTCAACTCCCGCCCGACCAAAGGAAAGGAAGCGGCCGGAACAGATTCTGCACTACATTCGAACGGAGCTCAAGTAAACCGTGATCAAGCGGCCCAAAGAATAGCAACCCCCTCGCTTCCCACGGTTCCGGCATTTAGATAACCTGGAAATGCCCTTGGGTCAAGTATTTGAAGCTTTGGTGAAACGAAATCTTCTCAAACCACTCGAGAATTTCCAACCGAAGACCCTCAAACCCAACATGGATATGAGCAAACACTGCGCCTTCCACAACTACCCCGGCCACACCACCGACAATTGCTTCGTGCTCAAGTAGGTGGTCCGGGGGCTCATTGAGGAGGGAAAATTGGAACGCCCTCGTGGTCCCGATACCATCGGAAATCCATTCCCCGAACGACGGTGGTAAACTCAATAGCCTTTGACGAAACTCCAAGCGAGAGCAGACCTGCAATTTCCGAAACCGTCGGCATCTTTGTCTCCCGCTACGGCCGGGAGCGTGAAACCGTAGTCAAGAGATCTCGTGACCGGGAATTCCGACAAGAACGCCCGAGGGCACTGTCTCCCTACGATCTTTGCCCCGGCCCGAGGCATACAAATGGATGGATCGAACGTTCCCTCAGAAGGGCGAGTCCAACGGTAGCACGGAAGCGGTTTAGCCTTCACAGACGATGACTTGCCAATATGTGAGAATCGGCACAACGAAGCCCTCCTCATCCTCATAAAAATAGAGATGTTCTTCATCCCGAACGTCTTGATTGATAACGGCTCCTGATCCAACATCATCGCTTTAAGCACATTGAAATGACTCCGCATCGACCGTTCTCGATAAGGCCTTCACCTCGGGTAATCCGAGCCTACGATTCCACTACACGACCAATCGTAGGAGTCATCAATCTGAGGATCCAATTCGACGTACAACCGGAGTCGGGTAGAGTTCCAAGTCGTGGAAATCAAACCAACCTTCTGCGCTTTGTTGGGACGGCCTTGGATACATCGGATGAAAGCAAGTATCATCTACTCTTCACCAATGCGTGAAATTCATCAATGCCAATGGAGCGATCGAAGTGATCCGCGGAAGCGGTGCAGAATGGCAAGTGCTTGGCCGCAAGCTATGACCCGTGTAAGAAGGTCCCGACATGACCGAATACTCTTCCCGAGATGATTCTCCTACCTGTCCCGCTACGAAGTGGATCCTTACATCCACGCTCTAAGCCGCGACGAGCCGGAAATTGAAGAACTCATGGGCCGGGATGACAACTCGATATATCTGTTGTGAAGAATGCTTGAGAGAGGATCGAGATGGATGCCCTAATGGAGATTGATCGAGTAGACCCTTACTTCGCCGAAAACCCTCTTGCAAGCGGCTCATCACTGATCCCCGGTACAAGTCAACCCTCTAGCCGACACTCTCGGATCTTATGGGGACAGCCATCACGGCTTAGTTCAATTCAACATTCCGGTGTCCGACTGGATGAGCAGTGGCGCAACCTCCTCAAGGCTTAATCGGGAAGGAGATATAGCATGCCCCCTCGAATCGGACATTGTAAATGTCGTCCAAGCAAAGATCCCCGAGATAAAGAGGCGGATTCTATGAAAGTGATCAACATCGGCAAGGAATCCACTCCGAATCGCCGAATGCTTACCTCCTGTAAGTAGTCCTCGCCGACTTCTATCATCAAAAAACCCCGAG
>JAFEMH010004396.1:0-211577 GCA_022495995.1 Adenophora triphylla var. japonica | reverse complement strand
GGGTCACTCGCTCCCCCAGATACATAGCGTCGCAATGAAGTCCCACCAGGAGCTTCCTCCGCCGCGTCACCTCGCTAGCAACCTGAACCACGCCATAGTGGAACCGACTCCACCGAGTGGTGTTGCCGATCCTCTCGGAGAACTCCCGGTTCAGTGCCAGAGATACCCCTCGTATGACACTCGAGTGCCGACTCTCGACGAGACCGGCCTCTTCGCTCTCTTCTGCCAAACCAGCATTGTAACGACCCCAACCCTAGGCATCAATTTTTAATATTATATTAAATGCTTTTAATATTCATATTTATTTTATGTGTTCAATTATGTCTTTAAATTCTTAATTTAAGATAATTTGGGTGAGAAGTGAATTTGGAACCTCTTGAGAATTTATTGGATATTAAATAAAGAAATTTGGGGAAATAATAAAAATGGAAAAATGATAAATAGTGCAAGGAGGTGAATTGAGTAGGATGAATTATTTGGATAAATGAGTTAAATTTAAATTAAAAGGGTGAGGGTGAAAGCCTTAGTAGATTTTATTTGGGGGGCCAAAGTTTGTAACCTCCCCTCCCCTTGCCAAGTGTCCTCCCCTAGCCCCTCCTCTTACTTCCCCCCTTGACCGCCCCCCCCCCCTCTCTCCATCCTCCTCACTCTACTTCCTCCTCCTTCATTCATTCACTAATTTCCCCTTCTCCTTCATTCATACTTCTTTCACCTAGAGAAAGCTTAGAGAAATCTCCCTTGGAAGCTCTCATCCTCTCTTCTTGAAGCCAAGCAAATCCTCCACCAAATCCAAGTCCAAGAACATCCTTGAAGTTGGATTATCTAGGAGAATCCATCAAGTGAGAAGGATCAATCTTCCATATTAAAATCCAAGTGAGTTGTTATGACCTTTCTTTCATTTATGTGCTCATGAACTATCTATTGTTGTTCTTGGTGTTGTGATTGTTATTATATGTTTTGGAAATCTTCTTGAAGTTAGAAAATGAATTAATGACTTAAAAGATGTTGTGGTTCATGGGAGTTGATTTAGATTTAAGGGAATGGGTGGAATTTGTAGTGATAATCCATCTAGGATTACTTGGGTTTGGGTTTACATGTTTGGAATGGGAATTGGTAAGGTAAAAGTATCATTTGGTGTTCTTGAAGTAAGCTTGGGTAGAAGGAATGGAAACCTAGGCAAGAAAGGGTAAAATCTGAGTTTTGGGTGGAGGGAGGCTTGGGCGGTCGCCCACGGGGCTTGAGCGGCCGCCCATAGCCACAGAAGCTTTGTTGCCTTGGAAGAGCACTTGGGCGGTCGCCCAAGTAGGTTAGGGCGGTCGCCCAAGAGGGCAGAAACCTCAATTTCCTAGGAAGTCCACTTGGGCGGTCGCCCAAGTGGTTAGGGCGGTCGCCTAAGCCCCTGAACCAACCTTTTTCAATTTAAACCAGAATTGTTTAGCAAGTTGTTTGACCTCTTTAGAATTGGTGACTCCCACCCAATATAAATTAGTAGGACCTAATCAACTGGATACGAATTGATCCTCTTTAACCTAGGTTAGAGTAGGATACCTTGGCTTGGCCATGACCTCTTATGTAGTCAACATGGAATTGTAGGAGTAGTTAAATATTGTTCGGAAAGTGGTCCAAACACGGGAAGTAGGTCTTGCACTTTTATTAAGATTATTCAAGGTTGAGTAATGACTTCGTAGGATTGGTTTATGGTATTTGGTGACTTTTACTTGTTCCCTATCCTTGGTGATTAGTTAGAAATAGCGTAGAAACCATAAGTTTCCCTACTTCGTTAATTGAAGATGAGCATGTATCGCCTTGTGACATTATTATCCTAATTTGTTGAGCGTTGAATTTGGTGTATACCTTAACATCACCGAGTATGGATTAATTGGCAAGTTATTGTGTGGTATCCCAAGTGTGAATTATTTGGTATATGGTTATATTGTATCCGGCGTGGATTATGTGGTTATGTGGATACCTTACTTGAATTTATATTCATTGATGAAATTGATTGGCATGAGTATACTTTACCATGTTGTTATATTATAATGCATAGTGTATTATATGGTTGTTGCACTATGGTGTTGATTACATGAGTATGCATTACCATGTTATTATATTGTTATCCCGTTTTGTGGATTATCTCAAGTATCTAGTATGTGCTTGAGCGTATTTATGTTCGGGTGGGTATGATGGATTTCAATCAATTATTGATTTGTTCAATAAGTGATTGAAGGTTCTTATACCGGGTGACCCTTCCCCACTCTCGCGGCCACGCGGGGATGGGCTAACGACCGTATTTCGACCCAAAAAGCTTTACGCACTGCACTGCTGCGATCAATTCTAAGGAGGGACGATATTATTGTTGGATACTCTAATATAGGTATCCTTTCTTATATGGATCTCTGGGGCATGAGACCTATAAGAGGTGAATGTGCCGGAGGCAATTCACCAAAGAGTGGAGTTTTACTCCCACGTTGTACGACTTATTGTTCGAGACGGGAAAAGGTAAAATGAGGTAACGTAAGGTGTTTACCGCTTTTATAATGTGTTATGTGCTACCATGCTATGTGTGTCGCACTTTGTTGGCATCTTCTTTGCATATCATAATAGCTCATTGAGATTTATTCTCACCCCTCTCCCTTTCTTGTTTTAGATTCCGAGACGGGTGACCCGAACCGGTGAGGCGGGGATATCATTGTGGACTTTTGCTTTTGGGGCTTGACAAGTTAAGTATAGGAGTGGGTTATTAGGAGTATTGGTTAAGTATTCCTCCTTTATAATTTGTATGGAAAACCCTTTTGTTAAACAAATGTTAAGTAAGGTTTCCGATGTAATTGATCGTATTACGGTTTATTAAAGTTGTGGCTGGATTTCCTCTAAGTAGAGATATTACCGATTTGTTTTCTTTGGAAGTTTGAAAAGTGGTTTTCTTTTAAAGTTAAATAAATGTTTTAAAAATTTAGATGGGTTTTCTTAGTTTGAGCTCCCTTAGCTCGGGACACGTGTTAGGTTCCGGGTTGGGGTGCTCACAGTTGGTATCAGAGCTTAGTTTAGAGGTCAAGGGTAGATGTCTAGACTAAGTGGGAATGAGTGGTAATTGACGCCGAGTGTTTAATGCAGGAGTTCGTTCTAATGGCCGGAAGCAAGGATGATCAGCGGAAGATTCTAGAAATTGAAGGAGATATGGGTATAGGTGGAATTCAGAATGAAGAGATGATGAAATTGTTCAGGATGTTTGTACATAATATGGAGACTAGAGGATCGGTTCCGAATCAACTTTGAGGGATGTCGAAGTGATGGATGGGAAAGGTTTGTGAAGATGAATCCGCCGAGTTTTAATGGATATCCGAACCCGATAAAGGCAGAAAATTGGTTAGCAGGAATGAATAGGATTTTCGAGGTTATAGAAAGTCCCAACAAAGAGAGAGTTAGGTATGCCGTTTTCAAACTTGAAGGTCCAAATTGATCGGTGGTGGCAGATTGTGAAGGGAAGTTGGGAGGCGGATCATACGCCCCCGGACTTGGGATAATTTCACTCAACAGTTCGAGGACTATTTCATTTCCATGGTTACAAGGGATAAGAAGGAGATTGAATTCTTAAGACTAAAACAAGGGAACATGACGGTGAATCGATATTCGGTCCGGTTTGAGGAATTAGCTAAGTGTTGCCCTCATTTGGTATCGCATGAAGTGAAAAGGGTTCGAAGTTTGTAACGAGGTTTGAGGAGTGAGTTTAGGAAGAAATTATGGATTGATAGTTTCATTGATTATCGAGACGGCCGTAGATAGGGCATATAAGGTCGAGAAGGACATTTGAGGAAAATAGTGGAAGATCCGGAAGTAAGATTGGAAACAAGCCAAAGTGTATAGGACAAGGATCCAAAATCATTAGAGGACGGCCAAGCGACCTTAACTTCGGGAAGTGTGAGAGGAGAGTTTGTTGTAGCTTCTTCATTTAGGCCAAAATCCAAACAGTATGGGATGAATTGTAAATTTTGCAAGAGGATTGGGCATACCGAAGATCATTGTTGGAGTAAACAAGGTAAGTGTATTAAGTGTGGAGAAATGGGACACTTTAGGAGGAATTGTCCAAAGTTTCTTCAGGGACGAGTTTCAAGCAGCGGTCAGCCGGGTGGACGTCAAAGAGGTGGTACCAAAAGAGATAGCGAAGGAGAACCGAAAGAGAAGGTCTATGGTCGAGTACATGTTTCGAACCTAGGAGAGATATTTTCCTCAGAGGTTACTAAAGGTATATTCCTGTCTCGAAATTAGGGGTCATATTTTATGGATCACATTTGCATATCATTTATGCTTGGCATCACATATTGCTTATATGTGACATATATTGTTTGAGATGTTGTTTTATTGTTAGAGGATTCTGGTCTTATGAGAGAATACCTCGAACCTTCTTGGGTTTACCACGATGTTGAAGTGGTTATGGCTGAGCATGTATTGCCAGTTGAATTGGTATAACTATTAATTAATGATTTTTAGATATACTTGACCTGGAGGGTTAAGTAGTTGTGGTATAATGGTAGACTATCGTAATAAGTGAGTCTCCTTTTTCCATGCCTAGATTGCTTATATTGGTATTTGTTATAGGTAAACCTTAATGTGAAATTCTTGTTATATGTGAATATTTAAGGTGAAACATTTGAATTAAAGATGTGAAAGGTAATTAGTATATGTTAGACTTGCATAAGAAGTCTTTTCAAAAATTGTATGTGCTAATTGTGAGTAAATGGTAAATGTGATTCCGCGGTATATTTCATGTGTTGGTTACGAGTATGATAAGCAGAATTGTAATCCTTATTTTGATGGCTTTAGGGTAGTGAGAATTGATGATCTCTTTGTTAATTTAAGTTTCGGGAAGATTGTGAAAATCATTTGAGAGTTGGGTTAATGATGTCCTTGTGAGGAGTCCCTGTATGCAAAGTTCGGCTAGTATGAGTTGGCCGAGAGGATTTCAAATTTTTGGGTTCTATAGTCTTAAACCCGGATGTTACCATGGATCTTGTGAAGGTTGAGTCCGTGATCTTTGAGTTGGCAAATGCTATCGAAGAGATTTAAGGAATTCTTAAGAAATGAAAGATCGTTGCTTTAATTAAATTTAAAGGATGTATAAATGGTGTAGGATATAATAAGGATGAATCATGTGGTTAGTAATGGAGAATAGGTTAGCTTTGAACCCGATCCTTACCTTACCTAGTGGATGTGAGGATCTTGTGAAGTTTTAAGTATGTATTACCGGAAGATCAGGGTGTTGCGTTATACAAAATGGGAAGGTGATAGCGTATGTTCCGGGGAAGCTAACTTAGGTAAAGCGGAATTTTCTTATCATTTATCGAAGAGTGGTTACAATTGTTTGTGTGGTTTAAGTGGAATCTTATCTTTTGAAGTTCCCTTCCGGGATTAGTTACCGATCCTAAGAGTTGAAAGATTTAGTTAGTCGAAAGGAAGAGATTTGAAGACTACCCAAATTCTGGAAGAATAGGTTATGTTTGTGTAATGATTTCCTTCAACTTGAGAAGTTTAATTAACCTTAGCGAGTTTGCGTATAATAGCAGTTATCATTCTAGCATTAAGATAAGACCGTATGAGGCGTTGTTAGGGAAGAAAATATCGATCTCTAATTTGTTGGGGTGAAATTGGAGGAGCAAGGTCTAAGGTAAATTGGCGCTAAAGTTTGTTAATCCATTTAAAGTTTTAGAAAAGATTGGTGAATTGACTTATAGACCGACTTGGGACAGCTTGCAGGGTATTTGCAGTTTTAAATGAAATATCGTAATGTATTGGGTATCATAAGAGGTAATACTTTTATTTAAAAATACTTTCTTTGAGGTCGTGAGATTCGGGTTAGTTGATGGTATGGTATTCTCGGAATATTAAGTTGTGATATTACATTATTAATGAAATTAGAAATCTTGGGAAGAATCATAGCATTGATGGGACTAATTGAGAATGGAAGTCTTAGAGTATTTGAGTCGTGAAAGTGTATAGTAGAATCATGCCATTGAGAAATCTAATTAAAAATATTAAGTTAGAAGGTATGAAAGGTAACTTTTGCTAGTTTGAACCTTAGGGTAAGTGACAATCAAATTCGGGACGAATTTTCTTTAAGGGGGAGTGAGTGTAACGACCCCAACCCTAGGCATCAATTTTTAATATTATATTAAATGATTTTAATATTCATATTTATTTTATGTGTTCAATTATGTCTTTAAATTCTTAATTTAAGATAATTTGGAGTGAGAAGTGAATTTGGAACCTCTTGAGAATTTATTGGATATTAAATAAAGAAATTTGGGGAAATAATAAAAATGGAAAAATGATAAATAGTGCAAGGAGGTGAATTGAGTAGGATGAATTATTTGGATAAATGAGTTAAATTTAAATTAAAAGGGTGAGGGTGAAAGCCTTAGTAGATTTTATTTGGGGGCCAAAGTTTGTAACCTCCCTCCCTTGCCAAGTGTCCTCCCCTAGCCCCTCCCTCTTACTTCCCCCTTGACCGCCCCCCTCTCTCCATCCTCCTCACTCTACTTCCTCCTCCTTCATTCATTCACTAATTTCCCCCTTCTCCTTCATTCATACTTCTTTCACCTAGAGAAAGCTTAGAGAAATCTCCCATGGAAGCTCTCATCCTCTCTTCTTGAAGCCAAGCAAATCCTCCACCAAATCCAAGTCCAAGAACATCCTTGAAGTTGGATTATCTAGGAGAATCCATCAAGTGAGAAGGATCAATCTTCCATATTAAAATCCAAGTGAGTTGTTATGACCTTCTTTCATTTATGTGCTCATGAACTATCTATTGTTGTTCTTGGTGTTGTGATTGTTATTATATGTTTTGGAAATCTTCTTGAAGTTAGAAAATGAATTAATGACTTAAAAAGATGTTGTGGTTCATGGGAGTTGATTTAGATTTAAGGGAATGGGTGGAATTTGTAGTGATAATCCATCTAGGATTACTTGGGTTTGGGTTTACATGTTTGGAATGGGAATTGGTAAGGTAAAAGTATCATTTGGTGTTCTTGAAGTAAGCTTGGGTAGAAGGAATGGAAACCTAGGCAAGAAAGGGTAAAAATCTGAGTTTTGGGCTGGAGGGAGGCTTGGGCGGTCGCCCGTGGGGAGCTTGAGCGGCCGCCCATAGCCACGAAGCTTTGTTGCCTTGGAAGAGCACTTGGGCGGTCGCCCAAGTAGGTTAGGGCGGTCGCCCGAGAGGGCAGAAACCTCAATTTCCTAGGAAGTCCACTTGGGCGGTCGCCCAAGTGGTTAGGGCGGTCGCCCAAGCCCCTGAACCAACCTTTTTCAATTTAAACCAGAATTGTTTAGCAAGTTGTTTGACCTCTTAGAATTGGTGACTCCCACCCAATATAAATTAGTAGGACCTAATCAACCCGGATACGAATTGATCCTCTTTAACCTAGGTTAGAGTAGGATACCTTGGCTTGGCCATGACCTCTTATGTGGTCAACATGGAATTGTAGGAGTAGTTAAATATTGTTCGGAAAGTGGTCCAAACACGGGAAGTAGGTCTTGCACTTTTATTAAGATTATTCAAGGTTGAGTAATGACTTCGTAGGATTGGTTTATGGTATTTGGTGACTTTACTTGTTCCCTATCCTTGGTGATTAGTTAGAAATAGCGTAGAAACCATAAGTTTCCCTACTTCGTTAATTGAAGATGAGCATGTATCGCCTTGTGACATTATTATCCTAATTTGTTGAACTGTTGAATTTGGTGTATACCTTAACATCCTGAGTATGGATTAATTGGCAAGTTATTGTGTGGTATCCCAAGTGTGAATTATTTGGTATATGGTTATATTGTATCCCGGCGTGGATTATGTGGTTATATGGATACCTTACTTGAATTTATATTCATTGATGAAATTGATTGGCATGAGTATACTTTACCATGTTGTTATATTATAATGCATAGTGTATTATATGGTTGTTGCACTATGGTGTTGATTACATGAGTATGCATTACCATGTTATTATATTGTTATCCCGTTTTGTGGATTATCTCAAGTATCTAGTATGTGCTTGAGCGTATTTATGTTCGGGTGGGTATGATGGATTTCAATCAATTATTGATTTGTTCAATAAGTGATTGAAGGTTCGTCATACCGGTGACCCTTCCCTCTGTGGCCACGGGGTGAAATTTGTGCTGTGTATTGACCCAAAAAGCTTTACAGACCTGTTGCGATCGTTGTAAGGAGGGACGATATTATTGTTGGATACTCTAATATAGGTATCCTTTCTTATATGGATCTCTGGGGCATGAGACCTATAAGAGGTGAATGTGCTGGAGGCAATTCACCAAAGAGTGGAGTTTTACTCCCACGTTGTACGACTTATTGTTCAGACGGGAAAAAGGTAAAATGAGGTAACGTAAGGTGTTTACCGCTTTTATAATGTGTTATGTGCTACCATGCTATGTGTTGCACTTTGTTGGCATCTTGCTGCATATCATAATAGCTCATTGAGATTTATTCTCACCCCTCTCCCTTTACTGTTTTAGATTCCGAGACAGGTGACCCGAACCAGTGAGGCCGGGGATATCATTGTGGACTTTTGCTTTTGGGGCTTGACAAGTTAAGTATAGGAGTGGGTTATTAGGAGTATTGGTTAAGTATTCCTCCTTTATAATTTGTATGGAAAACCCTTTTGTTAAACAAATGTTAAGTAAGGTTTCCGATGTAATTGATCGTATTACGGTTTATTAAAGTTGTGGCTGGATTTCCTCTAAGTAGAGATATTACCGATTTGTTTTCTTTGGAAGTTTGAAAAGTGGTTTTCTTTTAAAGTTAAATAAATGTTTTAAAAATTTAGATGGGTTTTCTTAGTTTGAGCTCCCTTAGCTCGGGACACGTGTTAGGTCCCGGGTTGGGGTGCTCACAAGCATGGGAGGGAACAGGGGTCGATACGCCTCCTTGATGTCCCAATCCTGCGGACTGAACACCTAATAGCACCAGACCTGTCAAGCAAATGGAAAGTTATGTCAGCTACAGAGCAGATACATACGAGTACATAAAAGAGACAAGGAAGAGAAAAAGACATGAACTTACATCCAGGACGGGTGTGAAGCAGCTCAAGGAGTTCTCCTCTCCTCGCGAGAATCTGTCCAGGGAATGATAGAGCTCGGCCAGTCCAGCCTCCCCCCATGCGAACCCCCTCACGGCATCCAAGTCTGTCAACGACCCGAGCAGAGGGAAGTGACAGGATGTGTCAGAAGTCGGGAACAAAGTCGCTGACAACGCGAACCAAATGAACCCTCGAGCCAGGCGCTCCGCGGTCATCCTCAAAGACCCATCCAAATAATCGGCGATACCCGCCTCCAAATGCCTCTCCATCGGTCTGTACCGAATGCCTAAGCCCCTGGCATCGGTAATATCAAAACCCAGCAGCTCAGACAACTGCTCCGGGGTGTAACCGTCAATCCACACCAGCGTGTTGCCATAGGTCGGCAACCCAGTGATAGCAGCAAAGTCCGTGGGAGTCACCGTCGCCTCCCCCCACCTGAAATGGAAAGTATGGGTCGTATCCCACCAATACTCGCTCAGAGCTACATACATGGACCTGGCCCTCGGTGTCGCCGCTATCGCAGCTACCGCACTGATAAACCCAGCCAACCCGGAGTCAAGCACCAGCTGCCGCGGACTCCTCTCTCCCTCTCGAGCCACGTCCGGGAAGGCCTCCCACAACGCTCGCCTTGTTGCCTCGAAGGCATCCCGACTCTTCTGGTTGTGGGTATCAACCGTCCCTCGCCCCTGCAGGTGAACAAGACAATGGCAACATCAACAGAATGCACGACGCATGACAGAATGATGCAATGCAATGGCAGTTCTTATTCCTTTCCTAAAATATTTCCATCCCGGTTGGAGTATTGACGGTCCAAGATTTCAAAATCTTTCGAAAACTCCGTCGAATCCGGAACTTTCAAAATCTTTCGAAAACTCCGTCGAATCCGGAACTTTCAAAATCTTTCGAAAACTCCGTCGAATCCGAAACTTTCAAAATCTTTCAAAAACTCCGTCGAATCTGGAAACTCCGTCGAATTCGGAACTTTCAAAATCTTTCGAAAACTCCGTCGAATCCGGAACTTTCAAAATCTTTCGAAAACTCCGTCGAATCCGGAACTTTCAAAACATTTCGAAAACTCCGTCGAAATCGGAACTTTCAAATCTTTTCGAACATTTCGAAAATTTACTCCGTCCCGAATTAAAGCTACTTTAATTTTGGAAAATGCATCTAGACATGGAATTTTGCAACCAAAATTTTTATGTCATCTACCCATAGTGTCAATTGAACTACATCCTAGTCAATTTCGACAAAGGTTCATAGCAAAGTCAAAAGCCCCAATCCGGGCACCAAAATCCCTAACTCATTCCTAATCAAATTTCTAACATTTAAAGAATGCACATTCTTAAAATTAATGGAATTTGAAGGAAACTTACTTGTCTCTCGATCCCTCCCTTGGAGTTGTGTCTATCCCTAGCCGGGTAAAACTCCGCCGGATTCAATGGATGAACAATGGTTCGAATGGTCCGAACCAACCGCGTTCTTTCGTCATCGGTCCTTCCATGACGAGCCATTGGTTCCCATTCACCTTCCATAGCAATTTTCCTTCACAAATTTGAGCAAATCTTGCAATTTGGGGTGGAAATTTTCTCTCCTTTCTCTCCTCTCTCGTCGGAAATAATGGGGGAAAAGGGATGGTTTGCGTCAGACTTGGAGCTGATTTGAACCTGGTCAAATTCAGTCCAAGTCCGGCCGGACTCCTGCTGCAATTTAAAAAGATTCCTTCCATTTCAGTCCCTCAATTTTTGGCAGTTCCAATTTTACTCCTTTTGGCCCCCAAAAGTGTAAAATTTCCCCTCAGTTAGACATTTCTAACATCCTATCCCCCGAGGATAAATTCCCGTTAGTTTTCACTAACGCTCGTCTCCAGACGTTAAATTCCCAGTTAGTTTTCACTAACGCTCGTCTCCAGACGTTAAATTCCCAGTTAGTTTTCACTAACGCTCGTCTCCAGACGTTAAATTCCCAGTTAGTCCTCACTAACGCCCGTCTCCAGACGTTAAATCCTCAGTTAGTTTTCACTAACGCCCGTCTCCAGACGTTAAATTCCCAGTTGACGTTTGACATTCAAACGCTCGATCATATCATGTCTCCGGACATTCCAGTTACATTTCCGTCTCCAGACGTTAAATTTTATCCCCAGTTGACGTTTGACATTCAAACGCTCAATCATGTCTCCGGACATTCCAGTTGCACCTCCGTCTTCTGACGTTAAAATTTCTAGTGGTTTTCACCATCGTTCATTTCACCGGCAGCCGCAATAAGCCCGAACCCCAAGGCACGAACGCCTTGCAACAATCCCTCTTCGGCCATCTTCGTAAGCCCGAATATCTTTTCACTTCAGCAAGTGAACACATATCTCCCCGGCCACCGGTCGTAAGCCCGATCGTCCCACCTCAGCGGCAGCCGCAATAAGCCCGAACCCCAAGGCACGAACGCCTTGCAACAATTCTCCTCCGGCCGCCAGTCGTAAGCCCGATCGTCCCACTTCAGCGGCCATCAAGGTAAGCCCGCACAACAATCCCTCTTCGGCCATCAAGGTAAGCCCGAATGCTCATCCCCAGCAGGATTCTAAAGAAGAAATGTTGATCCTTTCGAGTTGTTAATAACCAAGTTTAACACAACCATTCCCATCATTGTTACCGTATCCCCAACAGGATAAACCTGGCAGTCATCGTAAGCCCAGTACTCAAGGCACGAACGCCTTCGTCCCAGGATAAGCGTACCCTCGTTCACTCCGGTTTGAGGCGCCACACGCCCTCGTCAGTATCAGCAACTCCGGTTTGAGGCGCCACACGCCCTCGTCAGTATCAGCAACTCCGGTCTGAGGCGCCGCACGCCCTCGAATGTTTCAGGTTCAGACGCCTCCCAATAGTCTCCATTCAGGTTTCGGTACCTCGCAATGGTCTCCTTTCAGGTTTAGACGCCTCCCAACAGTCTCGCTCAGGTCAAGGTCCCCGCGTGCGGCCCCTTGCACCTACGAACTACGATCGGCTTGATTCCCGCTCGGGATACGTAGGAATCCTTTCGCTAAGGGTCCAGCCAGCTGACCGCCCAGGTCTTTCAAAATAAGGCATCCCGATTTGGATCCTTATCTTTTTTCAACGACCCCTCCTCCTTCGGAGGAGACGTCGCTGAGGGGCTAACTGTAAGTACCCAAATCCGGATCGTCAAAATCCGTCAGAAAGTTAACCGAAATCCGTTAACTGGCCCGCTCCAGGTTAACCGGAACTCGTTAAACTCCGCGTTGCCATGCCAACGAGACGTCCCGGGACTGCCCCGAGCATCCCGATGACGAAGTGTACTTAACATGTGTCATCGCACGTAAAAGTACGGCTTTCCCTGAAAAACGCACTTTCCGGCACTTTCTGGAGGCGTTTCGGACATTTTCCGGACTGTTATTTAAAAAAATGGACAAAACCGGGACCGGGGAACGAACTCCCATACCTTTGGTGAGTCATGGGCCACGTGGCAGCCATGCCACAGCCCTCCCGTCACCCTTCAATCAAAAATCAAGCTGAAAAGACCAAAATACCCCTGGAATTCAGTCAAAGTCCGGCCGGACTTCCTATGCAAATTTTCTGAAATTGCCAGCAAGCCCCTCAAAATTCCAAAATACCAAAAAATCCTGAAAAACAGTCTAAGTCCGTCCGGACTCTTACTGCATTTTTCACCTATAAATAGAAGTTGCTGTCAAAGCCAAAGGGAGGATAAATTTACTCCAAAAAATCACACACCCCATGGCCCAAACTGATTTTCACCCCTTCCGAGCTCCCGTTTGTCTCGATTCGCGTGAAACTTCCGTATTTCGATCAAATATGCCCCTCACCACTCTGAAACACCGTTTCAAAATACTTTCCGTGTCCCGTACACACCCCCGAGCCAAAGGAGTCGATCCTAGCCATAGGTATAACTCCCTCTCTCTAAATCTCTCATTTTGTCTCGGTTTACGTGCCAGTCGCTACAACCGTTTCGAACAACGTTATTAAAATGTAGACGCCTCCGTCTAACGGGGTCCGATACGTTTTAGCCCCTCGATCCTCTTCTCTTCCCGTAAGAGAAGTAATCACGGGTTAAAACGGCGTTCCGACCCCTTTCCGTTTACTTTTTATGTCATTTACCATTCCGGATCGATCGATCCGTTGATCGTCATTTACTTTCTGTCATTTACAATTTCGAGCCGTTTTGGCTCGTTGATCGTCATTTACAATTCCGAGCCGTTTTGGCTCGTTGATCGTCATTTACAATTCCGGATCGTTTGATTCCGTTGATACTGCTTTAAATACTGTCATTTACAAAGTCCGACCCGTTTGGATCGTGATAGTATTTACTTTTCAAAGTCCGAGTCGCAACCCGATTCGTTGATTGCATATCATTTAATACGCGTTTTTTCCCGTAAAAATCGTTAACAATGTAATGTCCGGTTCAAAACCGGAGTTCGTCCTTCGAACTCTCTTTCAAAACGCGCGAAATGACATTTGGCATCCAAACGCTCATCTTCAAACTTAAAAGCCGCCATTTGACATTCAAAAATCATTTAATACGCTTTTTCCCGTAAAAATCGTTAACAATGACTCGTCCGGTTCAAAATCGGAGTTCGTCCTTCGAACTCTCTTTCAAAAAGCTCAAAATCGACGTTTGCCACGCAAACGCTCATTTCAAACTCAAAACCGACGTTTGTCATTCAAACGCTCGTCTTTTCAAACAAAGTCACCTAATCAACGTTTGACATTCAAACCAAGATTAAGCTTGTCATTCAATCCCCCATTTCAAAACACACACACACACACGTTTTCGAGAAAGGTAGAAAGACTCGTCATACGAGGCATTTCGGGTGATCTCGTAATACTCTTCCCGAAACGTAACGTGACCTCCGAACCTAACAATCTCTGATACTAAATAGCTTTTTTACTTGTTTTTGCTACCAATAAAAATGATCCTCTGTTTTCAAAGCCTTTTCCTAAGTTTTTGCTACCAATAAAAACGACACCATTTTCACAATAGCCGTTTCTCAACGTTTGGGCTCAAAATACAAAAAACCGCGTGGCGACTCCTCATTTTCCCTTCCCATGAAGCGAGGTCTCAGACACCAACCCCCCGCGAAAGACAACCGCCTTCGCTCGCGCGAATCCGGGTAATTTCAGTTGGCAAAGAAATTCCTAACAACATTTTCAACAAAAACCGAAGCATGGTTATTAGCATTCAAAAATTTCCTATCCTCTAAGAACTAAACAATCCCTTTGTTTTTCAACTTTTCCTCATCAATATGCTTTTCCTTTAACAGTTTCCTACTAGAGTTGTTTAACCAAGATTCCATGTTTTCCTTCTTATAAAACTCTAAATAAAAAAATGGTTTAGGGAATGCATTCTCATCTTTCCCAAGTGAGCATTATGCTCTTGGACCAGTGCAGTCAGCTTACCCAGATCCCCCTCCAACTTGGCCTTCTCATGCCTGGCCGCAGCAGCTTCCTCCTCCAGCTTAGCTCTTATAGGAGCAAAAGACTCCACCTGCCCTTGAAGGGGAGCCAGCTGCTCCCTTGCCACTTGAAGGTCGACCAAGGCTGCATCATGCTCTTGCTCGGCGTTGAAGTGTGCAGACCGAACAACACGGAGTTGGGAGTCAGAATCCACAAGCTTCTCCCTAATCTCGACGGCCTCCCTGGCTTTCCTTGAGTACTTTGTAGAAGCTATTTGCTCCTCCTCAATAGCAGCTCTCCAGATACTCTTGGCTTGTTCAATTAGAGCAAGAGACTACACAACAAAAAGAGGATAGTCAATACAATAGTCATACAAAGAAAGGCGACCAAAAGTACAGTGATCAAACAGAAGGAAAGTAGAAAGTATGAAAAAAATAAGTGTTACCTCGGAATAAAGGAGGCCCGATCTGTCATTAAACTCTTTAGGAGTGAGCCCCTCCTCAGAAAATTGGGCTAGCAGATCCCTATCTCCAGCCCGTCTCACCACAGCTTGCCCCAATCCCAGATCGGGATAATGGCAGCTCAAGCTATTTATCCTAGAAAGGGGACGAACATCGCTTAGCCTCTCCACCAAGGCCTGCACTTCATCAGCGCTTCTAAGTTGGGGGGCTTGGGGTGGAGGATAACTAGAGGCAGAGCCCGCTGCTCGGGAGGTGCCAGCTTCATTAGGACCTTGGTCGACACGCGACCTCTTCCTTAGCCGATTGAGAGGAAGAGTATCTTCGGCATCCTCATGCTCGGCAATATCATCGAGATCCAGATCAACAAAGTTTTGGGGATCCACCCCAATTGATTCATGCTGGGGTTCGGAGCCCGACGCTAGCTCGGTCAAAGTGTCGACCTCCCCCTCTGCCCCTATTACATGAACTTGGGGGCATGCTCGGTGGCTCCATTTGGCCCATTCCCATCAATGGGGACCATCCCAATGCCAGCCTTGGGGGGCATCTTGTTCCTATCCTCAGCCTCCTTCTCACGGCTGGCACGGGCATTGGCAGCTCCGCTTGCCTTCCAATTCCTCCTTCTATCTCCCAGATCGACTATACCGTTCATGTTGTTCTCTTGCTCGACGGTTAAAACTGCCCGATCAAAAAGGAAACAGTTAGCAAAAGAGATATGTGAGCAAAAATATACAAGTTAAGAAAGCAAGTAAACACTTAACCTCCGTAGTGAAATAGGCCTCTGTAGTAGTTGGGCGTCCTTTTGCAGAAATGACACCGGGATTCAAACCTCTCCCTCTCATGGATTACCCAATCTGGGTATCTCAAGCTACGGATTATTGGTACTAAAGGGGCTACCTCCCCATCTCCACCCAACATCATGTCGGCTTGGATAAAAAGTCTTTGTCCGACCTAAGTGCGGCCCAACTAATGGTGCTCCTCCGAGCCACCAGTACCAACCTACGATAGAGCTCTTTACTTCAATCCGGGACCCAGTAATCTTCTTCCCTCATTGAAACTGAATCAGCTTCGGGCAAAGGGAACTCCCATCCCTTCCTACTCTCCACTAATATCATGTGGGTATTCCACCCAAAAACTTTGTCGAGCAAGTTGATGAACAGTTTTGGGGCCTCAGCTTTGGCCAGGGTACTAATCCCAAAGGTCTTGTCATTCACCACCACCTTAAAAAACCTCCTAAAGACATGCATGCAAGGTTCGTACCCTATAAACTTGCAAACCATGGCAAAGCATACTAAAACCCTAACGGTGTTGGCGCCTTACTGCATGGGGACAGCGGCCAAACACTTAAGAAATTCGCAGGCGAAGGGATCTAGAGGTAGGCGTAGGCCGACCTCAAACTGGTCATAGAAAAAGGCTACTCTGGTTGAGCTCAAACCCCAGTACATCCAAGATTGGGCCTTCCTTTGCCTCTCAGTGAAGTGAGTTAGGTGGAAGTTATCTCTGGGGACCTCAAAGAAGTCGTGCAAGATGTTGATTCTTGATTCTGCATTCTTCCTACCAATTGCTGGCATGGGGGCCACATAGCCTCTCTCATTACGGCCTGGGACAACCATCGAACAAAATGCATTAACTATATTTCCAGAGGAGGAGCTCGACGGCAGAAGCAGACGATCTTTGAGCTGCCATATCTATATAAGACACAGAAATAGGGGAATCAGTCCTAGTTGATGTATGTTCCGAACTACCTATGGGAGACCTAGATTCCCCTGGGAATGCTAACCTTTCTCTAGGGAAGGGAGGTCTATTAGACTTGATATAGAAGATAATAAGGTGGTCGATCAGTTTGTTGAAGAGACGAAAGCGGACAATTCGTGGATCATCCGCCTCCAAATCTACCATCCTTGATCCCGATCTAGCTTCGTCCGACATACGATCATTTACTTGTACAATTTCTATCAAGCCAAGGCACTAAATTAGGTCGACTTCGAATACTCAAGCGACCTCGACCTACCGACACGTATGTCCATCTACGTCGTTATTCGTAACCGCCTCCTACATTCACGGAGACAGTTACGCCCACAACATCTCCTTGATTTTAGGGATTCACCACGATCCCATGACACCACTATAAATACCAGACAACTCACAACGTTAAAAGGTAATGTCATCTTAGCTATTTGAGATTACGTCGTTTCTATACAGTTTATTACGAACTTATAACACGTTATCTCATTATCACGCCGGAGGGTCTTAGCCGGAGAGCAACCCGGCTAGTTGTTTGTTCGTGGATTCAGATCATATCTGCTGGGGATCAACCTATTGTTGGACTTAGGCTGATCTGGATCGTTTCCTACGTCATCAAAACTATTTTTGGACAAAATAATAGAGGAGTAGTTGAAGAGAGGAGATCCTCTGTACCAAAGAAATGTACTATTGTCTGTACCACAAATAAGAATTTGACACATAGCAAATCTTGTTGGACTGCAAACTTTTGTTAGCTAACAGAATAAGGGTAGGTTAGGAAGTTCAATTTTTCTCTCTCACACCCTCTCTTTCACATGTAGATCCCGACCGGAGTAATCCAAGACGAGTTCACCGGGTTCAATTTCCGAGTTCCACGCACAGTAGTTTCCTAATTCCAATTGTTTTTAGAACAAATTTCCGGATCTCAATTTTTGCAGGCATCAAAAATCAATTGTGGTTAGGGTACTGAGATGTGGTTAGGTAACGAAAGTTTATAGTCTAACAATATTTGTCATGTGTCAAATTCTTATTTGCGGGTACAGACAATGGCATATTTCTTTGGTACCGACGATTCCTCTCATAGTTGAATATTTGCTGTACACATGTTGCACCTCTTCCTTGCAAATAAAAAAAATTGTGCACTAATTGACTTGGCTTATATTTTAACGCTTTTATCTTCTTGAAACTGCGCATCGAGAATTGAATCCTTGAAAGTAGATGAACAGACTTGGCATCAAGTTCACTTTACAAGAAGCTAAGTTGAAGACTTCTCCATAAAAAACAAACAAAAAACAGTTCAGATCTAAGAAAACGATTGTTAGTATTGTTTTATATCTGCTAAATTAGAGTACATGGTTAATTGATTTAAAATAGACAATATGACCCACTTGTCGTACTTATAACAAAAATTCTATACCCCACTTTCTCTCTCATACTCGCAACAGTTACTTTTTTCTTAATATCCACACATTCACATTTGATAATTTCTATATAAGGAAGGAGGGAGTATTTATTAAAGAAAATTTATCCACGACTCTCTTTTAACCTCGCTCCGTTGACTTCAGTATTCACACCAGCTAGCTTCCATTCCCATGGATCAAGAATTGAGGAGGTTCAGCGAGGAGATGCGGATGCAACTGGAAAATTATGAAGGTGAAGTAGTTTTTAACAATGAATTTCTTTATACTCCCTCCGTCCCACTGATAACTTCACTTTTTGCCATTTTGGACGTCCCATTGAAAGCTTCACATTTCCTTTTTTGGCAAAGGAATCTTTACTATTCCCTCCACTCATTCTCTCTTCTACATTATTTTAATACTCACAACACCATTATAATTTACTATTCCCTCCACTCATTCTCTCTCCTATTTTCAAATTACATTCACAATATTTTTTCTTCCCACCCACTTTCTTAATTTGCGTGCCGAAGCCAAAAGGGTGAAGTAATCAGCGGGACGGAGGGAGTATATTATTAAGGCATAGTAAACCTTACTTTAGTTTTGTCTAATTATATTGAATTTGTGATAGGCCTATACATTAATTTCCATTGTTTCTTGCATCAATTTACATGTCTGAAACAGGGGCGGAACTACGTTATAGAGAGGGGGGTCAATGGACCCCCCTGAGTTTTCCGTTTTTTCCACTTTACCCCCTTGTATATTTATGAAATTAGGAACTTAACCTCCTGAAAAAATACAAATAACCCCCCTCAATATTTACATTAATATCACTATATAAACCACACAAACGCTGAGGGTTAATTTTTGTTTCTCAGTTCACGTTTTTATTCTTCAATTGCGATTTCCAAAGGCAACGACGAAGAAGAAGACGAAAGCCACCACCCAGCCACCGCGTCCGCCGCAACAGTTTTGCCAAGGTATTTTGATTATCTCCTTTCATCGACTTTTCCTCTCTCTCTCTCATCTCAAATCCCCTAAATTTCTAAATTCCTAACTTTCTAAATCCCTAACAAATTTGAGATGAGAGATTGAAAGACCGAAATCTGTATAGAGAGAGTGAGAAAGGTGGAATTGTTGTTTGTTGCAGATAGACTAGAAAGAGAGTTGGATAGTGCCATAGTGGTGCTGTGTGTACGTGAGAGAGCGAGAGAGAGCATGTGAGAAAGCATCTGGGTGGAGAGTGGAGACTAGAATTTTTATTTGTTTCCAAATCCCTATTGTATTGAATGATAAAAAAAATGTATTTAAAATAAATTTCAAAATATTTTTTGTCATTAGTTTTTTGGACTTTTGAATTCTTATTTGTGTATATTTAACATTCTGTTTAATTTTAAAATAAGTTTGGGATTTCGGATTGGTTCCTTAATGGAACCTCCGCCTCAAGATTTGAAGAGATCCTGTGGACAGACAGACAGACTACTTCAGGCTCTAAACTCAACGAGGCTCTCCGTACCGGAGGTCAGAAACTTTGAACTATAATCTTATTTATATTTATATGACTAGTATGCATTTTTGTCTTGTTGTTGGTATTTGTTTGATATTTTATTGTTATTCACATTTTAAATTATTGTATGTATTTTGAAAACGAAGATATTATGATGTATTTTAAAAAGATGAAGAATATGAGACCACCAAATGTAAGGTTTACATTGTAAACACTCTTCTTATTATTCAAGACCATGAAATTTGACTTTTTTGTTTCAATAATTATTTTTGTCTTTAATAGCGAAATTTTAATATTTTTTCGTTACGAAAATTTTTGACCCCCCTGACCTTAAATCCTAGTTTCGCCACTGGTCTGAAACATAATTTAAATTTTACCCCCCCCCCCCCCTGTATTTGGCATTTTACAGATCGTCGGAGAAAGAAAGACAAAGTGATCAAATTTTTCGGTGCCTCAGTTGTTGCCTATATAACATATTGACACAGCACGGAAGCACGATAGATTTCGTGATTAGCGCACTAATCACTAGAATTCTTCAAGCGAAGAATCCTCAAACACAATACTGGAATCCACCAGCAGTAATCTGGAATCCACCAGGAATTAAAGAGAAAAACTCTTAAAATCAAATATCATAAACTAAGTTTAACAATGCCCTAAAGATGTTTAAATACTATCTCTAACTCTAAAACCAAATAATAAACCAAGGACTAAAATACCCCTAATTAAGATACCAAATATTCAGCAAAATTAAAGCAAAACGGAATAACCAATTAAATAAGAAAAACCCATCCGTCGTTTGAGGCACCCGCCCCAGTGCAAATCCATGCGGCCGCTGGATTACGAAGCGATGTGTTGTTGTCGTCCAATGAGGCGCTCGCCTGAAGGATGTGATGCGCCCGCCTCGCCGGCCGAAGAAATCCCTCCTGTTGAACCTTCGCGAGGCGGTCGCCTGGTGGCTGTGAGGCGCCCGTCTGGGCCACCATCTTCTCCTGCATCAGTCACCCATTCATCAAAAGAACTCGACCCCGAGTTCATACCCGATATTTGGCAAGATCCGCCCCAGAAGAACAAATACTTTGAATAAATCAATGCTTTTCTTGCCTTCGGAAAAAAATTTAACACATCAATCTCCCCATCTTCCTCGGAGTCAACAATGAATGAAAAATTAGCGTCCTCCGTGGACTCTTCCACAATCTCCCCATGATCAACAATAAAAATATCATCGTAATTAACTTCTTCTGTCCAATCAATAACACCCACAACGTAATCAAATATCGATGGTGTAGACCAAGTAATACCACCCACATCTTTATTCATGGGCTCGACTAGGGCATGATCATGGACCATAATATTTGTAGGAACCATAATATTTGCGGGAACAATTTCACCACATACCTGAATGATTTCGTATTTTGCACATAAATCCTCAATTTCCTCAACCTTCTCTTCAGATTTAGACAAGGAAACTACTGAAAGGATGGATTTGTCAACTCCTGAAACTTCTTGCACATCAGGCCCCTTCGTTTCTTCGATTGTAGGCGCTTCACTTTCGTCCTGCAACAAGACCTCGAACTGGCCCCGACGTTCTTCTCCAACACGTTCATGAACTGCAGATCTACGCGCTTCCAGTTTCTGAATCTTGGCAGTGTAGTGATCGGCTTTGTCAGCATAAAATTTGGCTTCCATCCTATGCCATTTGCCCTAAGCGCTCGCTCCTTGATGCTCGATTCGGATCTACGATTGATTTATATTTACGCACAAGTCGATCATGCTTGTCCGCTTCGTCGAGTTCTTCGTCCTCTAACTCTAGAAAATATTGTTCCTTTTGTCGAGCACGATCAAGCTTACAATTAATTTTAACAAGAAGAGCATGGGTGTCAGCAGTGTTACCTCCATTAATTGCCATCTTCTTCGTTAGATCAATCTGTGTGTGACGACGAACCGGTTCAACCTCCCTGTCTCCCTCGCCCCTACGATTTTTTTTAGCACGAGCGTTGTGACCTTGTTGGGCGGCCGCAGCGCTTCTGACCTTTGTTTCCAACGCGGCAATAGCGGTGGTTACGTCATCCGCATCTGCCTTTGTTGCTTGGTACCCCATAACCAATCAGTGATGAAAAGACAGGGTAAAACCTGCTCTGATACCAACTGACGCAGCACGGAAGCACGATAGATTTCGTGATTAGCGCACTAATCACAAGAATTCTTCAAGCGAAGAATCCTCAAACACAATACTGGAATCCACCAGCAGTAATCTGGAATCCACCAGGAATAAAGAGAAAACTCTTTGAAATTCAATTAATCAAAAGCTGTAAAAAACTGCCTTTAACAAAAGCCCTAATAGTGTTTAAATACTATCTCAAACCCTAAACAAACCCTAAAACGAAAACAGCAAAACAATGACTAAAATACCCCCTAATTAAAATAAAACAAAATCAGTAAACAAAAAAAAACAACGCAAACAACTTAGTATTTCCCGTCAATGGCTTGAGGCGCCCGCCTGGGGCAAGATGATGCGGCCGCCTGGAGCTCCGCAAGTTTGGCCATGTTTCGTTCACCTTGAGGCGCCCGCACGGAAGGGATTGAGGCGTCCGCCTCGCAGCCAGTAAGTTCCTCCTCCGTTGAATCCATCCCCAATTCCTCTGTTGAATCCATCCCCAATTCCTCCTACATCACATATGCCCCACAAACCCCCATCTCTTCCTTCTTCTTTATTGCTGCAGTCACCGTATTCGTCATCCTCTTCAAAGAAAGCTCTGGTATATATGCATCATCTTTTCCCCATATTTTGTTGTTGACATAATTATAAATACATTTGAATAATTGCTACGCGAAATCTTTTCCCCATATTTTGTTGTTGCTATTCCTAAAGTAATGTTGATGTTCTTACAAGGACATGCATTATTTTTTAAAACGTTGTACCACACTTTGGCTTAAATAGGATACAAAACGAAGTTCTAGAAGAAACCTACTTACTCCCCAAGAATGGAATCCAATGCAAATAAGAAAAATTCAGATTTGCCATCAGCATGGTCGTGCTTGTTTTGCAGCACGGTCGTGATGAACAAAAAACTCGAATTTTCGTTGAATTGATGTTCAATCTGATATATTCAAATTAAATTGCAAGAGAACAGTTGAAGGAATCCGATGCAAATAAGAAAAATAAATAGTTTTTGTTATTCTGTAACTCATTAAGTAAAAATGCAAAAGCTCTTATTAACAGACATTTTAGAAGAAGAAAAATAATTTATGCCAGATCATTGTGAAAAAGGGACATATTTATATACCAGAGATTATTTTTCGTTGAATTGATGTTCAATCTGATATATTCAAATTAAATCGCAAGAGAACAGTTGAAGGAACATATGGACCAGCAGAAGGGGGACTCACAAATGTATATCGGCTGTCAAGAGAAGTACTGAATATGATTAGAACAGAAATTGCCAAGGCCAGCTACTCTGTAAAACCTAGCTTAGAGAAACTTGATATAATTCTGGTTTCTCTACTTTGTAAAAACCACCACGACGACACATCTAAGCTTCTCTGTCATCTAAAAGGTGTTAGAGTTTGTGTCCAATTTCTTAACGGCCACCATGATATTGACATCCAAAAATATCTGCGGAACTATGAACAAGAATTGAGGAGGTTCATCGAGGAGAAGGTGCAGAAGCAACTGAAAGATCTAGATTGGAGATATGAAGGTGAAGTAGTTTTTAACAATGAATTTCTTTATATATTATAAAGGCATAGTAAACTGTAAACCTTACTTTAGTTTTGTCTAATTATATTGAATTTGTGATAGGCCTATACATTAATTTCCATTGTTTCTTGCATCAATTTACATGTCGAAACATAATTTAAATTTTACCCCCCCCCCCCTGCATTTGGCATTTTACAGAGCGTCGGAGAAAGAAACACAAAGTGATCAAAATTTTCGGTGCCTCAGTTGTTGCCTATATAACATATGCCCCACAAACCCCCATCTCTTCCTTCTTCTTTATTGCTGCAATCACCGTATTCGTCAGCGTCTTCAAATCTGAAAGCTCTGGTATATATGCGTCATCTTTTCCCCATATTTTGTTGTTGACATAATTATAAATACATTTGAATAATTGCTACGCGAAATCTTTTCCCCATATTTTGTTGTTGCTATTCCTAAAGTAATGTTGATGTTCTTACAAGGACACGCATTATTTTTTAAAACGTTGTACCAGACGTTTATTTAACTGATTTTAACTGATTTTAACAGATGGATATTCAGATATTGTGAACCTTATTTTAACTGGCATCATAGTTGCGCCTTTTACCTGTTCAACTGAAACCCTCATCTGTTGGGTCATTGTCATTGGCATACTCGTCGTTTACCTCAACCACTCCAAATCCCAAATCCATGGTATGTATCTTTTACACTTGGAATACACTCTTATGCATATGATCCTTAAAACTCAAAACATATGTGAAAATTGATTTTCTTTTTTTATGATATGGCGGGAATATATTTGTTTTTATCTTTTTGTATGATTAAACATTATTTTGAATTCCCCCCCCCCCCCCTCAGACATCTGGAGACGAATCATATGTGAAGAACCGGAGCTACATAATGAAGAGGGTGAAGACGAATCATATGTGATACTGTTTCTGGCAGCCATTGTTGGCATCACTGTAATTGCCTGTTTCGCCTACTGGCAGAACACCCTAATCACTTGTATCTTCTTCATAGTTGTCATCGTGCTACTGGCCAACTACTTCAAATTCAAAAGCCTTGGTATACCTCTCTTATAGAACTCATTTGGCATATTTAACATCAGAAACTAGTTAATAAAATGTTCAAGATGTTGGCCATGTTAGACAAATATTCCACATCAACAAAATAAACAAACATGGACCGGTACTTAGACTTGAGCGGCTACTCCTCTTGTCACCAATCGGTTTTAAGTGAAACCTCTAATATAGTCTAAGATGGTATCAAAGCGGGTAAGATGATATTAAATTTATGTTCTACAAGCCTTCAAAAATCTAACACAGAGTTAGCACTTTTACTGGGTCGAAATTCTCTCTCTAGAGCTTCCACCCCCTCCCTTTCCTCGACTTTGCTGGGACTAGTGAACAAATAAACTAAATGAGACCATTTTTCCCCAAAGGAGGGATAGCAGGTTGATTTTATAAGTTAACTAACACATGCCCGTGTCCAAGGCCACGTACTTTAAATTTTTTTTTTATTATTGTTTTTTTAATTTTTTTTTTAAATTAAAAAAAAAAAAATTTTTTAAAGGCAAAATGAAAAAGGGACAAATGTATGAGAGCAAAATGGGAATTTTCCCCCTTGGAACTGTTCATAGAACTGTTCACAATGGGGGTCTCATTTATAATATAGATAATCTTAACTATTACATGACTAAACATATTTTTGAGTTTTATCGAATACTTTTGTGATTTTGCAGTGCGACAGAGAAGGAATTCTAAAGATGAATTGGAGAATGTCATCATGTTTTTCACAGTGATCTTTGTTATTTATGCCGTCATCTTGTTTGTTAGCTTCTTCAAGCCCGAAATCCCTGGTATGCATCTTTGAAATGTAATCATACGTATTTGCACACAATTGAGACTTGCGTTCTTTTTCAGCTTATACTCTACTTCTAGCTCTTCCGACCAACCATCAAAACCACTACCTCCTCCACCTTCCAAAACAACTCGGCAAAACCCCTCAAGCTGCCCCACCCCCTCACCCCATTGCTTCCGCCACCCTCCATCAAAAACCCCACCACCTTTAACTTTCTAAAAATCCTAGCGGTAAAACCCCTCAAGCCGCCCCACCCCCTCACCCCATAGCTTCCGCCACCCACCATCAAAATTCTCTCCTTCTCCTTCAACACCCTCGGCTCAACCACCCCTAGCCGAAACCCTTTTATACACAATCACCACCAAAACTCCCCACCATATCGCCCCACCATCAAAACCACCACCTTTCTGCACCTAACCACTACCCTCGGCTCAAACCTCTCCAAAGCCAAAACCCAAGCCGCAACACCGCCGCATCACCATCTTCCTTTCCTCCTTCGGACCACCACTCTCGGCAAAACCCTAAAGCCGAAACCCTCTCACCACCTCCTACAAAACCCTCGGCTCAAACCTCTCAACAGCCGAAACCCCTTCCACCTCATACACCACCGCCCCACCATCAAAACCACTACCTCGCTACACCAAAAACCCACCCTCGGCTCAAACCTCTACAAGCCAAAACCCTAATTATTTTTTCCTTTTTTTCGTCCAACATCAAAACTCCACCCCCTAAACCATGGCAAAACCCTACTGCCAAACCCTTTCAAAACACAATCGGCAAAAATCACCAACCGAAACCTCTGCTCCTCATCCCTAAGCCGCCCCACCCTACTTGCGGTTTGTGGTACAACCCTACAAACACCGCCCCACCCATACACCTCCTTTTATTTCTGCCCTTCCTTCTTCCGCCACCAAAACCCTGAACTGCCCCACCCTCGGCAAACCCTAAACCGCCGCACTACACCACCCTCGACAAACCCTAAACCGCCAAACTACCCCACCCTCGGCAACCCCTAAACTGCCACACTACCCCACCCTCGGCAAAGCCTAAAAACTGCCGAAATCACTCTCCACAATCCCACTGTCTCCACCATGTGCTAGACCACATCACATCAGAAACCACACACGTCCGGGAACACACTCGTCTCCACCTGCTCCATCAAATCCGGTTCAACTCATCACTCTTCAATATTGGACTTATCCAAGGATCGTCCATCTTGCGGGGACATATTAGGAATATAATATTGTCATAATATTATATTCTAAATATTCTAATGTATTTAGAATAGGTAATTCAATCTTTCTAATGTATTTAGAATAGGTAACTCAATCTTTGTATTATAGGATTATAACTCTTTGTAAACCCTATAAATATGTACCTCTAGTAATATAATAAAATTGAGTCATTCATATCAATTTTCTCTCTCTTCATGTATGAATTGACTTCGTCTATCATCCTTTATTCTAATAAAGAGGACATCAATAATGAAATCTTCTTGAGCTTTAGAGGTTCGGACACTCGTTATACATCTTTGCTAGCTCCTTGCACAATAATTTGGAAAAGGCAAATATTAGAACATTCTTTGACGAAAGGAACATGCGCAAGGGAAAACAAATTTGGGAGGAACTACAAAAGGAGATCATAACCTCAGTAGGTGCCATAATTATATTATCGGAAAACTATGCTGAATCAGAAGATTGTCTTGATGAACTTCTCCAAATCCAAAAACGGGTGAGGAAATATCAACAATACATACTTAAACCAATATTTTACGATGTCAAACCAGAACACCTAACTGATAAACGAAGCAAGTTTTATCGGGCACTCCAAAAGCATCGCAACACCAAAAAGATCAAAGAGTGGGCCGGAGCACCCTTACCGATTTTGCTGGATACTGTAGGAACTCGAAAATTTCCCTTTTTATTTTATTAATTAATGTGAGTTCTTTTTATTTAATAATTGTTTCCTTAAATGATTAATTGTTATTCCTTTATTTAAATGGATTAGTATAAATGGGCTTGAAGTATTGGGCTTAGGTTACCTTCTTGGACTTGGATTACCTTTTAGAATTAGGTTTTGGAAACCCAATCATATAAATACTCTTTGCTAACCTAGGAGTCTTTTTATTTTCACAAACCAAGAAAGAAATAGAGAGAGTGCCGCGAAGAGAGAGAGAGAGGCGGCAAGAGAGAGAAACCGAGAGAGGGAGAGAATTGCCGTGAGAAGAGAGGGAGCGACCGAGGCTTGGAAGAAGGAAAGAGGAAGAAAAGCTTGATTGTTTTGGTGTTCTAAGATCAAACCAATATCCGTGCGAGGAGTAATTGCAAGGACGTGCAAGCAATCGAGGTAAGGGATAACATTCTATAGTGTTGAATGTTTTCATATCCTTTGTGATAGGATTCCTTGATTTCATAAATTATATGCTACCAAGTGGCCGGTATATGTATTCCAATTGATTGAACGTCTTTTGATTATCTTACCATTACTATATTTTGTTCAATGAGTATCCATGTTGTTTGGATTTGATGATGTGTTCTTGTACCTTGAACACCACATGTATATTTGCTATATCTGATCGAAAAGGATATAGTTAGCTTTGTTCGATGAAAAGGACTTAGCAGTATTTAGTCCGAATTGACAAAGGACTTAAATGAATTTAGTTTAGTCTGAATTGAAAAAGGACTTTGACATTTATATACTACTTGATGAAGTAGTTTGATTATCATGATATATCAGAATAAGGGAGCGCCCTAGATAAAAGGCGTAGATTCTCTTATTCAGAATAAGTGGGCGCCCTAGATAAAAGGCGTAGATCTTCTTATTCAACGATCACACGAAAAGGTGTATCGGAGTCCCCCTAGATTAAAGGTGCACCATTACTTGGAATTGACGGACTATGTGTATACAAACTTCATCATGATCATTCTTATGAAAGTGCCACTATTTGTTAATTGAAAAGTATTCTTCATTGTTGTTCTCGTATCTGAATCATACTCCCTCCGTCCCATTTCAAGTTTCATCTTTTGTCAAAACGGGTGTCCCGTTAAAAGCTTCACCTTTCCTAAAATGACAAAGAATCTTTACTATTCCACCCACTCATTCTCTCTCCTATTTCACTTTTATACTCACAACACTTTTCAAATTTACTATTCCCTCCACTCATTCTCTCTCCTATTTTACTTTTATACTCAAAACGGGAAATTTCCAAACGATGGAAGAAGTTTGGCAACCTTTGTTCTCATAGAAGACGAAGAAATACATGTTCCCCCAGTTTTCCAAAGCTATCAGCAGGTCCCTCCTTCATAAAGCTACGGGAACCCAGCAATGCAAAGCAACTCCCGCTCAGAGCTTCACTCGGGCCTCGGTCAAGTGGCTCCGATCTGTCAACCGTAGCACAATCAATTTCCCGACCCTGCGTTGCAAGCTCAATATCACCATCCGAGCGCTGGACCATCTCAAACAGATCTAAATAACCTTCAAAATCCTCCCGTGTTCACTTCCTTCTCTCAATATGCCCAGAATTCACCAGGTTTCCCCCATATAACTTTTCCGACTCATTACTTCGGACAATCTGCATTGGCTCCAGCTGCTTCATGGCCTCAAATCCCTCAAAGCCTGTTTGCCCAACCCCCTATCATGATTCCCTCCATCAGTGAACCTTTGGTTACAGGTTCCAGCAGTCCAGAGGTTTCTATCGTCCCGCATGTGGTTATGTTGACAGAACTGAAGGCAGATGAAACTATGGGAGAATTCTACATGGAACAGAGCCGGAAGCTTTCCGAAATCATGGAGTCACGGCCTGAGGATGAGAAAATGAGAATCTTCAAAGCATCAGTCAAACCTCACTTTTGTCCCGACCTCCGTGCCATGGTCAATGCTGGGACCAAGTTCAAAAAGACGCTGAGCCTATAAAAGACAGCAACCACTCCTGCTTCTTCCTACCGCTAACAGGCAACCTCGTCAAATCCGACGCCTGTTACAAACAAAGGAATAGAGGCCGCCGGAACAGTCCACTACATCCAGAACGGAGTCCAAGGAAGCCGCGATCGAGCGCCCCCGAGAAATAACAATCCACCCCGACCGCATCGTTTTCAGCACTTCGACAACTTCGAAATGCCTCTAAGACAAGTGTTCGAGGCATTGGTGAACCAGAACATGCTCAAGCCCCTTGAGAATTATCAACCGAGGAATCCTAACCCGAAAATGGATATGAGCAAGCGGTGCGCTTTTCACAACTACCCCGGCCACATCACCGACAATTGTGTCATACTAAAACAAGCAGTCCAAGGGCTAATTGAAGAAGGAAAGTTAGAGCGCCCCTGCGGCCCCAATACAGACGAAAATCCGTTCCCCCGGAACAATGAGGTGAACAAGGGGAACACAACCCAATAAAGCAACAACTCTTCCGGGAAGCAACCTTTCATTCACTTCGACAACCTCGGAATGCCTCTAATCCAAGTGTTCGAGACGTTGGTGAAGCAGAACATCCTCAAACCTCTCGAAAATTTCCAGCCAAAGACTCTCAAACCTAACATGGACATGAGCAAATGGTTTGCTTTTCACAACTACCCCGGCCACACAACCGACCATTGCTCCGTGTTGAAGAAAGTGGTCCAAGGCTTAATCGAAGAGGGAAAGTGGGAATGCCCCCGCGGTCCTAACACAGTCGGAAATCCTTTCCCTAGAAATGACGGGGTAAGCATGGTGGATAAGTCCTTGACAAATTCCCGTGATGATCAGGGACGTGAAGGCAGAACCTGGGGCTTCCACGTTGAGAAATTCAGGAAAGAAAACCCAAGAATGGTTATTCCCCAACAATCCATTCCAGCATCGGGGAACACCAATGGGTGGATTGAACGCTCCCCGGAGATAAGGCAGTTCGAGACAGGCCGACCAAGTGGCAGTGTCAAAAACGGCATAACTTTCACAAACGCGGACTCACAACCAGCAAGAAGAGATAGATCGAGAAGCTTGGACTAACCCCTCGTCTCCTAGAGTCTAGCTTCGAAAAAAAATCCAGAGTCTGTCGTGTTTAAGCTTGAGTCTCTCGAGTCTACGGACGGCCTTACGCCTAAAGATTATGTGTTTGTAACAAAAACTGCGTTCCCTTATGCTTTGAATAAAAGTTCGACCTCTCTGAGTATCCCCTCATTGTCACTTTAACAAATGATAAATTACCTTATCAAAATAGTTAATAATGATTTACTAGATAAAAACGCAGACACATTAAATGAATAATACATTAAACAAATCTTTAAGCATGTTGTCAAACGAGAGGAAAATCGGGCCCAAGCTGCAGAGGAGGTTCTAACCAAAGTGAATTTGGGGACTGCTGAAGAGCCTACAGAGACGCAAATCGGAGAATTCTTCGTCGATACTTCGCCTAAAGAATATCGAGTCTTCTTCTCCCCCCTCTACACTCTAAAAAAAATAAAAAAATCATACAGTCAACCTCGTAGGTTCTAGTACTTTTCTCGTTCAATCAAGTCCTCCTCGGACATTGTAATTAAGTCTTCAATTTTCCATACGCAAGTTTTCTTTCTTTTCTTGCTAGACTTGGGACATTGTTTTGCACCCCACATTACATTTAATGAAATGGTTTTGTTCTATGTGATCACTTGCATTGCTCAACAAGTGATTCCACAAATGATTAATACTTTGATTAATTGGTGTGAGAAAGTCAATCGATAGCTCCCCATTCACCTTACCATACCCCACATAAAGGCCTCCATCAAGCCATACACTTTCCAAAACATGTCCCCACCATCACCTTGACCAAGTCAACGATGGAGGCAACATCAAAGGACAACAAAATGTCACTCAGCATTAAAAGATTGACCCCATGTCGACAACAACCTAGGGGCTTGCCTTCGTCCTCATATGCTTCAAAAAAAAAAAACTCAAGCAGGGGCTTCAAGAAAAGAAAAAAAAATCTCAAGCAGAAGCTTAAAAAAAAAAAAGCTCAAGCAGGAGCTTCAAAAAAAAAAAAAAAGAGCCAAGGACCCAGCACTGCTAGTCAGAAGCCCAAGGCAAGAAGGCAGAGGCAAAAGCATCTCATAAGCCCTTATTCAAATTCTTCCTCTCCCCGAGAGAGAAACTATCAAGAAGCAATGGAGTCATTGAAACTGCCTTCAAATACGACTTGTCAAGGAATCACCTCAAGGCCCGTGCCTCATCATTCAACTTTCCGAGCCTTTTTGTCAAAGGCCGCACAAATATTCATTACCCTTGCCCCAAAGCCAAACATGGTTCGACCCTGAACTACGTCGACCTGAGCTCCTTATCTTAAGGGGAATGTAGGCAACCAGAAATGGTCCGGTCATAAACACATACAAATCTACAAACCCGATCTCATCAATGACCTCTCCTATACACAAACCTTCTTTCACACCATACCAAATTCGATCATTGATACCGGTTGACTTTCTCCTCATGATTAATCAAGCATATCAAGTTTTATTGTTGAATAACCCGAACATCAACAAAGGGTTTTAAGCAAACATGTGGTCATTATGAACAAATCAAGTTTTCAGATGCCTCGACAAGTCTTCTTTTTCTACAAAATAAGAAAATAGAGCTAAACACTAATTTTCTGTCAGCAAGGGCTTCCATACACTTTTACAAGCTTTTCAGTGTGCTCATACTCTCTCAAAAGAGTAAAACCCAAAAGCATGTTTTTTGTGCCTACGTCAAATAAGGCATTCACACAAAAGGGGACCCGTTCCCACCTTTTCAAAAATAAATACGCCCTTGCAAGTGTACATTACAAGTCATTTCTCTCACAAAAAGAGGGTCGAACTACGCAGACCTGAGCCCCTCAGTCCGAGGGGAACATAGGCAGCCTTCATTGGTTCGGTCTAAAGCATACACAAAAATCCAAAAATGGGACGCCATCAAGGCTCAAACAAGAAGCAAGCAAGAGACCTTGCATCTCGATAAAGCTTTAAAATCAAATCACAAATCATTACAGTTAAAATACTTCTTGATGAGTTCAAGCACGGTCTACTCTCAAACTCACAACATGCTAATAGACAACTTAAAACATTTAACAATTAATGTGTCTGCAAATGACAATGAATGGATGCTTAGAGTTTCAGAAGGTCATTCCGCGCCACTCGCGCTTGTCCCTTCGCCATTCTTCCCTTTTCTTACCTCGTCCATGTCGAGTCTTCTTTCGTTCCATGGGAACTATCTCTGTCTCCCTCTTTCCTAGATCAGGAGTCCTCCCAGTCGCGTCAAGGAACTAGTGTCGCTCTCAAAGCTTCGTTCATCCTTGCCTCGAGTCGTATATCCTCCCTACGAGTCTGCAAAAGGGGACCTCTCATCGTCAATCGGTCAACTCTAGTCTCATAGTCAAATAAAGTGTCTCCCGTGACACCCTGAGGGTTAACCCAAGCTTCTGCACTCCTAAGGTCGCAGCCGAAATGGTAACCTTTCCCCGGAATCGCCTCGCGCCTGCTCCCCAGAATCGACTGAGCCAATCCAAGTACTCAGTAGTCAGGACAACACTCTCCCTAAGAGGTACCCCAAGAGGAAAAGCATCAAACTCCCATATCTCCAGAAAGAGAAGAAAAGCGGATAGGTCCGCCATGGAGAAAGGAGCTACCATCATTGTAGCAATCTCATTCCATCCCAGCAAAGGCTCCTGCCTCATCCCATAACTGTCTAGAAACAAGCGACAGGATGTAGAAGGAAGACCATGACAACCCCGAAACCCTGACAACATAGGAACCTTCCTTAAAGGCCCTCCTATTCTCAATTCCCCAATGAGGATCCCACCAGCGGATCTAATGCGGGCCAAGTTGAGCCATCCACCTCTCCCAAGCGGACTGATCCATATCCAAGACAAGAGGCCACTGAGCAAACGTCCACGGATAGAATGATGTCAAAGGCACTGTCATAGCTTGAAGTCTCTCTCTCGCAACCATAATGCAAGCAAAGCAGGTGCTTCCTTCGCGCATGAATCGGTCCTCCATCTCCAGATGGTCTATACCGTGAAAAGACTCCCCCGAAACTAAGGGAACGATGTCCTCGCCGGCTCTGCAATGGCCTACCACATCCAACAAACACGTCCCATGAGACATCACTCCCGCCGTCACTCATGAAACTGTCAAAGTTGCTTCAGCCCCCAACTGCTCAAAAGCCTTACCAAAGCCATTTCCGGCCACCATACACTAACCACAAACATTTCAAGCTCGTGTGACATGAACAAAACATAAAAAAGGGAGTAGAAACAACCCCTAAAGCGAAAATAAAAGGGTTCATTACATGTGAATACGTTGTGCATACAGATACAAATATTTTGTTGCTCTCCTCACTAACATGCATAGAAAAGAAAAAAAAGAGTCCTACTCTGAGTCATCGACACCACCGCTAGGTAAAGATTCCTGCATCTCGACGCCTCCGCCAGCCACCTCATCATCCTCGGTGAACCCAGCACCTTTCTCGATCGGATACTCCGAGAAGTCTGCAGAAGTAAGAATGAAGAAGGAAAAAGAAGGCGAGCCATCCCCCCATTCCTTAGCCAGCACCTGCGGCGTCCTCAAACACTTCAGCAACGCGGTCAGAGGCGCCATACGTCCTCGAACACTTCAGCAATTCAGCCAGAGATGCCACCACGTCCTTTTCATCTCGGTCAGAGGCGCCCCATGTCCTCAACATTTCAACTTCCTCCTCACAAAGGCGCCTCCTCTTGCAGGTAAACACAGCAAAGGTACGTCAATAAACTTAAAATGCAAGACATATCTATAATAAACACCACATAAAAGAAGAATCCCAGCACGGCATGATTCCTTTCTAAAAATTCCCACAAACAAAGTTCTTACATGACTCACAAAATACACCATCAAACCCAACTTAGGCCCAGATGCCTTACAATAGTCTCAACTTAGGGTCATACTCCTGAACTAAGTCTCAATTTAGGTCCCGACACCTTAGAATAGTCTCAACTTAGGGTCATACTCCTGAACTAAGTCTCAATTTAGGTCCAGACGCCTTAGAATAGTCTCAACTTAGGGTCATGCTCCTGAACTAAGTCTCAATTTACGTCCAGAAGCCTTAAAATAGTCTCAACTTAGGGTCATGCTCCTGAACTAAGCTCAATTTAGGTCCAGACGCCTTAGAATAGTCTCAACTTAGGGTCATACTCCTGAACTAAGTCTCAATTTAGGTCCAGACGCCTTAGAATAGTCTCAACTTAGGGTCATACTCCTGAACTAAGTCTCAATTTAGGTCCAGACGCCTTATAATAGTCTCGACTTAGGGTCATACTCCTGAACTGAGTCCCAATTTAGGTTCATACTCCTGAAACTAAACCCCAACTTAGGTCATACTCCTGAACTAGGTCCCAATTTCGGTTCATACTCCTGAAACTAAACCCCAACTTAGGTCATACTCCTGAACTAGGTCCCAATTTAGGTTCATACTCCTGAAACTAAACTCCAACTTAGGTCAAACTCCTGAACTAGGTCCCAATTTAGGTTCATACTCCTGAAACTAAACCCCAACTTAGGTCATACTCCTGAACTAGGGCCCAATTTAGGTTCATACTCCTGAAACTAAACCCCAACTTAGGTCATACTCCTGTACTAGGTCCCAATTTAGGTTCATACTCCTGAAACTAAACCCCAACTTAGGTCATACTCCTGAACTAGGGCCCAATTTAGGTTCACACTACTGAAACTAAACCCCAACTTAGGTCATACTCCTGAACTAGGTCCCAATTCAGGTTCATACTCCTGGACACGTCCTCATAATGACACAATCTTAGTCAGAGGACATAACACGTCCTCATCATTATCCGTAGCCCAGAAGGCTTTAAATTACTCGGTCTGGAAGACCGTATAAATTCCCCAAATCATTATCCATAGCCCGGAAGGCTTTAAATTACCTGGTCCGGAAGACCGTATAAATTCCCCCAAATCATTATCCGTAGCCCGGATGGCTTTAAATTATCCGATCCGAAAGATCGTATAAATCTCCCCAATCATTATTCGTAGCCCAGAAGGCTTTAAATTACCTGTCCGGAAGACCGTAAAATTTCCAAAACACTCACCTTAGGACACCGACACGTCCGCTCACCACTTCATCTCAGGACACCACCGTGTCCTCATTAGCACAGGGCGAGACATCCCAAGGAATAGTCTCAGCACAGGGCGATACGCCCCAAGGAATAGTCTCAACTCAGGACGAACACCTACAAATAGTCCCCCACATGTCCAGGCCCCTCAAAATTGTCCTCACACACGAACTACGATTGGCTTGATTCCCACTCAGGGATATGTAGGAATCCTATCAAAGGGTCTAGCCGTCTGACCAACCTAGTCATCTTCTCTTTCCCAGCAAGTGATCCAAATCAGGACCCTTATCTTATCGACGACCCCACTTTCTTCACAAGTGACGTCGCCGAGGGGCTTCTATAAGTACCCCAATCTGGATCGCTCCCCTTCCGATGCACGGAAAACATTGCAGACTCACACAAACATGATCCCGAACACTCGTAGCCTTCAAAAACCCCAAAAACCACCAACCAAACCAAGGTGGGACCTTTCTGGGATAAAACAAGGCAAAAGGACTTTTTGAGAATTTCGGAAAATATTGGGACTGCAGACTGATCCGTGCAGACCACTTTGCATCCAGACATCATAATTGCAAAATCCCCTTAAAGTCCATAATATTTCCTTAAATCTAGGAAAACAAAAAAATGGTAATGGCTGACTATGTCCGGCGACAACTTTAGCCATTTTCAGACCCCTATAAATAGAGGGCTTCCCCTCTCATTTTTCACACACCTCCTTTCTTCTCTATCTACCCCCAGCCTTCAGGCCCCCTTCTAAGATCCTTCGGGGCATTCTCGGTCCCTTTCGGTTCCCTTTGGGGCATTTCGAGGCCCCTCGTGGTACTCCGAAGCCCAGCCGAGCACTCCCGAAACGCTCTCGAGCTGCCCCGAGGCACTCCCGAGGCATCCCGAAGCCCTTTCGGTCCATCGTGAAGCCTTTCCGGTCCATCCCGAGGCATTTCGATCCATCCCGAGGCATCCCGGTCCATCCCGAAGCCTTGCCGGACAATCCCGGTCCATTTTGAAGCAAGCCGAAACTCTACCCGAGCATAACCGACGATCCCTAGGCACGCTGAACCTCTGCCCTAGTCCAGTCAACCATCCCGACGATCCCAAGGCACGCCGAACCTCTGCCCGAGGACACACCTGACACTCCCGAGGCACGCCGAAGCTCTGTCCGCAGACACCGGTACATCCCCGAAGCAATCCCGGTCCGTCCTGGAGCACTATTCACACTCAAACACTATTTCCAAGCGAAAGACAGACACGAACCAACATTGGTAAGGCTTCCTTCCATTACTATTTCAATACATAGCATACAATGTAGACATCATATACATCATGCATTTTTAAAAGCACATGCACACACACACACAACTTTTAAAGAAAGAGGGGTACCGAAAGACTCGTTTTTACGAGGCGACTCGGGTGAGCTCTGCTATTCTCTTCCCGAGGCGTAACCTGACTTCCGAACTCAAAATCTCATCACACAACAACAGTTTTTAAACTAAGCCTTTTTTCAATGTTTTGGGCTAAATCAAAACGGCGTGGCGACTCTACAAACAAATGCAGCGAGACACCTCCCGACAATGCGAGATGCCGGGGCCCGCGCGCGAGCCAGATCCGGGTAATTTCAACGGCATGCATTACACCTTTTCACAAAAGGGGATCCGTCCCTACATGACACATTTTTAAAACAAAACTCCGTCTCTACACGGAGATTTTTCACAAAAAAAAGGGTTCCGTTCCTAAACAATTTCTTTCCATAATACAAAGTCCGTCCCTACACGGCACACAACACAAAGACCGTCTCTACACGGCAATTTTTCACATAAAAGTCCGTACCAACACGGCAAAGCACAAAAGTCCATCCCACACGGCAAAACACAAAAGTCCGTTCCTACACGGCAAATCTTTCAAATGAAAGTCCGTCTCTACACGGCACACATTCTACAACACAAAGTCCGTCTCTACATGACAATTTTTCAACAAAAGTCCGTCACAAAACACGGCAGACAAAATTTCCCCACACAAAGTCTGTTCCTACACGACAATTTTTCCCACAAGAACAATGTACATACAAAAATAGCATCAAGGTACAAATCACCAAAGCATACAAGGAGAGGCACTTTATTTTTACAAATAAGAGCTAAACTCCACATTTATGAACAAAAATCACTTACTCACAATTCTTACATGCTCAATTTCAACAATTCATCATCAATTTCACAAAATGAGCTTGGCAACAACAAAAGCCCCACATATGCAAAAACTAAAACCCTAGTTTTAGCATACATCATTCAAAGCAAGAATCAAAACAAAATTTGATTTTTTACCTCCTTTAAGGTCCTCCCCCGCAAGGTGTGCACCTCCGAATCCGGATACAACACATCCGGATTCCTTGTTGAAGGTGAGAAGGAAGAAAAATTCTTTTGGAGGTCCAACCTCCTCTCTACGGCCCCTCGGCCCCTTTGACGACGAACCCGTCCAATTCTTTCCGCCATGAAAGCAATCTAATAAACTCGAAAGAATTCCCTCAAGAAAATTTTGAACAAATTCAAGTTTTCTTTCTCTCTTTCTCCTCGGCTGAGTTTGAAAAATGGAGTGGAATGGCGTCGCTGCAATCTGATTCTGATTTGGGAAAATCAGATTTCAAGAAGAATACGCGCGGACCACTTTGCATCCCAGGCAAAATTCCCCTTTTGCCCTTATAATCTTTGCTTCTGGACGTCCAAAGGTCAATTCCAGCAGATTTAATACAATTTGGTCCCTAAACCAACAAAATTAATCCCGACCGTCATCGTAAGCCCGAATCTCGCCCACTAAATGGCAAAACAAACACAAAAGGCACAAAACGCCATCAAACACAAATCAGAAGGTACAAAACGCCTTCGAACACCAATCTCAAGGCACAAAATGCCTCCGAAACAAAATACAAAACAAAAACCGGCCATCAAAGTAAGCCCGAACCCCCTTCCCCAGCAGACAAAAGTCAAACGGCCATCAAGGTAAGATCGTACGAAAATACATATCCCTAGCAGATAAACCCCGACCGTCATCATAATTCCGAACCCCAAGGTGCAAATGCCTTCAAACACACATCCCAAGGCACAAATGCCTTCACAACAAACAAATCATTCCCCCGGCAGCCAATTATAAGCCCGAACTCATCCCCAGCGGACAAAACATAAGGCAAAAAATGCCTCTCACAAGTCTCAAACACCAGGTTCATACTCCTGAACCAAACCTCAGTCAGAGGACATAACACATCCTCATACACGACACAACCTCAGTCAGAGCACATAACACGTCCTCATACACGACACAACCTTAGTCAAAGGACTAACACGTCCTCATACACGACACAACCTCAGTCAGAGGACATAACACGTCCTCATACACGACACAACCTCAGTCAGAGGACATAACACGTCCTCATACACGACATAACCTCAGTCAGAGGACATAACACGTCCAAATACATGACACAACCTCAGTCAGAGGACATAACACGTCCTCATAATGACCAATCTCAGTCAGAGGACATATCACGTCCTCATAACGACATAACCAGAAGACATAACACGTCCTCCTTCAAACACATCTTTTCGTAAGATTACACATCTTTTCCTAAGATTACCCATCTTCTCGTAAGATTACACATCTTTTTGTAAGATTACACACCACATCTGAACTACGATCAGGCTTGATTCCCATACGGAATACGTAGGAATCCTATCAAATGGTCCAGCCAACCGACCTAAACGGTCACCTACAGGACACCGACATGTCCACGCACATAGTCTTAGTCAGAGGACATCACACGTCCTCATACACGACAACACACTCGCCCCACACACGAACTACGATCAGGCTTGATTCCCTTATGGGATATGTAGGAATCCTATCAAAGGGTCCAACCAATCGACCTAAACGGTCACCCACATGACACCGACATGTCCACGCACAGAGTCTTAGTCAGAGGACATCACACGTCCTCATACACAACAACACACTCGCCCCATACACGAACTACGATCAGGCTTGATTCCCATATGGGATACGTAGGAATCCTATCAAAGGGTGCAGCTAACCGATCTAAACGGTCACACTCAGGACACCGACACATCCACCTCACCACAGGACACCACCACATCCTCGCGAACCGACCAACACGTTCACCTTCTCTCCCAACAAGCGATCCAGATCAGGACCCTTATCTTATCGACGACCCCACCTCCTCCATAAGTGACGTCGTCGAGGGGCTTCTGTAAGTACCCAAATCTGGATCGCTCCCTTCCGAGCACACGGGAAATACCGCGAACTCACACAAACATGATCCCGAAGACCCATAACCTTCAAAAACCTCAAAACCACCAACCAAACCAAGGTGGGACCTTCCTGGGATAAAATAAGGCAAAAGGACTTTTTAAGAATTTCGCAAAATATTTGGCATGCATAATGGTCCGCACGAACCATTTTGCACCCCAGACAACATAAATGCAAAATCCCCTTAAAGTCCACGAGATACCCTTAAATCCAGGAAAACCAAAATTTTGGTTTTGCAGAATGGTCCGTGCAGACCATTTTGCAGTTTTCTCACCCCTATAAATAGAGGGCTCCCCCTCTCATTTTCTTCACTCCTCCCTTCTCTCCTCTCTCCCCTCAGCCTTCAGGCTCCCCTCTAAGTCCTCGAGGCACTCTCGGTCCCTTTCGGTTCCCTTTGGGGCATTCTGAGCCCCTTCGAGGCACTCCGAAGCCCTGCCGAGCACTCCCGAGATGCTCTCGAGCTACCCCGAGGCACTCTCGAGGCATCCTGAAGCCTTGACGGTCCATCCTGAGGCATTCTGGTCCATCCCGAGGCATCCCGATCCATCCCGAGGCATGCCGAACCTCTACCCGAGTACAACCGACACTCCCGAGACACGTCGAACCTCTGCCCGAGTACAACCGACACTCCCGAGGCATGCCAAACCTCTTCTTGAGTACAACCAACACTTCTGAGGCACGCCGAACCTCTGCCCGAGTACAACCGACAATCCCGAAGCACGACAAACCTCTGCTCGAGGACACACCTGACACTCCCGAGGCACACCAAAGCTCTGTCCGCAGACACCGGTACATCCCCGAAGCAATCCCGGTCCGGCCCGAAGCACTATTTACACTCAAACACTATTCCCAAGGGAAAGACAGACATGAACCAACATTGGTAAGGCTTCCTTCTCAAACTATTTCAATTCATTTCAATACATAGCATACAATGTAGACATCATATTCATCATGCATTTTTAAAAGCACATACACACACACACACAACTTTTAAAGAAAGAGGGGTATGAAAAGACTCGGTTATACGAGGCGACTCGGGTGAGTACTGCTATTCTATTCTCGAGGCGTAGCCTGACCTTCGAACTCAAAATCTCATCACACAAAAATAGTTTTTAAACTGGCCTTTTTTCAATGTTTTGGGCTAAATCAAAACGGCGTGGCGACTCCTCCAAACAAACACAGCGACACCTCCTGACTCGAAAGCACGCGAGATGCCGAGGCCCGCGCAGCCGGATCCGGGTAATTTCACGTATGCTCGAATGGAGAGCGGTCCGAATTGGGGTACTTAAAGAAGCCCCTCGGCGACGTCACTTATGAAGGAAGTGGGGTCGTCGATAAAAAGAAGAATCCCGATCTGGATCGCTTGTCGGGAGGGAAAGAGAAATGACCATGTCGGTCGGACAGCTGGACCCTTTGATAGGATTCATACGTATCCCGAGTGAGAATCAAGACAATCGTAGTTCGAGTATGAGGACAATTTGAAGGGGGCCCCGATCGGTGGGGAATGATTCGGAGGTATTCGTCCTGAGATAGACTGTTTGGAGGTGTCTGTACCTAAGTTGAGGACAATTTGGAGGGGTCTCGGCCTGAGTGTGACTATTTGGAGGCGTCTATACCTACGTAAGACTGTTTAAAGGCGTCTATACCTAAGTGAGATTGTTTGAAGACGTCTATACCTAAGTGAGACTTGTTCGAAGGCATCTATACCTAAGTGAGACTGTTTGAAGGCGTCTATACCTAAGTGAGTCTATTTGAAGGTGTCTATACCTAAGTGAGATTATTTAAAAGCTTCTATACCTAAGTGAGACTATTTGAAGGCGTCTGGACCTAAGTGAGACTGTTAGAAGGCGTCTATACCTAAGTGAGACTTGATGGTGTATTTTGTGAATCATGTATGGAACTTTGTTTGTACTTGCCAATGTGCGTAGAAAATTGTTAGAATTGGGGTGGGAATTTTTATAAAGGATACATGTCATGTTGGGACGAACCTTTTTGAACATGGGTGTGCCGTGTTGGGACGGACCTTTTGAAATGAAATGTGCCGTGTTGGGATGGACTTTTTGAAATGAAATATGCTGTGTTGGGACGTTTTGAAATGAAAAGTGCCGTGTTGGGACATACTTTTTTGAACATGGGTGTGCCGTGTTGGGACGGAATTTTTGAAATGAAATGTGCCATGTTGGGACGGACTTTTTGAAATGAAATGTGTCGTGTTGGGATGGACTTTTTTGAACATGGATGTGTCGTGTTGGGACGGACTTTTGAAATGAAATGTGTCGTGTTGGGACGGACTTTCTGAAATGAAATGTGCCGTGTTGGGATGGGATGGATTCTTTTTTTTTTTAATGAAATGTGTCATGTTGGGACGGACTTTGTGACAAAATGTGAATGATATGTGACATTCTTCTTTTATGTAGCGTTTATTACGGCTATATCTTGCATTTGAAGTTTATTAACATACCTTTGATGTGTTTACCTGCAGGAGGAGGCGCCTTTGTGAGGAGGAAGTTGAGGATGCCACAGGTGCTGGCCAAGGAGAGGAGGGATGGCTCATCGCGCCCTCGAGATGTCCCTGTGATGTTCGCGGGGATTCTTCCAAGAGGCGGGTACTTGTGCCCATCCCTGAGCAGGCTCCTCCCGCTTACCGAGTTGATCCAGATGCTTTAGTGAGTTGTTACTCCTTCTTGTGACATCCTAATCTTGTTTCTGTTTTATCTCTTTTGTGAACATTGCTTCTCTTTTATGCAGGTCTCAGGGCGGACCGTGGACTTGATCACCCATTAGTATCTGGGGATGAAGTCTTTTCCGAAGAAGCTTGTATGTCTTTTGGATCGTCGAGAGGTGCAGCGGTTCATGAGCCGATGCCTTCGAGGAGGTCGGTGGATACTCCTCTCTCGGGTGCAGACACGGATCCACATCCTGCTTCTCAGCCTGATATACCGACTTAGGGAAGGTATAGTCATGACGGGAGTTTCTTTGAGGAGGGCCGAGGGGCGCGACCATTTTCGCAGTTCTTTCCTCAGTCTAGTGCATAGGTGGAGGGCTCGTCTTCTTTTTCCTTCATAGGTCTTACTTCTGCATACTTCATGAAGTATCCGGTCGAGGAAGGTGCCGAGTTTACCGAGGATGATGAGGTGGGTGGCGGAGGCACCAAGATGCGGGAGTCTTCACCAGGTGGTGATGCTGATGACTCAAACTAGGACTCTTTTTTTTCTTTTATGTGTATGTTAGTGAGGAGAGCAACAACATATTTATATTTATATGCACAACACACTCACATGTAATGAACTCTTTTATTTGCATTTTATTGGTGATAACTTAGGAGTTGTTTCTACTTTTTTTTTATGTTTTGTGCATGTCACATGAGCTTGAAATGTTTGTGGTATATGGGGCCTGAAACAGCTTTGGCAGGTTTTCTGAGCAGTAGGGGGCAGAAACATCTTTGACAGATTCATGAGTGATGATGAGAGTGACATTTTATGGGACGTGTTTGCTCTATGTGGATAGCCACCCCTTTCATGGTCAGCTCACTCGAGATATGTCACAGTGCTTTGCTAGATGTGATAGGCCCTTGCCGAGCGGGTGAGGACATTGTTCCTTTGATTTTGGGAGAGACTTTCCACGGTATAGACCGACTAGTGATGGGGGATAGATTCATGTGTGGAGGAAGCCCCACTTTGCTTACTTTATGATTGGGAGAGAGACTTCAAGCTATGCATGTGCTTCCGACATCTTTTAGTCCGCGGACATTTGCTCAGCGGCCTTTGGTCTTGGAGACAGATCAATCTGAATAGGAAAGGTGGATGGCCAGGCTCGGCACGCATCACATTCATTGGTGGGTTCCTCATTGGAAGATAGAAAAAAGGAGGGCTTTTCAGGATGGTGCCCATGTTGTCAGGGTTCCTGGGTTGTCTCAGTCTTCTTTCTACGTTCCGTCCTTTGTTTCCAAATAGTTTGGGATGAGGCAGGAGCCTTTGCTAGGTTGGAATGACATTGCTACTATGATGGTATCTCCTTTCTATATGGCGGACCCATCCGCTTTCCTTCTCTTTCTAGAGATATGGAAGTTTTCTGCTTTTCCTCTTGGGGTGCTTCTCAGACGTAGGGGGAGTATTGTTTTATCCTTGGACTGGTATGAGCAGCATCTTGGACAGGCTCAGATGATTCTGGGGAGCATGCATGAGGCAATTCTGGGGTTGGGTTGCCGTTCTGGCTATAACCTTTGAAGTACAGAAGCTTGGGTTAACCCTCAAGAAATCACAGGGGATGCCTTGTTTGACTACGAGACCAGAGTTGACAGATTGGTGTAGAGAGGTCCCCTTTTACAGACTCGTAGGGAGGAGATCCAAGCAGAGGCACGAACGAAGGAAGCTCTGAGAGCGACTGGATTTCTTGACATGACAGGGAGGACTCCTGATCTTGGAAGGAGTGAGACGGAGATAGTTCCTGCGGAATGAAAGAAGACTCGTCGGGGACGAGGGAAAAAGGAAAGAATGGCAAAGGAACAAGCGCGAGTGGCATGGAATGACCTTCTGAAACTCTGAGTATTCATTCATTGTCATTAGCAGACACATTAATTATTAGACATTTTATGTTGTCTTAGCATGTTGTGAGTCGAGAGTAGACCGTGCTTGAACTCATCAAGAAGTGTTTTAACTGTAATGATTTTGCGGTTTACTTTTAGAGTTTTATCGAGACACAAAATTTTTGCTTGCGTCTCCTTCTGAACCTAGATGATATCAACTTTTGGAATTTTGTGTATTCTTTAGACCGAACCAGTGATGGTTGCCTACGTTCCCCTTTACCAGTGGACTGAGGGGCTTAGGTCTCCGTAGTTCAACTCTTTTTGTGAGAGAAGGGGAGACAGAAAAGGGGGAGAATGGAGCAACCCTGATTTTACCTAGACTGCCCTTTTAGGGTTTTCAATCTAGTTGGGTATATTCTTCAACACCTATGTATTATTTTTTATCTCTGTTCTAAAAGACCCCGCCTAAGGGCGCCTAGGCCCCTCTCCAACGCCTAGTTCTAAGCCCCGCCTAGGTCCTGACTAATCCCGATTAGTCCCCGACTAGTCCCCGCCTAGGCGCTAGGCCCGGCTCCGCCGCCTAGCATCCGCCTAGCGCTTTTTAGAACCTTATTTTTTATTTTATTTTTTGTAGAGGGGGAAAAAAAGAAAACTAGATATTCTTTAGGCGAAATATCGGCGGATCTTGCTTCCCTTGACTGGTTTCACGAAAGGGTTCCCATCCAGATATGTTAATTTTATTGCGCCTCCTGAGGAGATTTTCTGAACCACGAACGGGCTGATCCACGTTGGTTCCCATTTTCCAAAAGGGTTGATTCGGGTGGGAGGCTTCTCCTTAAGCCCCGGATCACATTCTCTGATATCTCGAGATTTGACCTTCTTGTCGAAAGCTCTTACCATCCGACTTTGATAGGCTCGAATGAGTTCCATGGCCTTTAGTCAACGTTCATACAGCAGGGCCAATTCGTCGTGCCGGCTCCGAAGCCATTCTACCTTGTTGACTTTACTTTCCAATAGCACCCGAAGTGATGGGACTTCCAATTCTATGGGCAACACTGCTTCCATTCCATAGGTCAGGGAGAATGGGGTTTCTCCTGTAGCAGTCCTAACCGACGTTCGGTAGCCCCAAAGTGACAAATGTAGCTCCTCCGGCCAATCTTGTCCTCGTACTGTCATTTTTCTGATGATCCTTTTGAGGGTTTTGTTTGCTGCTCCCATGGCACCATTGGTTTGTGGCCTATAAGGAGGGGACTTATGGCGAGTGGTCTTGAACTCGCCAACAATCTGTCACAGTCTCCCTCGAAATGAGATTCATTGTCTGATATGACTTCATTTGGGATGCCGTATCTACGTATGATGTTTTCTTTGATGAACTAGGCGACCTTCTTGGAATTCAAAACTTTGTAGGACTCAGCTTCAACCCAATTTGTGAAATAGTCGACGGCTACCAGAATGAACTCGTGCCTGTTGCTACCAGGCGGAGTGATTTTCTCAATCACATCGATTCACCATGTGATAAAAGGCCAGGGAGTGGTCATGCAATAGAGGTCATGAGGTGGAAGGTGGTTAAGGTTGGAGAATTGCTGGCATTTGTCGCAGCTTCTGACAAAATGGCTACAATCTGCTTCCATGGTCGTCCCCGTACTGTCATTTTTCTGATGATTCTTTAGAGGGTGATCAAAGAATTTTCTCAAGTCGATAAGATGTTGCCCGTCTGATCCTTTTGAGTGAATGATCATGTCTTCGGAGTACACCTGGGTTTCCTTACGGATCATGTCGTGGAAGAGAGTTGTCATCGCCCGTTAGTAGGTAGACCCGATGTTCTTCAATCCAAAGGGCATTACCGTGTAACAGTAAGTTCCCCAGGGGGTGGTGAAGGAGGTCTTTTCTTGATCTTCTTCAGCCATCTTGATCTGATTGTAGCCGGCAAAACCATCCACGAAATACTTAACTTCGAAATTAGCCGTGGTATCAACCAGCATATCTATGTTTGGCAGCGGAAAATCGTCCTTTGGACTTGCTTTGTTGAGATCCCGAAAATCTATGCAACAGCGCACCTTCCCATTATCCTTGGAGACCGTGACTATGTTGGAGAGCCAAGTTGGGTATTCGACCACCCTTATGAGGCTGACACGGAGCATCTTTTCAATTTCTTCTTTGACTTGCAAAGACCACTTAATCCTGTGTAACTTTTGCTTGACGGGCTTGGCCTCGGGATTCAGGGGAATCCGATGTTCTACTATGGCGGGATCCAAACCAGGCATATCCTGATAAGTTCAGGCGAACACATCCACAAACTCTTTGAGCAGCGCAGTCAATGCTTCTCGCTCGGCGCCAACGAAGGAATCTCCGATTTGCGTCTCTTTAGGCTCTTCAGCAGTCCCCAAATTCACTTTGGTTAAAATATCCTCGGCAGCTTGGGCCCGATTTTCCTCTCGTTCGACAACATTGTTTTGGACAAATTTCAACAATTAAATTTATCTATCAAGGATGTTTGGGCACAAATGGAATATAACTCTCAAACCAAGATGAACACGAAGATGTAATGAGGAAAACCTTTGAACAATCGTTCACAGGGAAAAACCTCGAGAGGGTTTAGAAAAAGCCTACCTTAACCAAAAAAGTGTTATTGAATTTAGTAGTTCTTGAGTACAAAGTGTAGTATGAGCATATAGTAGAGTGTGTAACGTGAATACATGTGCGTTTTAGAGGGTTTATATATTTGAAAAGATAACGAAAGTAACAATATAAATGTAATCCCCCTCCTTTCGCCTAGAATCTTGCCTTTTGTTGATGATGATCAGCCGTTATTCCTTTGGTTGATAAATAGGGTTGTTATGGCGTCTTTGACTAAGTCATAAACGGTCATGAAGGTACATTATTTATCCATAACTCTGTTCCTGAAAAATAGGAAATATACAACAGATAATTCAAGGTGTTAGTTCAAGATGTAAATCAAGACGTTACCTCAAGGTGGATGCTCAAGGTGCGGAACATGTAGAGTGTATTTTTTGGGGTGAAACAATTGCCCCCAAAATATTGAGGCTTTCCAAACTGAATACGGAAAGACTTAATGTTTTGCCAAGTGTCGCCTCGTCTTTGCTTAGGGAGTTGATGAGGTGGATGGCTTGCATGGCTAAGGAAAAACTAAGGCAATTATGGGCTTTTTCGTAGGTGCCTATAACTGTCTCTTCATATTTATACGGTTCAAAGAAGGAAACCATATTTTCTTTTTCAAAACTCTTCGTCCAGCCGGCGCTAGGTCACCGTCCGCTTCTCCGGTTAGTTTTCTCTCTTTTCTCTTTTCCTTTCTCTGTCTCTTTCAACTGTCATAATGGGAAAAAGTAAGAAAAAGGTAATAGACGTTGATGCGTCTTTGACCGAGGGTTTTAGGTGTCTAGGATTTATCTGAGATACAGAGGGTGAACGGTACAATTTCAACGCGTCCCATGCTGACGCTTTGAAGAGAAATAACGACTTCCCTCCGAACGCTGAGTTCTTGATCCCTACTGAAATTTTCAGCGCCAATTGTGTGTCCGATGAGTGGGTAGGGTTTTACGAATACCCTTTCAGTGTAGGTTTGAAATTTCCCTTCTCTGCTTCTATTTCCTGCTTTTTCGAAGTGACGCGGCTGTCCTACTGTCAATTAATGCCTATAGGATGGCACATTTTGCTTACCCTAGATAGAATCATAGCCGAGCATGGTGTGGTGGCAGGTTTAGAGGAGTTGGCATTTGTTTATGATATTAGGGCTTTTGGCAAAGGTAGATAAAATTTTAGGGTTAGGCAAAATAGGGATCCTTTGATTCTGGGCCTTGATACGGCTGATAGAGGATGGAAACATAGATTTTTCTATGTGAGAAAAAGTAGCCTGGAGGGAGGAGGAGATTTGGTGTCAACATGGAACCCTTCAGGTAGTTGTTTTTAGCTATGTGCCTGATTATTGCGTCTCTCTTTATGCCTGTCCTTACATGTTGATGACATGTGCTTTTCAGCTAGCAAGTTGGAAGAGTTTTTCCCACCCCTTGGTGATACATCTGCCAATGTTGATCGGATTTTGAGTCTGTCTCCAGAGGGTCTTCGAAAATTTAAGGCACCTTCTGCAGAGTTGTTAGAGGAAAGAAAAGGGATTTCTACTAGTGCCAGTTTAAGCAAGAAATCATCTGGTATATTTCTTTCTCTTGTTGACGTATCTTATTACGTCCGTGTTTTGTTGCTGCTCTTGACATTTCTTTTGTGCAGTGACTCGGTCCAAGGCCAGCTTTGGTGTAGAAGATGTCCTGTTCGGTATTAGAGCGAGAGTTGGGGTTAAGAAGGAAGAAGGCAAACTTCCCCTTCCAAATGGGGAAAGCTCCAAGAGTGCCAAAGGGGAGAGAAAGAGAAAGTTTGAAGACGTGGAGATCGTGGCAGTTGATGGGTTGAAGATTGAGGATGCGAAAGCCAAGGTGGAAAGTTGTTTTGGAAAAGTAAACTCTTGATTTACTTGAATTTGATTTAACAGAGTAACATGATTCTCTTTTCCCCGTAGGTAGTGGAGGTGGTAGATTTTTTGCTGAAATAGTTGGAGATGAAGGAGGACAGCAACAAAATACTCGCTCAAAAACACAAATTTGAAACTTTCAGGGCAGTGAAGGCTGAAGAGCAAGTGGAGAAGCAAAACAATGAGCTTGCCAACCTGATGGCCAGGATGCTGAAGGTAGAAGAGGAACATATCAAGGAGCTTGAGGAAGTAAAGGAAGGGTATATGATGGGTGCAAGCAAGTCGGTTATGGAGTGTAGGATTAAAATGATGAAGGAGTTTGAAAATGGGAAGCATGTAAATTGGAAAATTGATGAAGAAGTAGCCATGCTGAATGAATTCCTAGGAGAAGCTCCCGACGTGAGTGAAGTGAGCTCTAAGGTGCAGGAACCCAAGGTGGCCGATCAAGGCAAGGAAGAAGAAGGAGGCAAGAAGGAAGGTGAGGGCAATGAAGTTGAAGCTGCACCTGCATTATTTATGAAATTAAAAACAATTTCTTTTTTTAAGTTTTTGAACAATGGTTTCATTTTATTCACTAAGCCTCCGTTGGCATGTAAATTTAGGTTTTAAAATAGGGGGTGCCCCTAAGACATCTTTAAAATTTTTGGTTCTGTAAGTGGCTCATAAGAGTCCAAACACTTGTTTTGATGGTGTTGGGTTGGTCCAACATCTTGATCTTTTGGTTAAACTTTCGTTTATTGTAATGGTACTTTTGGTGTTTTTATTCCTTCGAGTATTTTTATGCTAGGTACGGAAGGCAACACATATCAGTGTTGTAACCAGTAAGTAAAGATAACATGCAACGATGTTATTACCAAGTTGTAAATATAACATGCAACGATGTTATAACCAAGTTGTAAAGATAACATGCAACGATGTTATAACCAAGTTGTAAAGATAACATGCAACGATGTTATAACCAAGTTGTGGATGACATGTAGAAATGTCATCTTTTGATGTCCCTTAGGTAACATGTTAATGTTACAACCCTTAGTTCACAACTTAAATTTAGAATAGCTGACATAATTCTCCTAGCAAGGTGAATTAAATTCGCTTTTTTAATTTAAGTGTGAAAAGCGTGCGCTCAGGCAATTTTATAATCATGACTCTATAGGTACGTTGTTAAATGCTCTTAAGTATAAAGAGGTCGTGTACCTTATGTTATTCAAGATAAGCTTGACACTTCCAGGCTTTTAACATATTGCTTCTGACGTTTATTCAAAGTCGGGGGATCTCCATCTTGCATCACAGAAACATGTTAGGGTTGGGTGTTAGCTTGGCTAACACCCTTCCGATGCTTAAGTCGGTAGCGGTTTTGATTGAATAAAAGGAATAATAAATTTGAAAGAAATAAAAATTATTTTAGGAAGAAGTTCGTACTTTGGTGTTAAAATTGTAATAAATTTTAACTTACATGTAATAATGCTTAAGATGCATCCCCTGGTACTCTGTAGGACAATAATTATGCCATCTTGAACGTCTCACGAGGATGACGGCTTGCCCTAGTACCGGCTTCATTCTGACTCATCTTCGATCGTGGATATCTCTTGTTGCACAGACTTTAGGACATCCTAGACCTTCTTCTTTACCAGCTACGCTTAGTGAGAAGTAGAACAAGCTTTCATATCTGTTTTGTAGCATTCCTTGGCGGCCTGCTGGTCTCCCTTCACCTTGATTACACCCCAAGGCGTTGGCATCTTGACGCATTGATGGTACGTAGATGGAATTGCTTTCATGTTATGGATCCAAGGCCTGCCTAAGATGACGTTATAAGAAGATGGGCAGTCGATCACGCATATCCTTTCCATAGAGTTCATCTCTTCCACGTAGATGGGCAACTTGATTTTTCCAATTGTATGTTTGGTTTCTCCACTGAAACCTACTAGGACGGAGGAATTCCTCACAACCTCTGATAGGGGAATCATCATTTCTTCTAAAGTGCTCACTACTAGAAACAAGGTCATTACCGACGGATTTTTACCGACGGACGAAGTCCGTCGGTAATACAGACGGAAACTTTTCATTTACCGACGGAAATTTATTTTATTTTACCGGGAATTTAATTTTTTAAAATTTCGTTTTGTCCGTCGTTAATTTTTAAATTCCGTCGGTATTTTCGTCGGTAATACCGACGGACTATGTCCGCCGGTATTACCGAAGGACTCCGTCCGTCGGTAAATAATTCATATATAAACGCGTCTCTTCCCCATTTTTAATTACGCATCATTTTTATTACGCCCCTTATTTCCTCGCCCCTTCGCGAACCCCAGCCCCCCAACGCCCGCCGCCGCCGTCGCCGCCGAGCCTCGCCGTCGCCGGTAAGTCCTCTTTGTCTCTCTTAATCGCTTCTCTCTCTCACTTTCTCTCTCTCACATTCTCTCTCTCTCATCAGTAAGAACACGCCGTCGCCGCCGCCGTCTCTTTCCATCGCCGTTTGCGGCCGCCGGGTGCGTTCTCTCTCTCTCGCTTTCTCTCTCAATCGTTCTCTCTCTCACTCGATTTCTCTCTCTCATGAATGATTAATTTTAATGAGCTGAGAAACCCTAGTTTTTATTCAAGTAATTTTCTTTCAGTTTTGTATATACATGTTGTTGATGTTAATGCATTATCATGTGGAGTTGTGTTCCAAATGTTCATTAGGAGTTGAACTAAACTACAGAAAATGTGAATAATTTCATACTTGGGTTTATTTTGGTAGCTCTTTGTTTATTGTGTGTTTGTGTGTGTGCAATTAGAAATGTAGGGTTTGAGGTATTAAAAATGTATGTTTGTGTTATCAATGTGTCTTATGTGCGTATAAAGGTGTTTTGTTATATTGTACAATAGCCTTTTAGATTATATGTTCAGTGCGTATAAATTAGTATTTGTGATTGCATCTATATTGCTTAATAGAGACCGACGGCAGTGATTTATATGATTTAATTTTGTAAAAAAATATAAAATGATATCTTGTTAAATTTTGTAAGAACCCTAATTTGTTTTTGATTCTAATGTTCATGATTATTGATTGGTATTTGTGTGAATTTTCAAATATTTGAATGTTTGATGCTTGATTGGTCCTCCGATTTAGGTTGTTTGCATTTTCTAACTAGTTTATCAAGCTGGGTTTTGGAAGTGGCTCTTCATTATACCTAATTGGTAGTTAATTAGGCTTTAAATAGATTGAGGTACAACTCTATTTAAAATATAAATAAGATGAGAGCCTTTTTTCACCCACGCCTATCAAAATTGCTTTTCTTTGACCAAGGAAGACAGAGAACAAGTTATTGTCGTTGAGTCAAGGATTTTCTGTTTAATAAGAGTTTTTACAAAGTGAAACCGTAAAACTCTTATTAAACAGAAAATCCTTGACTCAAACGGCAATGAACTTGTTTGCTCTGTCTTTCTTGGTCTAAGATGAGATTGGGTTTTGATAGTTGTGGATGAGAACGACTCTTATCTTGTTTATAAATGTTAATTTAATTCATCATTGTAAAATTTCAAATTTTACAATAAAGAATTAATATTTCAAATTATTCACAATATTAATAATTTAAAAAATATGATAGATGTGTGTGTTAATTCATTATTGTAAAATTATGCATTTTACGGTAATGAATAAAAATTAATGTTACGACGTGACGTTGTGACGGTTGAAACACAAAAGCTTAGAAACCCGTTTAAGAATCTTTAACTTATCATGTTGAGGTCAACATGTAGTCATCGATTCTTAAATTGTCTGTGTGGACAGTCTTGAAATGCACGATTATATGATTTGTAAATATCATCATTGTCTATTAAAATTGCTTGAATAGTCGATAGTTGAGATATTTCGGTTGCATTAATCCTATTGTTCTCTGAGTGTATACTAGACATATATGGTTGATTACACACTGTCGATTCTAATCGATAGTGTTTGATTGACCTAGTCTACGTCGTGCACTTGGAGACCATGGGGTTATGCTGATGAAATTTCTTGATTTTCGATTATAAAGCAAGTAGACAAGGTGATATTTGCAATTCATACGTGTATTTCGGGATGGGATAGAAGCCAACCCCACTCTAAACCTAATGGACATGAATTGTCCTTTCATCATAGGGAATGATATACTTTACAACAAAGAATTAAATATTAATATTCAAAATATTAAGGGGTGTCAGACCTCAATTCGTTAATTACATCTAAACTGTTAATACATTATGAAATGCAGGAGTTAATTATGTCTGGAGAAGATCGTAGTTGGATGGATAATCGTAGTAATCCCGGTAGAAGGGGTGTCAGACCTCAATTCGTAGAAGGTTTAGAACATTTCGTGGAGTTTGCTAGAGCGCATCCCCAGTGAATGCGTGGTGATAAGATTAGGTGTCCTTGTAAAAAGTGTAAGAATAGAAAATATCTGCGTGTTGGATGGGTAATGAAACATGTGTTAGAGGCAGGGTTTGTTGATGGTTACAAGGTAATGGGTAGCGCACTGGGAGCGTTATGTGGTTGAAACAAGTGTTCGCGATCATCCTATCGTATCAAGTGGTCCGCCAAGGGAACCCGAACATTTGATTGATGAAGAGGAGCCGTCCGTCGGTTTGGATGATATGGTTCGAAATGCGGCCGGCCCGTAGTTTGATTGGAACCCTAATCCAATAGAGGCACCAAATCCCGTTGCAAAGAAGTTTATGGATTTAATGGACTCGCAAATGAGAAAATTCATCCCGGTGCAAAGGCTACGTGTTAGAGCAAGTGAGTGAGCTTCTAACTATCAAGGCCGATACAAATATGAGCCAAAGCATACTTACGATCGTATAATGTCATGGGGACATCGGATGCAACCCGAAGAAAATAATATGGTTCACAATTTTTATGAGACGAAAAAGTTGGTGGGGCAGATCGGTCTTGGGTATGTTAAAATTGATGCTTGCAAGAATCGCATGCTTTTTTTATAAAGAAAATGAGGGCCTCGATACATGTTCAATATGTGGACTTAGTAGGTATAAGCCACAACGCCGTGGTAGTGCCAAGCACAAGAAAAATGTGCCTCGGGCGCAGCTTACGTTATATGCCGCTAATTCCTGTGTTGCAACGAATTTACGCATTGAAAGAAAGCTCGAAGCCATGCGTTGGCACAAAGAGTGTCCTCGTGAAGAGGGTGTGATGACTCATCCTTCGACGGTGAAGCATGGAAACATTTTGATGCCACTTACCCCGATTTTGCCGCGGATCCTAGAAACATAAGGCCGGGGATATGTACAGATGGGTTTTCTCCATTTGGACCAGGGCAAAATCTTATTCATGTTGGCCTATTATAGTCACAAAGTGTATAATCTTCCCCCGTGGTTATGTATGACCGATCCTTATATGTATTTGAGTTTGTTCATTCCCGGCCCTTCGAATCCAGTGCAAAAACATTGATGTGTATCTTCGACCTCCGATGGATGAACTCAAACAACTGTGGAATGATGGTGTCCAAACATGGGATGCTTTCAAGTTGCAAAATTTTAACATGAGGGCTGCAGTGATGTGGACAATTAATGACTTTCCTGCTTATGATATGATGTCGGGATGGAGCACACATGGGAGATTGGCCTGTCCGTATTGTATGGAAAATGCAGATGCATTCACACTTCAACATTACAAGATGCAGTGTTGGTTTGATTGCCACAGACGATTTCTTCCTAGTGACCATCCATTTCGTAAACAGAAGAATGCTTTTACCAAAAATAGAGTTGAGCGTCGGGACCCCCCTCCTCGTCCGGGAGTGGGGAGGATATTTTTTGAGCAGTGTGTCTCGAGGTGTCTCGATGCTCGGGTGGGGAAAGAAGTTTTCAAAGGATAGACCAGACGGATTTGGTAAAGACCATAACCTGGATTAAAAAGAGTATATTTTGGGAGTTACCGTATTGGAAGACGAACTTGATAAGACATAACCTTGATGTCATGCATATTGAAAAAAATGTGTTTGACAATATTTTCAATACAGTGATGGGTTTTAAGTCCTCAACGAAGGACACAGACAAGGGTCGGCTAGACCTTGAAGCGATTTGCAATCGTAAAGATCTGAACATTACTAAAGTTAATGGAAAAGATTTTAAACCAGCTGCGCCCTTTGTTACGTCAGAGAGGATAAGCAACGTGTTCTGCAGTGGTTGAAAGATTTGAAACTTCCTGATGGGTATGCATCTAATATTGGCAACTGTGTGAATGTGGAAGAAGGGACGGTATATGGGTTGAAAAGTCATGATTGTCACGTATTATTGGATAGGTTGCTACCCATTGCATTTAGAGACATTCTCCCTAATGAAATATGGGTTGCCCTAACGAGAATTGAGTGAATTCTTCAGTAGCATTGACTTCCAAAGACTCTTCGTGTTGAGGATATGAAAAGACTCGAAGAGAGCATTGTGGTGACAATATGCAAGCTTGAAAAGATATTTCTGCCATCTTTCTTTGATTCAATGGAGCATTTACCAATTCACCTAGCTTATGAAGCTACAGTTGGAGGACCTATTCAAAAGATAGATGGATGTATCCATTTGAACGATTTTTGGGGAGTTTGAAAAAGAAAATGAGCAATAGAGCAAAAGTTGAGGCATCTATGTCTGAATCAGTGATTGTCGACGAAATTGTGTCGTTTGTTTCAACATATTTTCACCCAGACATTGAGACAAGGTTCAATAAAGTGGGACGCAATTATGATGGGGGAGTCACCGATCCCGATGGAAAAATTTCAGTTTTTTCTTCTCCCCGGTCGATTCCTTGGCAATAGAAAGTGCACGCGCATGCTAAGCAAAAAAGAATTAGATGCGGCTAAACTCTATATTCTCCTTAAACTGTCCGAGGTCGAGGACTACTTGAAGTAAGCATTCTTCATTTATTACTAAGTAATAACTTTAATACGAACTAAGCAACTTTATGTTCTCCTTGAATGCGGTATGTTCGAAGAACAGTGGAGACATTGCGCTGAATTGATTTCAATAAGGACAGACAACGAATTTCCCTCCTGGTTTAATAATTATGTAAATGCCAATTCATTAATTCAATGTTTTTAATAGAATTTGAAGTATGAGTTTTTTACTATCTATGTGTTTTTATTTAGATTTTGAACAACCTTGGAGATGCAAAAGTGCGAAATTACAAACATTAGCACACGGTCCATCCTTAAGAGTGAATGTATATAAGGGATATTTTGTCAATGGCTACGTATTCCACACCGAAGAATATGGCCAAACGAAATCAACTTGGAATAGCGGGGTCAATCTCAAGGGAAATCTCGATTATTATGGCGTATTGAAAGAAGTTATTGAATTGGAGTACTTGCTTGGAAATTCTCGTAGTTCTTTTCAATTGTGAGTGGCGGGACGCCGAGCGAGGCATTACAAAACATGGCACTTTTTGATCTCGTTGACTTAAAGCATTCTTCTAGGCATAATGGTGATGATGTGTTCATTCATGCATCTCAAGCACAACAGGTGTATATGACCCCCTACCCCGTCGACGAAGAGAGTCTGGCGGATGGTGGGCCGTATGGAAAACCAAAGCAAGAAGCACTTTTGATATACCATTGCGTGCAAAAACGTCTACTTCAAATATTGATTCATCATTAAATGATTGTTATCAGGAAGAGGAAATGCCTATACCTCCGATTATTCACTTGAATGATAATGTCGAGGAGGATGAAGCATTAATGGCCGAAAACACCCGTCCACTAGGGGAGGAAGTCACTTTCAATGAAATCGATGATGACAATGTGGAGGATGAGGAAGGAGAAGAGTATATATCTGGGTCCGATGATGAAGATGAGGAAGAAGACGATGACGAGGAAACTAGTGAAGAAGAAATTGAATTTTGTAGTGATAGTGATCAAGATTGTAGTGAATGAATCAGTTTAGTTTTAATTCAGATAATGTTTTGTACATTTTATATCACTTATCACTGTAATATTATATCTATCTCATGATTTTCAATTTTACTTGGTTACTCTTTACATGATATATAATATTACATCTATCTCATGATTTGGACAATAATAAATAAAAAATAAAATAATCAATAAAAATAAAAATAAAAATATACATATATGTATATATATAAATATCATTATTGTCTATTAAAATTGCTTGAATAGTCGATAGTTGAAATATTTCGGTTGCATTAATCCTATTGTTCTCTGAGTGTATACTAGACATATATGGTTGATTACACTGTCGATTATAATCGATAGTGTTTGATTGACCTAGTCTACGTCGTGCACTTGGAGACCATGGGGTTATCTTTGTCAAAATTTCTTGATTTTCGATTATAAAGCAAGTAGACAAAGTGATATTTGCAATTCATACGTGTATTTCGGGATGGGATAGAAGCCAACCCCACTACTATCACGTACAACCACTACCATGGGGTTATGCTGGAGTGGAAAATCTCAAGTTTTTTGCACAAGCGTTAGGCCCAAAGATTGAAACTTTTATTAATTATTATAATAATAAATCTACTTTCAAAGTTTCAATCTTTGGGCCAAATGCTTGTGCAAACTTGATATTTTCCACTCATTCATTATAAATGTAAACCCTCTCTCTCTCTATTTTAAAGAAAACAACAATATTATTTCAAATTCAAGCAGTCCAAGTGAACTCCATTATTTTGCTTCTTTTTGTTTTTAGTAAAACAACCTTATACGAAACCATTTGGTCCATGTGAACTCCATTATTTCTTGTTTTCATATTGTCATTTCTATTTTAAAGCCGCAAGAAGTGCAATGTCGACGGGACACCAAGTCCACAGTGTTACCCACGTTTTGTTTACTTGGTTACTCTTTACATGCTATGTAATATTTAAATTTTGTTCTACTTGATAATATTTTCTCGTCTACATATATAATATACTAGTTTAGATATGTCGGGTCGAGGTGGCAATCGTTCAAAGAGAGGGAAGGTTGCGGGTTTTGTCCATCGTCTTGTTTCACCAAGGACGGGAGGGAGGGGATCTACTTCTCAGTTCACGGACGTAGTGAACCATCCGAGCGGGTTAATTTGGACGCAATTATTAATGAGGAAGGAAAAATGGAAATATCTATCTCTCCCAGTGGCCAGTAAGTATCATTTAATTGTAAATGTCATATATATAATGTTTACATTTTATTATTGTCTTTTTATTTGTATATATATTGATATATTGTTTTTTAATTAATATCTTGATAGGTTTATACATGCATGGTGGTGGTAGCGGTAGCAGCAGTGGCAGCGCTCGTGGTTGTTAAACATGAATTTTCATTGACATGTAATTAAACAAACAAACAAACAAACATATGTAGTTTTTTTTTCCCTTTCCCTTTTTTCTCGGCCTTTCCCCGGCCGTTTCCCCTTCCCTTTTCCCCTTTCCCCGTTTCCCCTTTCCCTTTTCCCTTTCCCCCTTTCCCCGGCCGTTTCCCCTTTCCCCTTTCCCTTCCCCTTTCCCCTTGACCCGGCCGTTTCCCCTTTCCCCTTTCCCTGTCGCTTGATTTGGACAAACATATGTATTTTATTTGATGTACAAGCGAAACAGGTTGTTTGTGTGTGTTTGTAGTTTGTAATTGGGTTGTTTGTGTGTGTTTGTAGTTTGTAGTTGTTTAAAACAGGTTGTTTGAACAGGTTAACAGGTTTACAGCCTTTTACAGGTGGTTTAATAATAAAACAAATTTTTTTTTTAAATCTGCGGATGCAGACGGAAATTTCCGTCGGTAAATTAATACAAAAAATAAATAATTATATTTTTCCGGCGGAAATATCCGTCGGAAAATAAAAAATTAAAAAAATAATACTCAAAATACCGACGGACATACCGATCGGATAGGGTTTATATTCCGACGGACATATCCGACGGTAAATATTATGATTTCAAGCGGTTCTAACCGTCGGTAATGGTTTTTATTTCTCGACGGATAATTCCATCGGTAAACTCCGGCAATTGCTCCGGTTAACTACGGCGAGATCTCATTTCCGACGGACGTTTTCCGGCGGAATTTTAGATTTTCCGGCGGATATTCCGCCGGAAATATCGGCGGAATTTGTCCGTCGGTATTACCAACCAATTATTTCCGACGGAACCCGACGGACGTATTCCGTCGGTAATATCCATTTAGCGACGGATTTGTCGAATTGTCGAATTACCGACGGATATTTCCGTCGGTAAACGACCTTTTTCTAGTAGTGGCTCTTCCACTACCAGAAACTGGTGCTTTAGCGACGGAATCAACACCGACGGAATCATTCCGTCGCTATTTAGCGACGGAAATTATGCTATAGGGACGGAATGATTTTGGCGTCAAATTTACCGACGAAATTTAATTCCGTCGCTAAAACGAATATTCCTCGAATATTCGTTTCATTACCGCCACTATTTTGGCGCATGATTTGCCGACGGAATATTCCGTCGCTAGTTCTTTATCAGCGACGGAATTATTACGCCGGTGAAAAGTTATTATTTTTTTTATTTTTTTTATTTATCAGGGACAGAATTATTCCGTCGGTGAAAATTAAATATTATTTTTTTTTAAAAATAATACACCGACGGAATGTTTCCGCCGCTGATAAATTAAAAAAAATTAATTAATCAGCGGCGGAAATATTCCGTCGGTGAAAATCAAATATTTTTTTTTTAAATAATACACCGACGGAATATTTCCGCCGCTGATTAATTAATTTTTTTTAATTTATCTGCAACGGAATATTCCGTCGGTGATTATAAAATTTAATTTTTAATTATTTTTAGAACTAATTAACAAAATAACTAACTGAAAACATTAAAAAAATATACTGAAACGTTGGAAAATTTACTGGAATTTTTAAAAACTAACTGAAATTTTGAAAAACTAACTGAAAACGTTAAAAAACTAACTGAAATCGTTAAAAAACTGACTGAAATTCTAAAAAATTAACTGGAAACGTTAAAAAACTGACTGAAATTTCAAAAAACTAACTGAAAACGTTATACCCTATACCATATACTATATACCCTATACCCTATACTATATACCTGATACCCTATACTATATATACACCCTATACCCTATACTATATACCCTATACCATAAACCCTAACCCCTAAACCCTAAACCCTAACCCCTAACCCCTAAACCATAAACCCTCAACCCTAAACCCTAACCCCTAAACCCTAAACCCCAAATCCTAAACCCCAAATCCTAACCCCTAAACCCTAACCACTAACCCAACCTAAACCCTAAGCCACAACCTAAACCCAAACCCTAAACCCTAAACCACAACCACAAAGCCACATACCCTATGCCACCACATACCACATACCTATACCCTGTACATCTGTTTATGCCACTTACCACTGAAACCTAAACCTAAACCCTAAATCCTAAACCTAGTAACCCTTAACCCCCAAACCACTATACACTATACCACTATACACTTATCTGTTTATTCCATATACTGTATTCCACTATACCTAAGCAACATACCTTATACCACTATCTATACTCTTACTCATACTCTATACCACTATCTGTTTATACCATATACCTATACCTACTATGCCTCCTATACCTATACACTATACCACTATGTACATCTGCTCTGTATGCTACACTTTATACTATCTGTTATCTATATACCACATGCCTTATACCCTTATCTTATATACCACTATACCACATATCTTATGCCATATACATACCATATACCCTACATACCTTGCTCTTATACCACTTTATAATACTATATACCCTATACCATATACTATATATCCTATACCCTATACTATATACCCTACACCCATAAGGTATAGGGTATAGGGTATAGGGTATAGTGTATAAGGTATCGTGTATAGGGTATAGTGTATAGGGTATAGTGTATAGGGTATAGGATATAATGTATAGGATATAGGGTATAGTGTATAGGGTATAGTGTATAGGGTATAGGGTATAGTGTATAGTGTATAGGATATAGTGTATAGGGTATAGGATATAGTGTATAGTGTATAGGGTATAGGGTATATGGTATAGGGTATAGGGTATAGGGTATAGTGTATAGGGTATAGGATATAGGGTATAGTGTATAGGGTATAGTGTTTAGAGTTTAGGGTATATGGTATAGTGTATAGGGTATAGTGTATAGTGTATAGTGTATAGGGTATAGTGTATAGGGTTTAGGGGTTAGGGGTTAGGGGTTAGGGTTTAGGGTTTAGGGTTCAGGGTTTAGGGTATAGTGTATAGGGTATAGTGTATAGTGTATAGGGTTTAGGATTTAGGGTTTAGGGTTTAGGGGTTAGCTCTATTTTTATTTTATTTTAATTTATGATTTATTTATTTTTCAAAAATAATATTTATTGACTCATATTTATTTTTTTGAGAGTAATTTAAAATAATTTTATTTAAAATAATTTTCATGTTTTATATAATTAAAAACAATGATATTTATTAAATTAAAATTAATTAATATTTATGATTTATTTATTTTTTCAAAAATAATATTTATTGACTCATAATTATTTTTTGACAGTAATTTAAAATAATTTTCATGTTTTATATAAATAAAAATAATGATATTTATTAAATTAAAATTAATTAATATTTATGATTTATTTATTTTTTTCAAAAATAATATTTATTGACTCATATTTTTTTTAGAGTAATTTAAAATAATTTTCATGTTTTATATAAATAAAAATAATGATATTCAAAATAATTTTCATGTTTTATATTAAATTAAAATTAATTAACCCAGCGACGGAATATTCCGCCGCTAAATATTGATTCTAGCGTCGGAATTTAAATTCCGCCGCTATAATTAATATTTAGCGGCGGAATATTTCGTCGCTGGTGTTAAATATAGATACTAATTTTCCCTCTCTGAAATCATTTACGCCCTTATTCCCTCTCTCTCTTCCCGCTATCTCTCTCTACCCGGCGAGCTCATATCTCTCTCTTCCCTCGCTCTCACTCAGCCGCCGTCCACCCTCTCCACACCGCCTTTAAGCTTCGCCATCCGTCCACCTCTCCACTGTCTCCGTCTCGAGCTGCTCCCGCCGTCTCACTCGTACACCGGCGTCCGTCCTCACAGCCCCTGCTTCCACCGTGTTTCTCTCTCTTGCTCTAATCAAGGTAAATGTTTCGATTTCTTTCAAATACGTAGTTCTAATTCGAGGATAGGGTGTTAATTTGTTGTGAATGTGATCTCTTGCTCTAAACTAGGTATGTTTACGCCTTCTGGGTATTTTTTTAAAGTCCATTTGTATCGACTTGAATCCCCTTGTTTTGCATTTGCAATGATTTATTTACTGTTTCTTTCGAATTTCGTTGAGTTTTGTGATTATTGGATTGTGGGTTTTGATTATGAGTCTGTTAGATTAACTGGGGTCTTGGTATTTTTCTGTTCTTTCTTGCGAATTCCTTGGCTATTGGGTTGGGGTTTTTTCTTGAGTACAATAAAGATTATGTATCTTGTCTTGAGACTAGTATTTGCCTTGCTGAACTTAGAACTTGGGGTTGAATCAGTTTTGGTGTGTTCTTACTGTGTGGATTGTGTACTTGCTTGAATTTTTTTTTATTTTAATTTTTTGATGATGTGATGCTTAAAAAAATACTTAGAAATCATTTGATTGAGTTTGACGCTCAAGGATACTTCTGCTGATATATATATTTTTTAATTTTTGCAGTTTTGATTGAGTATTTTGTCTTATTGATGTTGGTTGTTAATGCTAATATTGTATAGTGTGATTATAGTTGCTCAAGTTCTTCACATAGACAGCTTGAATAATGAAGAAAAGGATATGATAAGAGCACTACTTGTTGCTAGTTCCAAAAAGAAAATTATTAGAGTACTTATCTTGTGTTGTTATTTGATATAGAATAGAAGTCTTGCACTCACTTTTATATTACACTCATGAGGTGGAGGTCTCCAGACCTGATGATTTACCGGGCCTCATTTAGATCAAAGACAGTAAGAGTATATTTTGCACTCAATTTATGTGCGGAAAATAGTTTGAAGTAGTAGAATCCAACAAAATGTAAGTAAGTTGAGATAGCTAATTGTGATTCCTGCTTACAGTTTTTGCTAGCTGTATTTGTAACTTTTATTGATTAGATTGGTTCTAGGATACAGTTTTCTGTATATACGTGTCGCGTAAATAAGTAAACCAACATTTAAGGTGTAGTACCTGAAATCATAAAATGTGCTTTGAGAACCATAACTGAGAATAAAGAGTATCTATGAAAATCACAAAAATAATTGATAAAGAACTATTTAGCAGCACCAAGATTCTTACATCTAGTAAATAACTGTGGATGAAAGAGTTTAGGAACTTTGCTTATGTCATATTTGAAATGGATATACATAGATACTCTTTATGGTTTATTTGCTTCAGTTACAAACAAATAAGTAAGAAAACTGTGGATGAAAGAGTTTAGGAACATCTAGTTCTAGATCCCATTTTGGGGCGATTGACGGCATCGCGGACGGTGATGTATGTCGCCTACGTTTGAGCGCCTGATATCAATCCTGGCATCCTAGATGCACCTTAGGTCGGATCTTGTGTAAAGTCAAAGAGGGAGGGGGTGCAGTGGCGTACCCACGTTGGGGAGGGGGGGGGTTAATTGACCCCCCTGGATTTCACGTTTTTTTTCAATTTCACCCTTAACTTTTTTAGATTTTTTGTCTTAACCCCCCTGAAATTTTTCAATTGAGACCCCTGAAATCTGGTAGTATATATTGAAAATTTCACTTCAAGGAGGAAAAAAAAAAACAAAACAACGCCTTCACCAAAACCAAATCGACGCCGGCGCACTGAAGAAAGAGAAAGAAGACGCAATTGCGTAGCGCCAGCCACCGTCGCCACCGAACGCTCACCGTCGCCACCGAACGCAATTGCGAAGAGAAGAACGTGGATACGCTACGCCCCTGCTTCGCACCATTCCTAATTTGATCCCAAAGGCAAAGGTAACTTCAGCGTATACCTATACCTTGTCTTCCCCCCTTTGCCCCTTCTTGTGATTTTGTGCCTCAGTAATGTTTCGGAATTTATTTACACAATATATGTAATCGGATTCGGCTAGGCTACTGTAAATTCTGAAGTCTCGTTCTAGCCCTAGGTTATCAATTGATTTTTGAAATTATTCTTTATTGAAATCCCTAAATTGATAAATCCTTAATAAAAGTAGTGGATTTTAATTTTTAGGTTATCTAACTGTGAAATACATATGTTTATCAATTGATTTTTTGAAATTGGTTTCAAAATCTAGTGTTATTTAATAACAAACTTTATATTATATATTTTTTTTTCAGTTTGGGATTGAGTCCGACTAGTCTCGTAAATTAAAATGGGTCCTCGAGAATTGAAGAGATCACTTGATGCGGCTACTTCTAGCTCTAAATCGAATACGGCCACCCGTCCCGGAGGTTAGAAATTCTAAAATATATTCTTCCTTAATGTTTAAAGTTGTGATAATAATTATTTTTGGCCATTGATATTGAGAGTATATTTGTTTATGGCAAATGACCTAAGTGTTGGGATTTGTTTTTGTTGAAATATTTTATTTTTACTTTTTCGCCTTTGCTCATTATATGCATTTGAAACAGTGTTGGAAAATTATTTCAAAAAATTGAAACCTTCGCAAACTGAGCCAGAGCCTCAAGTTCAAGAGACTATTGTTCAAGAGCCTAATGTGATAGAGCCCATTCTCGAGCCTAATATCCAAGAGCCTAATGTTCCGGCATCAAATGCTCAAGATAATCTCCCACGAGTAGAGTCTGATATGCCTGAGCTTGTGTTTGATCCCGGTATGCGAACTTCAATTTATAGTCTTTCTCGTGATGGCAAAGGGTTGGAATATATTCGAAGGGCATATTTGTTGAAGGGCCCTTCTCAGCCAAAAGTTCATGAATTTAAGAAGTCAGAAATTTCAGGAGCAATGTACAAATTTGATCCAAAATGGTACAAAAAGTATGCTAACTGGCTGGAATATAGTACAAGCAAAGATGCAGTTTATTGCTTGTATTGTTATCTCTTAAAACCCGAGTCTAGGAAGCAAGGGGGCGGTGGAACATTTGTGACCGAAGGGTTTAAAAATTGGAAGAAGATTTCAAAAAAGTTGAAGGATCATGTGGGAGATGTCAATAGTTCTCATAACAACTGTTATATTCTAGGTCGAGATTTACTGAAATCAAAGCAGCATATTGATCACACTTTAGCCAAAGTTTCGGATAAAGTAGCCAATGATGCTCACCTTCGACTTCTCACTTCAATTAGAGCCATTAGATATCTTTGTCGTCAGGGGTTGGCTTTTCGTGGTCACAACGAATCAAAGAAATCTGGAAAAAGAGGAAATTTTCTCGAGCTTTTGAATTCCTTCAGTGAAGTTAGCGAGGAAGTAAAAGAAGTTATAATAAAGGCTCCAGGAAACCAAAAATACATTGCACCGACTATCCAAAAAGATATAGTCAGTGCTGCTGCCACATTGACTAGAAATGCCATTCTTGAAGAGATTGGAGATGATTTCTTTACTCTATTAGTTGATGAGGCGCGCGATATATCAATCAAGGAGCAAATGGCCATTGTTTTGCGATTTGTGAATAAAAAAGGATGTGTCATTGAGCGTTTTCTTGGACTTGTTCATGTTGAAGATACTACTGCCCAGTCACTTAAAAAGGCAATTGAAACTATATTGGGATCAAATGGCTTAAGCATATCTAAGATTCGCGGGCAAGGCTACGATGGAGCTAGTAATATGAGGGGTGAGCACAATGGCCTCAAGAGTTTGATATTGGCTGAAAACAGTTCTGCTTTCTATGTGCATTGTTTTGCTCATCAATTGCAATTGACCCATGTTGGGGTAGCAAAAAAACATGATGATCTTCGTCATTTTTTTGATACTCTTGCAAATTTATCAAATCTTATTTCAGTCTCTCCCAAACGTAGGGATTACCTTCGACAAAAGCAGTTAGAGCAAATAGCTGAGGGTATTGGAAAAGGTAAATATAAGACAGGAAAGGGTTTGAATCAAGAAGCAACTGTCAAAAGGCCGGGAGAGACACATTGGGGCTCGCATTATGGCACAATCATGAGCATCATCAATCTTTTTTCTCCTATGAGTGATGTGTTGGAATTTATTTGGAGGGAAGGCTATACTTCAGCGAATAGGACCGAGGCAAAAACTCTTAACTTTGTCATTCATCAGTTTGAGTTTGTATTTCTATTGCATTTGATGAAAGATGTTTTAGCAATCACAAATCAATTGTCAATGGCATTACAAAAGGGTGATCAAGATATTGTAAATGCTATCTCTCTTGTTTCCGTGTCTAGAACGCGACTAGAAGAAATGAGAGAATATGGTTGGGATAAATTGTTGAAGTCAACTTGTGACTTTTGCGAAGAATACAATATAGCAGTATTGGAGATGGGAGATGTGTTTGTTGTACCAGGGAGATCACGACGTGGTGGTCAAGGAATAACAAATCTCCACCGTTATCTTGTTGAATTGTTTAATACGGTGATTGATCATCAACTTCAAGAGTTGAATAATCGCTTTGACAAGACTAATGTGGAGTTGCTTCTTTGCGTTGCTTCACTTGATCCAAGGAATTCCTTCTCCGCTTTTGATAAAAGTAGATTGATCCAATTTGCTAAATTTTATCCTTCAGACTTTTCAGAGAAAGAGCGCAGTGATCTTTCAAATGAACTAGAGACATACATTATGGATATGTGTAGCGATGTTGATTTTACCAATGTGAAAGGGATTGGCGAACTTGTTGAATTGATGATTGCAAAGAAAAAGGATACAATTTATCCTTTGGTTTATTTGCTCCTTAAATTTGCATTACTTTTGCCCGTTGCAACTGCAACAGTAGAGAGGGTATTTTCAGCGATGAAACTCATCATGACGCCGTTACGTAATAAAATGGGAGATGCTTGGTTGAATGCTTGTTTGGTGATTTTTGTAGAGGATGAGATTTTTAGGAAAATTGAAAATGATGATATTATAAAGTATTTCACGAAAATGAAGAATAGGAGACCACTTATGTAAACACTCTTCTTTTCATATCATTAAACTTTGAACTCATGTGAAAAATAGGCTTTATATGCCTATTTTATTTTTGATTTTTACTAGTCTGATTTTATATTTTATTTTAGCATATCTTCATTTGGGTGCCTTTAGCTTTTCATTTGTAACTTTTATCACTGCGCTAACTTTTAGCCTTTTATATCAAGAAAAAATCCTTTGAAGTTAACCCCCCTCACCATGAATCCTAGATTCACCACTGAGGGGGTGAATGTCTAAAATTAAGAAGACTTGGATGGAAGTATTGTTAAGAAATTAGACTCCTAATCATTGTCTAAAATTAGGAAGAAAACTCTTAGTGACACTGCTTATAGGGTATTGTGGTTGGTGGTTAACATCTTAAAATATAAACAAGATGAGAGCCTTTCTCATCCACAGCTATCAAAATCCGTCCATCTTTCGTTTCGAAAGACAGAGCAAACAAGTTCTCCACTGTTTGAGCAAAGGATTTTATGTTTAATAAGAGTTTTTCCAGTTTCACTGTCCGTATTGTAACTCAGGATCTCAAACATCACAGGCATGTTTGTGACAGAGTGTTCAATTTGCGGACAAAGTAGATATAAGTCAAATCGGAGGGGTAGTTCAAAACACAAGAAAAACAAACCACATAAGCAGTTGCGTTACATGCCGTTGATTCCAAGACTGCAACGCCTCTACGCGTCTAAATCTACTGCAGAAGCAATGCGTTGGCATAAGGAAAGTTTGCGTGAAGAGGGTGTGTTGATTCATCCCAGTGATGGGGAGGCATGAAAATACTTTGATGAGACTTATCCTAACTTTGCGTCTGAAGCAAGAAATATACGGTTATGAATCTGCTCTGATGGTTTCAATCCGTTTTGTCCTGGGGCAAAATCTTACTCTTATTGGCCGGTTATAGCCACTATCTACAATCTTCCGCCCTGGTTGTGTATGAGTGATCCCTACATGTTCTTGTCGTTATTCATCCCCGGCCCAAACAATCCTGGGAGGAACATTGACGTCTATCTCCGACCTTTGATGGACGAATTGAAACAGCTTTGGGAGGATGGGGTTGAAACGTGGGATGCTTTCAAGCGAGAAAATTTTAGCATGAAGGCTGTTTTGATGTGGACAGTTAATGACTTCCCTGCATATGGTATGTTATCGGGTTGGAGCACCCACGGGAAGTTGGCCTGTCTGTATTGTATGAGTGACACAAAGTCTTTCACGCTCAAGCACTCTGGAAAACCATGTTGGTTCGATTGCCATAGACAATTTCTTCCGGAGGACCACCCATTCAGGACCCAGAAGAATGCGTTTAAAAAGAACAAGATTGACCACGATGAGGCCCCGATTCGTTTAAGTGGTGACACGGTCTATGAGAAGGTATCTAGATTGCCCGATCCTCGGTGGGGGAAAAAGTTTTCGAAGACCAAAATACAAGGGTTTGGGACTTCCCATAACTGGACCAAGAGGAGTATATTTTGGGAGCTGCCATACTGGAAAACAAATCTCATTCGACATAACCTTGACGTGATGCACATTGAGAAGAATGTATTCGATAATGTTTTTAACATTTTGATGGATTTCAAGGCAACAACTAAAGACAACGAAAAAGCTCGAATGGACCTTAAGGAAATCTGTAAGCGGCCGGCCTTAGACTTGGTGGTAAACCAGTTAGACCGATGGCTCAATACGTGCTTACAAAGGAAAATAAACTCCTCCTCCTGAAATGGCTCAAGGATTTAAGGCTTCCAGATGGCTACGTGTCTAACATTGGTAACTGTGTCAATGTAGAGGAGGGAAAAGTGCAGGGTTTGAAGAGTCACGATTGCCACGTTTTGCTGGATAGACTACTTCCGATTACTCTCAAGGGTCTCTTGCCTGACAATATCTGGGTGGCGTTAACAGAGTTAAGTGAGTTTTTCCGAGCGATAACATCGACTACACTGCGTGTTGATCACATGAAAAAGATTGAGGAGAGCATCGTAGTGACTTTGTGCAAACTTGAGAAGATATTTCCTCCTTCATTCTTTGATTCTATGGAGCATTTACCTGTCCACTTGGCATACGAAGCTAGAGTCGGTGGTCCAGTTCAATACAGATGAATGTATCCATTTGAGAGGTAATTGAATTTATTCTATTTCTAAATAATTTGAGCGTTAACAATATACCTTCTTTAACATTATTTATGTTTTAATCTACGAATGACTTTTAGGTATCTATGCCAATTGAAAAGGAAGATGAGCAATAGGGCCATGGTCGAGGCCTCAATTTCAGAGGCTGTTATTATAGATGAGATTGTTGCCTTTGTCGAAACATATTTTCCTCCTGATGTTGGTACGAGATTGACTAGGGTTGGCCGCAATTACGATGGTGGTTGTCCGTCTAAGGGAAACATCTCTGTATTTTCAGCCCCTGGTCGGTTCCTCGGCAAACGGATTGGTACGCGTACGTTAACCGCTAAAGAGTTTGCCGCGGTCTCACTCTATGTTCTTCTTAATTGTGACGAGGTTGGGGAATATATCAAGTAAGTCATTGATGTTATGTTTACGCCTCGTTGATTAAATTATGCATGTTTAATTACCTGCATATGAAATGTCTTGTTTAACCCTATTGCAGAATGTTTGAAGATTTAGCTCAGGATTTATCTCTAGAACTCATCGCAACTAGGACAGACAGAGAATTTCCAAATTGGCTAAGGAAATATGTAATTATTTCGTTTCATTCAAATTTATTCTATACACTTTTTTAAACATTCAATCTTAAAATTGTATTAAATTGGTTACATATTGTCTTATAGATAGCTGAACATCCGGGTGATGCCAAAGCTGCGAGGTTAAGACGTTTAGCAGAAACTCCGTACTTGAACGTTAATTTATACAACGGTTATTTCGTGAATGGCTATGTGTTTCATACCAAAGCTTACGGGGGCTCTAAATTAATGTGGAATAGCGGTGTGAAGCTTAAAGGAAACCTTGATTATTATGGCATCCTGAAAGAAGTAGTCGAGGTGGAGTATTTGGGTGGAAATAATGTTGTCTTGTTCAATTGTGATTGGCGAGATGTTGTGCGAGGTGTTAAGAGGCACGCCATATTTGACCTCGTCGATGTAAAGGACTCGTCCAGACATAATGGCGACGACGTCTTCATCTTAGCATCTCAAGCACAACAGGTATACATGACTCCCTATCAAGAGGATGAAATTCCAGTGCCACCTAACGTTTCATCAGCTAATCATCCATTAGATGATGTCACTCATATTCCTCAAAATGTTGATGAACCCGAGGAGGATTTCTTACCAGTGAATTTTCCACCTCCTCTGCCTCGTTCAGGTCATCTCGCGCACATTGATATTGATGAATCAGAGGAAGAGGAAGAGGAAGAGGAAGAGGAAGAGGAAGAGGAAGAGGACGTCGAACCAGAGTTTGATTCATCAGAGTCCGAAGACGAAGATGAAGAACTCGAGTTTTGTAGTTATTCAGAGTCCAGTGATGATGATGGGGACGAAGATTAATAATAGTTTAAAGTTTTATATGTATTGTGAATGCTTTAGATTATTAGAACTTTAAAGTTTTATATGTATTGTGAATGCTTTATATTATTAATAGTTTTTATATGTATTGTGAATGCTTTAGATTATTAGAACTTTAAAGTTTTATATGTATTGTGAATGCTTTATATTATTAATAGTTTAAAGTTTTATATGTATTGTGAATGCTTTAGATTATTAGAACTTTAAAGTTTTATATGTATTGTGAATGCTTTATATTATTAATAGTATAAAGTTTTATATGTATTGTGAATGCTTTAGATTATTAGAACTTTAAAGTTTTGTATGTATTGTGAATATATTGTTTCGTATTGCTAAAGTTGTATATTTTAATATTTTTAGTGTATTTAGATATGAGTTCTAGTAGAGCGGGCAAGAAGACACGCCCCATTTACACATCTATTACTGGGACGCAACCGTCCCGATCCAGTACAGGTGCCGGCGGTACTTCTGATGTCGACCTACACTTTCTAGTACCAGCTCCACCTCTGGGCCCAGTACTCCTACTCCTGTCGATTCTGAGAGGAGGATATATGTCCAGATATCGCCACTTTATGACCAGTAAGTAACTCTTCATTAATTTGATATAAGTTGGTTCCTTTTTTTATATATATAATTCATTATTTAAGTTAAAATGTTATTGTATAAATATACTTGGCAGGTTTGTAAGTGGATACCCTACCCCGGGGACTAAGATCGGGTAGTATTGGCGGTCTCGGGTCATGGCAGATTTTTGGCACAACTGGAAATCATTGCCACCGGGGGAGAAGGAAAATGCTTGGGAGGAGTTTAAGGTAATGTGTTAATGGTTTTTATTTAAAACTTAAATGTTAGTTTGTTATTAAAATGTTATAATTAATAATGATTATACTCTTTTAGTTTTGTAATGTTATCATTATATGTTGTAGGGGAAATTTTGTTGGGCGCCGGATATCGACGAGGCGACGGCTAGATATGTTTTCGATAAACAGTGTTCGAAGTTATTTAGGGATCATATTGGTAGCATATTTATCTATCCTTAATTAGTTTAATTAACAATGATTATACTCTTTTAATTTTATAATGTCAGCATTATATGTTTACGAGATATTCATATTTTTTATAGGTAACACGAAGTCTAAATTTGTTATTAAGCAGCTCGAGGCAAAATTACAGCCCTTGACACCTCCTTGGATGACCGAGGAGGTGTTTCTTCGCATTTGCGAATATTGGGCATCGGATGCGGCGAAAGCTATGGCCGAACAGGCTAAGGCAAATAGAGCAGGCTCCTCGGAGTCGGCGACGAAGCATACCATGGGGACGATCCCGGTCGGCGAGCATCACTATCACATGGTATGTATGTTAGTTTAAATATAGAAGTGTATGCATGCTTTTAAATAGGTTTATGTACGTATGTTAGCTGGGAGCCATGTTGACGCTATGAAATCCATGGTTTTAGTGTAAATGTATTGTATGCATGCTTTTAAATCAGTTTAAATGTTGCATTTATACAATTTCAAAGTAATAATCTCGCTTATTTTATTTATAGGAAAGGGATCATGGTCCGAATGTCAGTTTTTTGGATGTTTTCGTTAGCACCCATGTTCGAATTCCTACAGCGCCCGATCAACCTCCGCAATGGGTTGACGATCGCTCTACTAATGCCTTTGTAAGTAAACTATCATTAAATGACTTGATTTTGAATATGTAAATTTATTTATGTACATTACATTGTGTATATGATTATAATTTTTTGTTTTATTTTGACAGAGTACATATCTAGCCGCTGTTTTTCTCGAAGGAACGCCTCCCGGCCAGCCCGTTCCCTTTGTGCCTGATGTTTGGCGCTCGGTCACCTTTGAGGGACATCCAAAGAGAGGTGACCGAGTGTTAGGGATGGGGGATTACGGGCGGCAATGCCCATCTACGTCGACCGGCCGTCGGCCAAATGTTATCCCGCCCATGTATCATGATCCGAGGGTCGACACTCTGCAGGCTGAGTTGGCTGAGGAGAGACGCGAGGCTGCAGAGGCTAGGGCAAAGCTTGCGGAGGCTTTGGAGGCTCAGGAGCATATGCAGGAGGAGAGTGATCGGCGTCAGGCAGAGACTGATAGAAAATTTGCGATGTTGATGGCTCATATGGACCAGGGTAATTTCCAGACTCCCCACCCCCAATTCCCCCCGAGTTGATTATGTATTATTTTAGACTTGTTAGTAATAACATTTGTGATATTTGGTACCCACGGGAGCCCCGGCCCCCTCCTCCCCCTCCCCCCCTCCCGAGTTTACGTACTATTTTAGACTTGTTTGTAATAACATTTGTCATATTTGGTACCCAGGGGAGCCCAGGCCCCCTCCTCCCCCCCTCCCCCCTCCCGATTTGGTACGTTGATTTTGGTTTTTAGTTTGGTACGCTGATTGGTACTATTTTATACTTGTTTGTAAACATTTGTGATATTTGGTACCCGCGAGAGCCCCGGCCCCCTCTCCCCACCCTCTCCCCCCCTCCCCACCCTCCCCCCTCCCGATTTGGTACGGTGATATTTAGTTTTTAGTTGGGTACGCTGATATTTGGTTTTTAGTTTTATAGTTTTAGTTTTATCAATTGAATTGTTATATCAGGTACAAAAAAAATTGGTTTATTGATATTTTAAATTATTTTTTTTAATTTATTTCATTATCAACGACGGAAATTTCCGTCGCTGAAATTAATTTATTTTAATTAATTTTTATTCCAGCGACGGAAATTTTCGCCGCTACATCAATTAATTTTAATTTTAATTTAATTTAATTAAAATTATCACCGGCGGATATTTCCATCGCTAGAATAAAAATTAATTAAAAAATAAATTAATTTCAACGACAGAAATTTCCGCCGGTGAAATTAATTTATTTTTAATTAATTTTTATTCCAGCGACGGAAATTTCCGCCGGTGAAAATAATTTATTTTAATTAATTTTTATTCCAGCGGCGGAAATTTCCGTCGCTGAAATTAATTTAATTTAATTAATTTTTATTTCAACGACGGAAATTTCCGTCGGTGAAATAAATTTTTAATGGAAATGAATTAATTTAGCGGCGGAAATTTCCGTCGCTAATGTCAAAAGATCACCGGCGAAATTAATTTCGTCGGTAATATCAAAATATACCGGCGGAATTTGAGCCGTCGGAACACTGCGGCGGTATGATAGCGGCGGACCACCGGCAGAATTTTTCCGTCGGTATTTAGTTTTAGCGACGGAATTTTGTATTTAGCGGCGGAAATTTTCGCCGCTAAAACCTGTTTTTCTGGTAGTGTTCATGATTAAGTTGACTGAACTCACGTTGTCGATTAGGATACGTTTCACCCTGCAGTTGGCAATCTATAAAGTGACGACCAGACCGTCATGATGGGGGTCCAAGACGTCCTCTTTATCATTATCGTCGAAAATGATTTGCTGGCCCGTGGAGTGATCTGGATGCCTAGTTGGTAGCTCCAACTTATCTTCTTTGGAATCCTTAGCATGACGTTTTGCTGCGGAGTACGTGGTCCCACAGATGTCCGAGCCACCCGTGATGAAATTGATCACCTTGGTTGCAGGAGGAGGTGAGGACGGAGTGTCAGCTACGACTTCTTTTACCTCAGTCCGTCCTTTTCTTTTTCCAAGCAAATCCTTGAGGAGCCCTTTTGAAAGTAAGTTGCTAATTTCTTTTCTCAAGGCGATACATTTGTCAGTGATGTGGTCAAAATCTTCATGGTAAGCACACCACTTGGACTTGTCCTTCCAAGGTGAAGGTTTGTCGGCTGCTTATGGCCACCTTGCCTTACCACCCAAGTTGTCCATGGCGTATAGGAGTCCTGAAACGTCAATAGAAAAGCAATAGTCACTAATCTTAGGATAAGTTGTATCATCTTCTTCATCATCCTCTTCCACAATATTAATTTTAGAAGAGTCCATTCTATTGGATAGATGATGTGAGGAGTCCGCCTTTCTGTCAGGATTCTCATATGTAGGTGTCTTCTTTTACGCCTTGCCATGAACCATCTCGTCTTCTTCTAGCCTGATGAAACGAACAGATCTCGTCCTGACTTCTTCCAAGCTTCTGGACGGGAACATGACCAGATCTTGGTAGAACGGTGATTCTCTCTTCAGGCCCATCCTGAAAGCTTCCGTGGCAGTTGACACATCAATATAAGGAATGCTTACGGCTTCCTTATTGAACCTGAACACGTAATCTTTTAGGGTTTCGTCAGGCTGTTGTACAATCCTATAAAGATCACTTGTTAATTTCTCAAACACACGATTTCAAGAGAATTGATTAAGAAACATGTTAAGTAATTGAGAGTAAGATGATATAGAATTCATAGGCTGATTAGTCAGCCACATCAAGGCGGGGCCGAATAAGGTGGACCCAAAGCCTCTGCACAAACAAACTTCCTTAAGATGCGGGGGAATGCTAATGATGTCCATCTTCTCTTGGTACATGACTATATGCTTTGCAGGGTCCGTTGTGCCATTGTACTGTTTCATTGGTGGTACTTGAAATCTTTTAGGGATTTCTAACCCATCTATTTTGGCCAAATTTAATCAATTTGACCCCAAAGAAGATGATAGGGCACCATTGAATATGATCATTTCAATTCAAGATAAAGAGACAAAGGAATTAACGAGAAAAGCCCTTGAACAACATGTTCACCAGCATAAAACCTCGGAACAATGGAGTTTTATTAGTTTTGTGATGGTAGAGAGTCAAATGACGTGTGAATACAAAATATATGTGTGTGTAAGTGTTAGAGAGTGTGTGTATACATAGGTGTTTCTAAAGCTATTTAAATAACATGAAGATAATAGTTGTAACGAGTCTAACGTTTTCCCCTTTTTCCTCCTTGAAATCCGTGAGAGGGTGAGGATAATCCGTTTTAGTAGAATCATTTAATCGAGTATTGAAAACTTTTGACCGAGTCTGCAGTAACGGCTCCTGATAAATAGGGGAATTGATGGTTTTATCATGTTGCCAAGTTGTTGCCTCAAGATGTAGGATCAGGATGTAATGCCAAGTTGTAACATGCTGAAGGTGATTTTTTACCCCCAACAATTGCCCCCAAATTTAAATTTTTTTAAAGAAGTTAAAAAATTTAAAATTTTAACCCTACTTGCTGGCGCCCATGTTTCCACTTACCTGGCGTCTTCTTAGCGCAACAACTTCCAATACCTAGGGTTTAGGTACTTGAGTATGCCTAGGGTTCTTCAACCGTCAAGCCCTACCTTATTAATACGCCAGTTGATGTTTACTTCTTTCTTCAACTTTTGACAAGCCTCTGAAGTGCCTTTCCTATTCCGGTGAGTTCCTATTCCTCTCAAAAGCCTTCTTGTCTATTTCTTCTCTCTTGTTCATATGGGTAAATCTAAAGAAGCCGCTAGCCCTAGTTTGGTGTTGCCCCCTGGTTTCCGTCGATTAGATGCTGCAGACCGTCCTGAGAAAGAGGTATGAGCTCTGTCTAATGCTAGCATTGAAACCCTTCAAAAAAATTTGCCTTTCCCGTAGGTGCTGAGTTTATGGATCCCTGTAAGTACCCAAATCTGGCTCATGCCTTCCGGTTAATTTTCCCGGCAATTCCGGTAATTTTTCCGGTAATTCCCCGGATTTTCCTAAAGTTCCGGAACAATTCCGGAACTGCTCCAAGCCTTTTAAGGGCTGAAGGGAATGCTTGGTGATTAAGAAACACGTTTTTCTTAAATCCCAAAACCCTTCTAGAAGGCTGCCACCTTGCACGTTTCTAGAAGAAGCCAGATCTGGCTACTTATGTCGTGCGACATAATCAGCCAGAGAAACCTTCTAGAAACCTGCCACCTTGCATGTTTCTAGAAGAATCCAGAAGTGGCTACTTATGTCGTGCGACATAACCAGCCAGAGAGAGTTCTAGAACCATGCCACCTTGCATGTTTCTAGAAGGAAAGCAGTTATGGCTTGTTATGTCGTGCGACATAACAAGCCCATGCAGGCTGCCTATAAATAGAGGCCTTCACCTCTCATTTTACACACACCTCTTCCACCCCTGAGTCCCCCTCTATAGGGAATACGCTCCAGAAGCCTCCTCTCTCCTCACATACCCCTCAAATCAACCTAATCCTCCCAAATCCATCCCACACACACTTCCCACACACACACTTCCCACATACATCAAGAAATCAAGGAGTTCCCAAGGATCCAAGGCCTGAACTCAGTCTCCGGAGGAGGACGCTAGAAGGCTCCTATATCTAACTTGATATAGGAGTTGTGGATCTTCAAGGGTAACGAGTTTCTACCCCTTTTCCACTCTCTATTTTCCTTTGAATATAAAATCTATGTGTTACATGCATTGATAATATAGTATTCTGATTAAAGTTGCATGCTTTAGCTTCATATTACCCAGATCCACATTTTATTTCATTACATTTCATATAAAATCTTCGTTTTGACTTGGTTTTTGCATGAACACTCAAGATGAGTGTGGATCCCTCATATCCACACCCTCTTGAAGTGTTCATTATTGTTAAACATGCTCCCCGAGATTTGTTTGTGAAGTAACTTGACCATTTTGGTGCCTTGTTACCTCTGCAAATCTCGGTTGTAAAGCCTCTCGCAAAATGGCTAGTTATGTCACGCGACATAGGCAGCCTATGTCACGCGACATAAGTAGCCGGTTGCGAAGCTTCACGGTTTCAAGCCGTAATCCGATGTTAAACCCCTTTAAGCTATAACCCGATATCTATCTCGCAATTTAGATAGTATCTATGTACATACTATGTCATCTTTTCATTAAAATATCATTCTCATACATAAAGGTGCATCCTTTACACCTAAATCCCATTTTTCATGCATTAAAATCATTCCTTTTCCATTTTAAATCCCTTTTCACATTAAAGATGCACTCTTTGCACAAAGATCATTTATTTACATAAAAAACATCCATTTGCAATCAAATGCATCATTTTCAAACCAAAAATGCCATCTTTTTGCTAAAATATCATTTTTACATGCATTTCCCCCTTTTCCCCAACCTTGGAATGGACCGGTGTAAAAGTTCTCATCTTTGCATCATTCCTTCCATTAAAGGTTCCATATTTCTTTAGGAAAAGGATAACCTTGAACCCTATATCTCCAATTATCACTTAAGAATGAGTATGAAGCCTCTATACGAGCTCGACCGTCTTAAAGCGTAGGATTGATGGGCTAAGGACATTCCTTCCTAAAGAACCTCATCTTTGACCCAAAAGAGAGTCATTCTCTCGATCACGCAAGTCCCGAGGGTCCCGAGGTTTAAAATGCGATGATCATAAGTCATAAGATGAGGACGGGATCATAATCCCAAATACATAAATTCCAAGGAATCCCGAGCGACAACCAACAAATGGTTTGTACGTCCGGAAGATAACTTGGGACATTCCCCCTTTTACTCTCAAACACATGCACACAAAGAAAGCACGCAAGCAAACACGATTAATGAAATCTCGGGAGACTTGCTCCGGCAAGGCACTTTGGGTGAACGCCAAACGTTCTTCCCAAGGGGTAACTTAACCTCCGAACCCATAAAACCTTTTTTTCAAAGTTTTGAGGTAATCAAAATGGCGTGGCGACTCCGTTTTTCAAATAACTCGGATGTCTTCAAACTCGCGTGAATTCCAATAAACAAAAAAAATTTGGGCACACATTCACAGTTTGGCGACTCCGCTGGGGATCATCCCAAAGGAGAAAAGCTTTATTTTCAAAACAAAAGTCGATACTTGGTATATAGGTGGACCCCACTTACCCTTCCTGTATCGCTCCCTAACCCGGGGCTTGGGATAACAAGGTGGTTTAACAATCCCACGTACCAGTATCCCTTTTTCGAAAAAAATAATTTTGAAACAAAAAAATTAAAGAAAGCTTTTCCCTTTGAGCGGGTTAGACTCCCATCGCCGATTTCATTAATCGTGCTTGCTTTCTTTACCTTGCATTGCATCATTTGCATCTTGGAATCTGTGCATACTTTGAACGGGAAATAACCCGAAAAATAGCAAAAGGAGTGGAACCTGGAAAATTGATCCATGCAGTCGTGCGGCTCAATCCTCATTGGATTCTGACCGGGCGACCTCAGTGGCAATTCCACCAGGAAAAATCATGGTTAATCCGGGCAGTCCTAGCAGGCTTGGGGCTACTCGGCTCCATGATCGACCGGGGCTCCCAAAAATTTACGTGCTTATGTGTTGCATTTTCCCCGTCCCGAAAATCATTCCTTTAAAACACATTTATGAAAATCTCTGTTTTAACTCAAAAGGAACATTTTTAGGAGACCGCACACTACGCGCACCCGATATATCTGTACACTTTTGCACGCACGTCCTTCAAACCCGAGGGTGGTTCCAGTGCAGTCACGGACGGCCTTACGATGCTCCCGGCGCGCACGGAATCATCCCAACCTCCCCATGGCAGCCAGTGTCGACCAATGCACAGTCCGTGTCACACGTTTCAAAAATCCGTGACTTTTGGTTGGTTTTTGGTCTAGTCCGTGTCATATAGCCCAGTTGCATACCCACGTAAAGGTCAAGCCTTAGCTCATAACGGAAACCAAGATTTTCGCTCAAGCGAAATTCCCGCCGAAATTCCGACAAGGAAAAATCGGTGGGATCTTGACTCCGACATTGACTATTGACCTTGACCCGCACGGAATGCGTAAGAGTCAAGACCAAGTCTTTGCCAAAATAAAAGATCTTTCGCTCAAGCGAAGCTCTGCCAAAATTCCGACAAGGAAAAATTGGCAAGATCTTGACCGGCATTGACTTCGATTCCGACTCGCGCACTGCGTATGCAACGAAGTTCAATGTGACACTGTGTCATCCGGCTTTTACCGCCCGACCCATGCCTATTATTCTCTCGGACATTACCAAAAGTCAAAACGTCATTCGCTCAAGCGAAACTCTGCCAAAATTCCGTCAAGGCAGAAAGACGAGACTTTCCCGGTATTGCCTTGACTATAATCCGCATTGCTCGTGCGTTGAAAGGTCCTATGACCCGCTAGACCCGTTAGGAGCGTTCTTTACTCTCGGTTGGTGGGATCCGCGTGCCCTATAGGACCCTCGCCCGGGGCTGTCCACCCTGGGAGGTCGAAATACAGGTGGAATACGAGGGGCTTATAGACGTAGTGACGGAACCCACTGATCCAGGATCTAGAGTAGTTGTGAAAAAGAAGGGCAGAACCCCTTTTCCAACCAATTAGAGATAAATAAAAGACATGATTTTAAGTAAACTTGAACAATTAATGTAATCATAATTGCATTTTCCTATCTCTGATATCCCTAATCGAGACCTCCTCGATCCGATTTCTGTTTTCTCTCTCTCGACCTTTCATGGTCAAACCCCTAATCGAGACCTCCTCGGTCCGATTTCCGATTTTCCTATCTCGACCTTTCATGGTCAAACCCCTAATCGAGACCTCCTCGGTCCGATTTCCGATTTTCCTATCTCGACCTTTCATGGTCAAACCCCTAATCGAGACCTCCTCGGTCCGATTTCCGATTTTCTATCTCGACCTTTCATGGTCAAATCCCTAATCGAGACCTCCTCGGTCCGATCTCCGATTTTTCCATCTCGACCTTTCATGGTCAAATCCCTAATCGAGACCTCCTCGGTCCGATCTCCGATTTTTTTTTTTTTTTATTTATTTTTTTTTTTTCATCTTGACCTTTTATGGTCAAATTCCTAATCGAGACCTCCTCGGTCCGATCTCCTATCTTCCCATCTCGACCTTTCATGGTCAAATCCTTAATCGAGACCTCCTCGGTCCGATCTCCAAATTTCAATCTTGACCTTTCAAGGTCTCATCTTTTCCGATCAATTAGGATTAGGAGAAAATGTGTTTTGAGTAAAAACTTAAGCAATAAGTGCATGTTACTTGAGCCTATAGCCTAAACACTTACCTCTAAGCCTAAACACTTACCTTCGAGTCTAAACCTTACCTATCCCCGAGTCTAAATCTTGCCTATCCCTTTCCCGCAGCGAGAAAGAAGTGGACGAGAATACTGGGTCGGCGGCTTTTCGTAAAACCTTAGGTTCGTAGCCATCATCGGCTCGGTCGAATGGCGGAATTGACAGAAACGGTGAGGGTGTAGGAAATCGGATGATTAGGAAGGAAGAGTTAGTCCCGGCTTTGGAAAATGCCCGGAAGGTTCATGAAGAACACTGTCATTGCTTATCGGTGCTCTTCACCGCAATGGAGTCCAAGTAACAATTGAGTCCAACGGTTCTCTCGGTAGTGGTCGAAGATGAGACTCAGGAAGTAGCCATCTCGGTTCCCACCTATAACCAATACCTTCCTCCATCCACATATGATCCCTTACCAAGGACCACTTCTCCTCAGCCCTTTCCAACATCCCAGCTCATCGTGGCCCCATTGCCCTCGCCTTCTCGTAACGGATTGGATTTCACCCCACTTATCCCTCGCCTCGGCAATACCGCCGCTTTATGCTCCAACCTCACATAATCGGTTGAGATATGTGGCTATGTTTTGAAGCCCCTATACCCGCCTGAATGCGATCATGAGTTGCCAAAGGATGAACCGAGTTTTCAGTTACCTACCGGACTTAGTGAATTAGTGATCGGTTCGCTACTACAAGTCCTGTTGCCAGTTCCGATAGCCCAAGAGTCCCCGTTGACCCCTATGTGGCAATATTGATGGAGCAAGTGAAACAGATGCAAGAGAAGCTTGACCTCATGATGAGTATCAATACTCCCTTGACCCAAGATGTCGAGCTGTGCAAGGAAATGACTCCACCGAGCATAACCCAATACCAAGCAAGAACCGTACTGGCTCGGCGGAAAGAGTGTCGTAGCTTCCTTCAGCCAAATCCAACAATGGAACCAATTGGACAATGGGAATCTGAGTTTCGAGAACAACAATGTCTCCCGAAAACCCCGCTCCCTTCATTTTGACAACATGGAGATGTCTTTAAGCAAGATGCTAGAAAAGCTGATGAAAGAAAAGCTGATAAAGCCACTGGAGAATTGGAAGCCCAGGAACCCCAGTATTCGGTTGGATGAGTCCAAGCACTGTCTTTTCCATCAATACCCTGGGCACAACACTGATGATTGCACCTATTTGAGGCATGAGATCCAGAAGTTGATAGAAAATGGGAAGCTCGAGAACCTCCATGGGCCAAAAACAGAAAGTTACGGTAAGAGGTCGGTTCAAGAAGAGCAAGGTCAGAAACGTCAGCCTGATAATTTTGGGATGCCTATGAGCAAAGTTTTCGATGATTTGGTGAAACGAAGCCTTCTCACACCTCTCGAGAATTATAAGCCAAGAAATCCAAGTAGAGTTGACAGGACCAAGTTCTGTGAGTACCACAAGCATTATGGTCATGCGACAGACAAGTGTGTGGATCTGAAGAAGGAAATTCAGTGGCTGATCTACGAAGGAAAGCTCAAGTTACCTGTCAGTCCAACCAGCGAAGAGTAGCTAGACTAGGGTCTACTTATCCTTAAGCAAGATTAAAAAAAAAAAAAGAAAAATAGTCTCTCACCAACCTTCGTAGGTTCTAGTACTTTTCTCTTTCAAATCAAGTCCTCCATGGACATTGTAATTAATCTTCAATTTTCTATAAAAGAGTCTTCTTCTTTTCTTGCTAGACTTAAGACATTATTTGCACACCTACATTACATTTAATGAAATGGTTTTATTTTATATGATCACTCGCATTGCTCAACAAGTAATCTCTCGAAATAATTCACGTTCTGATTAATCGGTGTGAGAAAGTCAACCAATGCTCTCCCTATACACCTTCCTTACCCCACAAAAGGCCTCCATCAAGCCATACACTTTCCTTGCTTCACAAAAAAGGCCTTCATTAAACCATACACTTTCCCAATCATGCCCCCACCTTCATCTTGACCAAGTCAACGACGGCGGCAACATCAAGGGACAACAAAAGGCCACTCAGCTTCGAAAGATTGACCCCGTGTCGACAACGACCTAGGAGCCTGCCTTAGACCTCAAGGATATCAAGAAAGTTCCAGCAGGGGCTCGCCTTAGCCCTCAGGTGCTTCACAAAAACAAAAAAAAAGAAAAAAAATGTGGTGCAAAAAGAGTAATGCCCAGCTAGGCTGAAAATCCCAAAAAAGGGCGGTCTAGGCAAAAAACAGGGTTGCACATAAAAATAAAAGAAAAAAAAAGAAAAAGAAAATGAGGCCAAGGACCCAGCACCGCCCATCGAAAGCTTGACGGAAAGGCAAGACCAAAGCTCAAAAAATGAAAGTTGTCGACAACAATGGGGCGGTCGAAGCAAAAGCAGAAGCATTTCATAAGCCTTTAGGCATATGCAAGTCCTTTCTCCCCCAATGAAAGACGAGAATCAGAAAGCTATTGAAGCAGCCGTCCAAGAATGACTTGGTCAAGGAATCATCCCGAGGCCCATGCCTCATCATCCAGTCTTCTCATCCTAGCCTTTTCACTAAAGGAACCACAAATCCCATTTCCCAAAACAGTCCGGCCAAGGCCGAACTACGGCGACCTGAGCTCCTCACAATGAGGGGAACGTAGGCAACCAGCAATGGTCCGGTCATAAGCATATCCAAATTACCGAAAACTTGGTCTCATCAAATGACCTCTCCCATGGACACAAATAAATCCCGTAAAACCCGGTCTCATCAATGACCTCCTTATACACAAACCTTTCTTTCACACCCAGCCAACCTTGATCCGCGACATTGGTTGACTTTCTCCTCATGATTAATAAGAATGTTTGTTCATATCGAAATTAGCGGTTGAATAACCCGAACATTAATAAAGGGTTTTAAGCAATCTTGTGATCATTGTAAATAAAACAAGTTTTCGATGTCTTGACAAGTCTTCCTTTTCTACATCTTAGGAAAGATAGCGCTAAACACCGATTTTACGTCGCCAGGGGCTTCCATACACTTTTACCAACCTTTCTACGCTTATACTCTCTCAAAAGAGTCAAACCCAAAGCGAGTTTTGTGCCTACATTGAATAAGGCCGTCGAAATAACTCAAAAATCGGGATCTATTCCCACTTTTCGAAAAAATATGCCCCCGCATGTATATATCTTCCTAAAAGTTCTTCTCTTCGTCCACATCTTCTTAAGGTTGACCGAGTGACTAAAAAAAAAAAAAGAAAAAAAGAAAATAAAAAAAAAAAAAGGGAAGGAAAAGGATAGGTTTTCCTCTTCTCGCTACAATTCGCATTAGGGCCGCCTCGAAAAACTCTGTCAAAGCATTCCTTTAAACTCGGGGCTTCTTTAGCCATTTTCGGGGTTCGCATCGGGTTCTTCACTAGGTCCCTAGATGGATTCAGCCTTGGTCGATCAATTTCGAATCACGTTTGCAATACCAATCAGATTGGGATTTTTATTAGGTCACTGGGACCGGGGCTTCGCCAAGTCACTTCGCTTACTCAGCTCATTCAACCAAGGTTTTGCCAATGAAAGAATCTTTCCTTACTTCAACAAGATATGGGGCTTTTGCAGAGAGTATTTCCTTAGACCGGGGCTTCGATAAGTTGCATCCATCCCTAGAAGAGAGGATTGGTCACTTCGACATCTGTTAGCATCAACTTCAAATGCTAGAGTGTGAGAAAAGAATAGTCACAGAGACCCGAGGTTTAAACCTGGCCTCACCAAGAGGGAATTCTCGTCCACGTTGACAACAAAGGCAGTTCAGTCCGCACCCAAGGGATACAACCCCACCGTTTGAAACCCGTCTCAAACAATTCCCAAATACATTCCATATGTACATCCAGACCCGGCCCTACCATGTTTCCAAGAGAAAATCATCCCTAGGCTCAAGTAACGTGCCAATTGCTAATGATAACATTTTCTCCCAAAAGTGCCTTCGAGATAACTCTAGGCGACAGTTTCCTAATTGTCAAAACGTCGAAAATCCTAGACATCATTCCTAACTGTCTAGGTAAAGCTTGAACTACGATCAAGGCTTGATTCCTCCGGGATACGTAGGTAGCCTTTCATAAAGGTTCAGCCATCCAACCACATTGGTCACCTTTTCCCTTCTCCATTCTCCAAGGGTGCGTAAGCTTTTCATAAAAGTCCAATTTTGTGACCATATGGGCCACCTCTTTTGATTTGGAAGGATTGGTTGCTTGACCTCCTAGGTCACCCCATTTCCATCCTTAAGGGACCAATATCTCTTTGCCATTGTCCTAAGGAGACCAGGTTTGTGACCTATTTGGTCACCCAATTCCAACCTGTGTCGGCAATTCCAGTCCAAGGCCAAAAGGTAAGAGAAATGCAGTCTTGGCTACTTATGTCACGCGACAAAATCGGCTTGGCTACTTATGTCGTGCGACATAACTAGCCACATCGTACATCGACATCGCAACTTCCCCTTTCCCTGTGGCACTCCCCGACTTGTCAATGGTCAGAATACCATCCATTCACCTCTCAAATGCATAGGGAATGGTTCATTTACCCCGTATACACTCATGCATTCATTTACAAGCTAAAAATTCATCCAAGTCATCCATTCAAACCATTTGTACATACAAAGTAGATCAAGTCCAAAAGTTGTGCATAAAAAAAAATAATAACATGTGTTTTCCCCAAAGGGGGTACAATAGCCAAAAAGTCATAAATGTCTAAGGGGAAAGGGGGCTACTCTGAATCCTCTCCATCACCCTCTTCATCACCCTCCTCATCTCCATCCTCGTCGTCATCCTCAGCCTCCTCTGGCTCATCGTCAGGATCGTCCGAAGGTGCCTCGTAGGCTATGGTCTCCGTGCGGTAATAGTCATCGAGCTCGGTGATAACAGTAGAGTCAAGCTCGTAGTCTGTAGCCGTCTCAGCTCCACCATCCTCATCCTCATCCTCATCGTCAATCTCAATGGGTCTCGTAAAGAGGCACATTTGCAGCCTTTGTCCGAGGCGTCGGTCCTCTAGTGCTCCCGCTGGGTGCCCACGTCATCGGAGCGGCTCTTCTTCCTTCTCGGTTGGCCAGGTGGAGAGATATCAATCGAACCCCGTGACCGGCACCGATTCTTCCGAAACTCATGCCTTTCTCGGAGCTTGCCAATCATGCCCACGCGCCGGTATATGCCCCGGTCAAATGTCTCGTAAGCCCGAGCAGAACCTCGCTATGCGTACATAAAAAGCGTCGAATGCGCTTCTTGATAACAAAAAGAGATGCAAGCAATCCAAAGAGGCGTAAGGAACAAGACTTACGTATCTAGAACCTCGCGGGAGCACCGATGAGGATGAGTCTCGGGACATATCAATGTGAGCTCGCCATGCGACCGCCACCCCGATAATCAATGAAAGTCGGGGCAAAGGAGGTCTAGCTACGTAGCTGGCCGAAGGCCCCTGCGCTATGAGCACCATAACCAACCCCGGGTCTCGCGGAGACCGAAGATGCATGGCCACGTACATAGTATAGTCCCCTCCCGTGTGTAAAGATGTGCCGCCATGCCTACGATCAAAGCATCTACATTCGCCAACTGGCGAGGCAGCCACATCCTAGCTGGGGGATCATCAGGGATCCGAGCGTGCTTATTCGGCCCATGCTGTCTATACACCCTCTCTCCCAAGTACAAGGCATCTCCGGACAAGCCCACCAGTAGCTTGCGACACTCTGTGAAGTGCGCAGCGTGATCTAAATCCAAAGCGCCATAACGACCACCCAGGGGAACAAGCTCATCCTCTCGTGGAACCCTCTCGTGCATGTCAACGTATCATGATAAGAAGCTAATCCCGCACCTCGAGCCCTCCGGCTGCCTCGGGTCTGTTTCTGGCATCCTTCGTCCACCGACGAAGAGCAGGAAAAGTGGTGGCAGGAAACTCATCCTTGATCTGCCACTCATAACAGCCAAAATACTCGTATGCCCAAGCCTGAAAAGGAGAAGAAGAAGTCAAAACAGGGAAAACAAGGGATATAATGAAATGCGCTAAGGAAAAGAGATCAAGGTGAGAGAATACCTCGAAAGCCAGATGAAAGCAGGTGAAGTACTTCGCCTTCCCTCGACTGACGTCATCTAGGGCCGAATACATCTCGCCTAAGCCCGCGCTCCCCCCATGATTCCCGACGGTATCCTGTGCTCTCAAAAGCTCCAATAGTGAAATCAAAGCAGTGGATGCGCCGTTGATGAACAAAGCATGTCGGAAAAGCCCACCCATACAAAAGCTCTAGCTAATCTCTCGGCTCTTAGCCGGCTCTCAACGGATCATCTACCACAGTGTAGTCCCCGCTTCCGCCCCTCAATCGTGCCATGTAGCACCCCTAACTCATATCCATTCCCCTTCTTGATCCGGGGAACGAAACCAAGTAAGCCCATAAAATCATCATCGCAATAGTCGGGGCTCAACTCCCGTGCAGTGCTCCTCTATGTAGAGCGGCTCATCCGTAAAAAGGCGCCCCGTGATGACCGCAAAGTCCAGCCGGAGTGACCGCTGCCTCACCCCAAGAGAAGTGAAATGAGTGAGTGGTCTCCCACCAGTAACTCTCCGAATGCCCTCACTAGATCCACACTCCTCCGAGTGCCCCCCGACGGCCTTCGCCATCTCAAAAATTGCCCTAGCCCGCAGCCAGAATCGTGCCCTTAGGCGAGTCCACCTGCTCCTGGCTACCCGGCAAGCTATCCCATAGCCTCGCCAATCACCTCGGGGAGCCACGGGTGCGCAATCCTCGCAAGAAAACATGGCACAAATATTAATATTTCGTGCTATTTCTTGAAATCATCTCAAGCAAAAAGTAGGACAAAATGGATCAATGTATGGCATGCATTTACGCATTACATTTCCTAGATTCATTCATGTTCACAGCCAATCCATATGAAGTTCAAATGCAGTAGAAGAAAAACTCGCTCAAATCAATTTCGCACAAATTGAAAATTTTTCAAGAAACCCTAGGTTTCTTACCTCTTCCTTCTTCGTGACATCCGAAGTATGCTCATCGAGCTGTGGGTAAAAATCTCCCCTTGGTGCTTCCGGAAGAAACGGCCGTTGATTCCTTTGCACCCCCTTTCTCCGAGCAGCTAAATTAGCGTGTTGAGAACCCCTCTTGGTCGGATAGAGCCTAGGAGGCATTCTTCAATTGAATCGGACTAAGAAGTGTTGGATTTCTCTCGATTTCCTTCGAATCCCCCTCTCTGATGTTCGCCCTCTCTCTTCTCACTGTCGCCTCCCTCTCAATTTCAAGTTCAATTAATTTTCAAAATGACGACTGTGCGAATTTTTAAAGAAACTGTTCACCTGGCCTATTATGTCGTGCGACATAATAAGCCTCTGTGGCTTGTTTTTACAATTTTGCCCCTGAAGGCTCCATTTTACAAATTTTGTCCCCCGTAGGCCTGTTTTGTCCTTTGTGCCACTGGCATTTTCAATCAAATTTTCCCTCCAATGCCCCCCGAGGCTTATTTTACAAGTTTACCCCCTCGTGGCTCATTTTATTTGCCTTTAGCATTTTTAATTCACTTCTTTTACAAAAATTATCAGGATACATCCGACTTTCATTACAAAAAATCATCAAGTTTTTTTTAATCTCTGAAATAACGTCAATTAGGTGACAGCCTCCAGTAATTGTCAAAACTAGGTGACAACCTCCGAATTGTCAGAACTCTAAACTTGTGCTACCACTATCCGCGAATAGTGACGAATGCCCAAGTCATTTCAACTTGTGCTACCACTATCCGCGAATAGTGACGAATGCCCAAGTCATTTCAAATTGTGCTATCACTATCCGCGAATAGTGACGCATGCCTAAATCATTTCAACTTGTGCTACCACTATCCGCGAATAGTGACGAATGCCCAAGTCATTTCAACTTGTGCTACCACTATCCGCGAATAGTGACGAATGCCCAAGTCATTTCAAATTGTGCTATCACTATCCGCGAATAGTGACGCATGCCTAAATCATTTCAACTTGTGCTACCACTATCCGCGAATAGTGACGAATGCCCAAGTCATTTCAACTTGTGCTACCACTATCCGCGAATAGTGACGAATGCCCAAGTCATTTCAAATTGTGCTATCACTATCCGCGAATAGTGACGCATGCCCAAGTCATTTCAACTTGTGCTACCACTATCCGCGAATAGTGACGAATGCCCAAGTCATTTCAACTTGTGCTACCACTATCCGCGAATAGTGACGAATGCCCAAGTCATTTCAACTTGTGCTACCACTATCCGCGAATAGTGACGAATGCCCAAGTCATTTCAAATTGTGCTATCACTATCCGCGAATAGTGACGCATGCCTAAATCATTTCAACTTGTGCTACCACTATCCGCGAATAGTGACGAATGCCCAAGTCATTTCAAATTGTGCTATCACTATCCGCGAATAGTGACGCATGCCTAAGTCATTCCAACTTGTGCTACCACTATCCGCGAATAGTGACGTACGCTCAAGTTTCCCAACTTAAGTTACCTCTATCTCCGTCATAAAGAGATAGCGCCATAAGCTCTAGCTTCTTTAGGTGACAGCCTCCGAATTGTCAAAATCCCAAGGATCCTAGACATCGTTCCTAACTATCTAGTGATGCTCGAACTACGATTATGGCTTGATTCCTCCGGGATACGTAGGTAGCCTTTCATAAAAGGTCTAGCCACTCGACCACATTGGTCACCCAATCCATCTCGGCATTCGCCAGATTGGATCCTTTTCTATCGACAACCCCACTCGCCCTGCAAGTGACGTTGCCGAGGGGCTTCTGTAAGTACCCAAATCTGGCTCATGCCTTCCGGTTAATTTTCCCGGCAATTCCGGTAATTTTTCCGGTAATTCCCCGGATTTTCCTAAAGTTCCGGAACAATTCCGGAACTGCTCCAAGCCTTTTAAGGGCTGAAGGGAATGCTTGGTGATTAAGAAACACGTTTTTCTTAAATCCCAAAACCCTTCTAGAAGGCTGCCACCTTGCACGTTTCTAGAAGAAGCCAGATCTGGCTACTTATGTCGTGCGACATAATCAGCCAGAGAAACCTTCTAGAAACCTGCCACCTTGCATGTTTCTAGAAGAATCCAGAAGTGGCTACTTATGTCGTGCGACATAACCAGCCAGAGAGAGTTCTAGAACCATGCCACCTTGCATGTTTCTAGAAGGAAAGCAGTTATGGCTTGTTATGTCGTGCGACATAACAAGCCCATGCAGGCTGCCTATAAATAGAGGCCTTCACCTCTCATTTTACACACACCTCTTCCACCCCTCGCCCCCCTCTATAGGGAATACGCTCCGAAGCCTCCTCTCTCCTCACATACCCCTCAAATCAACCTAATCCTCCCAAATCCATCCCACACACACTTCCCACACACACACTTCCCACATACATCAAGAAATCAAGGAGTTCCCAAGGATCCAAGGCTCCGAACTCGCCTCCGGAGGAGGACGCTAGAAGGCTCCTATATCTAACTTGATATAGGAGTTGTGGATCTTCAAGGGTAACGAGTTTCTACCCCTTTTCCACTCTCTAGTTTCCTTTGAATATAAAATCTATGTGTTACATGCATTGATAATATAGTATTACGATTAAAGTTGCATGCTTTAGCTTCATATTACCCAGATCCACATTTTATTTCATTACATTTCATATAAAATCTTCGTTTTGACTTGGTTTTTGCATGAACACTCAAGATGAGTGTGGATCCCTCATATCCACACCCTCTTGAAGTGTTCATTATTGTTAAACATGCTCCCTGAGATTTGTTTGTGAAGTAACTTGACCATTTTGGTGCCTTGTTACCTCTGCAAATCTCAGTTGTAAAGCCTCTGCAAAATGGCTAGTTATGTCACGCGACATAGGCAGCCTATGTCACGCGACATAAGTAGCTAGTTTGCAGAAGCTTCACAGTTTCAAGCTGTAATCTGATGTTAAACCCCTTTAAGCTATAACCTGATGTCTATCTGCAATTTAGATAGTATCTATGTACATACTATGTCATCTTTTCATTAAAATATCATTCTCATACATAAAGGTGCATCCTTTACACCTAAATCCCATTTTTCATGCATTAAAATCATTCCTTTTCCATTTTAAATCCCTTTTCACATTAAAGATGCACTCTTTGCACAAAGATCATTTCTTTACATAAAAAACATCCATTTGCAATCAAATGCATCATTTTCAAACCAAAAATGCCATCTTTTTGCTAAAATATCATTTTTACATGCATTTCCCCCTTTTCCCCAACCTTGGAATGGACCGGTGTAAAAGTTCTCATCTTTGCATCATTCCTTCCATTAAAGGTTCCATATTTCTTTAGGAAAAGGATAACCTTGAACCCTATATCTCCAATTATCACTTAAGAATGAGTATGAAGCCTCTATACGAGCTCGACCGTCTTAAAGCGTAGGATTGATGGGCTAAGGACATTCCTTCCTAAAGAACCTCATCTTTGACCCAAAAGAGAGTCATTCTCTCGATCACGCAAGTCCCGAGGGTCCCGAGGTTTAAAATGCGATGATCATAAGTCATAAGATGAGGACGGGATCATAATCCCAAATACATAAATTCCAAGGAATCCCGAGCGACAACCAACAAATGGTTTGTACGTCCGGAAGATAACTTGGGACATTCCCCCTTTTACTCTCAAACACATGCACACAAAGAAAGCACGCAAGCAAACACGATTAATGAAATCTCGGGAGACTTGCTCCGGCAAGGCACTTTGGGTGAACGCCAAACGTTCTTCCCAAGGGGTAACTTAACCTCCGAACCCATAAAACCTTTTTTTCAAAGTTTTGAGGTAATCAAAATGGCGTGGCGACTCCGTTTTTCAAATAACTCGGATGTCTTCAAACTCGCGTGAATTCCAATAAACAAAAAAAATTTGGGCACACATTCACAATCCCAACCCTAATCTTTTTTCTGATTGTATTTTGGACGATTGGGTCTGTTTCCTTGAGTACCCGTTTACCATTGGGCTCAAGTTCCCCTTTTCCCCTTTAATTACTCGCTTCTTCAAGATTACTGGCCTCGCTTACTGTCAACTCATACCTGTGGGCTGGAGGGCTTTGGCTACCTTGGATAGGTTGAGTGATGAGATGGGGTTAAGGGTTGGCTTGGAAGAATTCGCCTATTGTTATGACATTAGGACCCATGGTACATATAGGTTTGGTTTTAGGGTGTAAAGCAAAGCCTTGAGTTTGATAGTGGATTCCCTAGATTCGTATGGAGGTTGAAAAAATAGGTTCTTTTTTGTGAAGAGGGATACTATTGAAGGTGTTGAGGATGTGGTTCGTGAGTGGAGGAAGGAAGGTAGTTTGGTTTATTTTTATTTCTTAATGGCTAACCTTCATTATCTTCAAGTTGATTAAAGTTCACTTGTCTTTGCAGTCTTCAAGTTGAGTGATCTTTTCCCGAAATTGGATGACTCTTTGGAAATCATTCAGAAGGTGAGGGCTTTACCTGAGGAGTCACGTAAGTTCGTTCCATTGTCGGTCGTGTTTGTCTCTGAGAGTGCAGGTGTAGAAGTAGAGTCAGACAAGTTGGTAGAAGAGGGTTCCCACAAGATGTCGTCTGGTAAGTTTTCGTATTTGTCTTTACTTGTCTTTTTGTTTCTTTAGTTGACTAGTTTCTTTGTTTCTGCAGTTTCTCGTCCTCAGACAGGTTTTGACGTGAAGGACATCATGTCTATAATTAGGGTAAAAGATGGAGTGAAGAAGGAAGAGAGTAAGCCACCTTTATCAAAAGGAGAAGGTTCCAAGGCTGAGAAAAAGAGGAAGTTGGATGAGGTTGAAATAGTGAAGGTGTTGAAGAAGGATGCTGACAATATCGTAGCTTATGCTGAGAAGGTAACAACGTTTCTTCTTCTTTCCCTGTACTCGAAGCATTCTAAAAATTCTAAGGATCTCTTTATTATGTAGACTTTGAATCTCGCGATCAGCTTGGTCAAAGATGTGGAGGTGAAAGATGACAGGATCAAGCTGCTCGATAAAAGGGTCAAGTTTGAATTCCTTAGGGCTACACAAGCTGAGAAACAATCGAAGGTTTATGCTGATGAGAATACCAAGCTGAAGAAGGAGCTGTCAAAGGTTACTGACGAACATGTGAAGGAATTGGAAGCCGCAAAGGAGAGGTTCATGTTTGACGCTAGCAAGACGGTAATGGAAAATAGGATAAAAATGATCAATGAGTATGAGAAGGGGAAGCACACCAAGTGGAGCATTGAAGATGAGGTTGCAATGATGAACGCGTTCCTAGGCGAGGCGGTTGATGTTGGGGAAGTGAGTTCGAAGGTTCAAGATGCTGGCAAAGAGGGACAAGTTAATGAAGCACAAGAGGAGGAGAAGAAAGAAGAATGATGATCAGGTATGTTTTGCCAACTTCAGAAGAAAATTTTACGTTTTATTTTGAATTCTAATTGAGGGGGTGGCCCTCTTAAAAACAATTTTTATGGTTTTACAACTTAATATTTTTGCCGAGGGGTTTGTCCTCGCTTTAGATGATTAATCTTTTTAGGTTGTAATGGATTATGGTGCCTTTGTTTGAGGCAGACTTTTGGGTAGTTTATGTGTTTTTGATGCCAAGTTGTGGCTTTTTGGATTAGTTAGGATCAAGTTGTAGATCCGCCTTTTTGGGAAAAGTTTGGAAGGAAAAAAGGTATTAAACTTATGACGTTATGGTAAAATGTTAATGTTACATCCTTATGACTTCAACTTAAGTTCGTAGCTTTAATTAAGTGCAAGGGGGTAATCAATATGTACATGACATGTTGGCCCACCTACTCCTTAACTGAAACACGAAAATCGTGCGACCATGCGAAGGTGTAACAACCTTAAACAACTTTACGAAAGATGCAAAATCTTTATCCCATTAGGAAGGCGCATACCTTACACTTTGAAAACATCAGAATTGAAATAAACGTAATGATTTGTATTTAATTTGGAAATAACTACAACTTACTCGAATGGGACCAGATCGCCTTCTCGTTACGTGGGCAACTTTATGGAAGAATGGTACGCTGTATGTAGGGCTTTCGCGTTGGGAATATAAAGTTCTCCATTTCTGACACTTACTAGTCTGGTTGATCAACTTGAAAGATGCTTTGGATTTATTGTTTCGTTGCCCCCGGTCGCTTATTTAGTAGGTGTTGGTTTCTTATCTCCAGAAAACCTAAAACGGTGCTCGAAGGGTCTGTCAGGCCGTGGGGAATCTGCTTCACCTTGTCAGAGTTATTCATCCTATGCATGCGTACCATTGCTCCTACTTCTTGCATCCTGTATTATGACCAGCAACAGCAAGCATCAAAATGAAAAAAATGGGAAATCAAAAAACCGTGGTTTAGGCCTTTCGGCAGGTATCTTGAATCCATGTTTGCAAATCAAAAAACCATGGGCCCCTCGGTGGGCGCCAAACTATTTTGGCCAAATTTAATCACTTTGACCCCAAAGATGATGATAGGGCACCATGGAATATGATCATTTCAATTCAAGATAAAGAGACAAAGGAATTAACGAGGAAAGCCCTTGAACAACATGTTCGCCGGCATAAAACCTTGGAACAATGGAGTTTTATTATTTTTGTGATGGTAGAGAGTCAAATGACGTGTGAATACAAAATATATGTGTGTGTAAGTGTTAATGAGTGTGTGTATACATGGGTGCTATTTAAACAACATGAAGATAACGGTTGTAACGAGTCTAACGTCTTCCCCTTTTTCCTCCTTGAAATCCGTGAGAGGGTGAGGATAATCCATTTTCGTAGAATCATTTAATCGAGTAGTGAAAAATTTTGACCGAGTCTGCAGCAACGGCTCCTGATAAATAGGGGATTTGATGGTTTTACCATATTGCCAAGTTGTTGCCTCAAGATGTAAGATCAGGATGTAATGCCAAGTTGTAACATGCTGAAGGTGATTTTTTACCCCCAACACCAGCTATGGCAGGAACAAAACGGGAATCATGATGGCTGGTTGGATATGCTTGATTGAAGGGTAAGGTGACTCCTGAAACCTTCATGAGAATATCCTTGATCTGATGCACTTCCCTTGCGAGGGTGCTATCTGCAATAGGGTTAGTGACAACAAATGGATTGAAAGGAGTATTAAACATATTCAAACTCCTTGTTTTCCCCATGGGAGGTGGGGTTGCAAAGGTAAAACATGTTGATAGCGGAACCGGGTTGGACGTAACAGTGGTGCTTTCAGTTTTAATAGCGCTGGCCATGGACATATTGCCTTGACCGCTCCTTGCACTTGGCCCAGCATCTGAGAAAAGAGTTCTAGGCTGTAGAGGTGAGGTCTCCGGCATGCTGACTATTGGAACACCGCGCCCTGAAGCCGATAAATCATGTCATATTCTGTTGATGTGATTGAAGATCATTTGATTGGTATGTTGATGTCCGTCAATCGGGTCCTTCAACTGTTGCATCATATACGTCATGGCGGTTACAACTTCTAGCAAAATTTTAGGCAGCGTCATAGATGAAAAACCTCCGAGGTTGAGCCCCTGGGTTTGAGATGTAACAGTGCCAGACCCAATGGGCGAATGAATGCTAGACGTCATGGGCAAGCTTGACGTGTTGGTTCTTGCCCCAGTCATAATGACGGGTGTAGACATGGATGAATTAGGATTACTCATCTTGATTGGAATCTAAAAAACCAAAGTTCCCACAGACGGCGCCAAATTGTTTTGGACAAATTTCAACAATTAAATTTATCTATCAAGGATGTTTGGGCACAAATGGAATATAACTCTCAAACCAATATGAACACGAAGATGTAATGAGGAAAACGTTTGAACAATCGTTCGCAGGGAAAAACCTCGGGAGGTTTTAGAAAAAGCCTACCTTAACCAAAAAAGTGTTATTGAATTTAGTAGTTCTTGAGTACAAAGTGCAGTATGAGCGTAGAGTAGAGTGTGTAACGTGAATACATGTGCGTTTTAGAGGATTTATATATTTCAAAAGATAACGGAAGTAACAATATAAATGTAATCTCCCTCCTTTTGCCTAGAATCTCGCCTTTTGTTGATGATGATCAGTCGTTATTCCTTTGGTTAATAAATAGGGTTGTTATTGCGTCTTTGACTAAGTCTTGAACGGTCATGAAGATACATTATTTATCCATAACTCTGTTCCTGAAAAATAGGAAATATACAACAGATAATTCAAGGTGTTAGTTCAAGATGTAAATCAAGACTTTACCTCAAGGTGGATGCTCAAGGTGCGGAACATGTAGAGTGTATTTTTTGGGGTGAAACAAACATGCTTAAAGATTTTTTTTAATGTATTGTTCATTTAGTGTGTCTGGATCTTTATCAAGTGAATCATTATTAACTGTTCTTGGTTTATTAGTTAATTTATCATTTCTTAAAGTGGCAATGAGGGGATACTCAGAAAGGTCAAACTTTTCATTCAAAGCATAGGGGAACACAGTGTTTGCTACAAACTCATAATCTTCAGGCGTAAGGCCGTCAGATGGTCGAGAGACTCAAGCTCAAATACAACAGACTCTGGATGTTTTTCGAAGATAGACTCTAAGAAACGAGGGGTTATTCCAAGCTTCTCGACCATTTCCTTCCTGCTGGTTGTTGGTCCGAAAAAGGTAACCCAATTTCTCAGTGGCATTTTTGATGGGTTTATGAGGGTGCGAGGATCAAAAGGCTTGATGCTGCTTTCCCTAATCATTGCTATCAGCAAGTTATCAGGAACAAAATCAATTAGATCTGGCATCTTGGTCCCTTCACTGAAGAGTTGCTGAAGCAAAGGTTCGTCCCAGACATCTTCTCTGAAGTCTTCTTTACTTGCTTTGGGCATTGTCAACTCAAACACTGATTCATCCCGCTTGTTTGTGGTAGGCGCAATGATAGAGAGTTTTTTCAAACTGATCCTTTCCAGAGGATGACATCGTCCTCTTCGTCCATCTTGTCTCGGTTATTCTCTGAAGAATTGTGCTCCATGACGTTCCTCCCTTCAAACTGGTTTGAGGTCGCTTCGAGACATTCAGAGGGTGAGCTGATTTTGAATCCCTTCATATCGTATTCGAGCTGGGTTATGTCTACCCATGGGCACTCACCGTGCTATCTCCCAACATTCTTTGTGGCTTCGAGGTGCTCATCCCTTGCACGTGGCGAAGGTTCTAGCAGCCATTCTTTAATTAACACTATCCCGAGAGGTAGGTTCGTTTTTGTTTTGATCTCAAGCCAAACTAAAGAGATGTAGGGTTGTTCATTTGGAAGCATCCCTTCGTTGATGCTACTACCAGATCCCGAGGATTTTTGGTGATACAGCTCATGAAGGGCTTCTTCTAGGATAGCGAGGCATTCATCCCTTTGGAGTTTATTCTTGCTGACGTTGACCACTTTTAGAAAATCCGTTCCCACAGCGAAGGTCCTTGCTTGGATCACATTTACGAAATATGCATCATCAGGACACGCTATCCTTCCCTCCTTGACCAGGTTCCAAAGAATATTGCACCATCTTTGCCCCAAATTAAGTATCGGGACGTTGAATTTGATTATGTTGTCAAAGCCGTCTTCCTGGGATCCGAGTGTGTCCATATGGGGGTTGACAAATCTCAAAGCATCAGTGATAGGCCTGCTTTCTTCGAGAGGATATTGTTGGGGAATAGCCGTTCTTAGGTTTTCTCTCCTGAATTCCTCATCACGAAAGCCCTAGGTTCTGCCTTCACGTCCCCAATCATCACGGGACAGCATGTTGATAGACTCGGAAATTGCAGAGGACTCATCCATACATGACATTTCGCTAAACGTCAACATGTTTACCCTATCATTTCTGGGAATGGATTTCCGACTGTGTTGGGACCACGGGGGCGTTCCAACTTTTCCTCTTCGATTAACCCTTGGACCACTTGCTTTAGCAAGATGCAATGGTCGGTTGTGTGGCCGGGATAGTTGTGGAAGGCACACCTCTTGTTCATATCCAGGTTAGGATGGGGATTCCTTGGTTGATAATTCTCGAGGGGCTTGAGTATGTTACGCTTCACCAATGCCTCGAACACTTGGCTTAGGGGCATTTTGAGGTTATCAAAGTGCTGAAGACGCTGCCGTTTATTCCTCGAGGGTGCTTGGTGACGAATTCTTCGGATTTCATTCTGAATGTAGTGGAGTGCTTTGGTAGCCCTTTTTCCCTTGTTTGGGGAAGATGCCGGATTAGGCGGGACTACCTTGTAGCGGTAGGAAAAAGCAGGACTGGCTACCGTTCTCTGCATGCTCAAATTTTTTTCAAACTTCCAATTCCATCTTTTGTAGAATTCTCCCAATGGCTTGTTATCTTTCTTCTTGGTAGCCTGCAGATCATGACGATTTGTTTCCCACTCGAGATCGGCACGATATTTCTCTAGGAAGATATCACCGATTTGCTCCCAGGTGGGGCGGTTCTCTGCCTTTATGTTAAGTAACCACCTCTAGGCCGTGGATTTAAGGGAGTGTTGGAAGTGGTCTGCCATTTTTTGAGGGGTGGCCCCTTTGGCCCTTATACCTAAGTTGTAGGTATCGATGTGAGTCTTTGGGCATTCTGTCCCATCATACTTTTCCATTTCCGGCATTCTGAACTTCGGGGGGAGAGGAATCACCTTACTCGGATCCGTGGGCATGAGTGAGTCCCTTGGAGAGTTGGCCATTTTCCCTTGCATCTCCTTTATCTTCTCGACCATCCAAGCCATATGGGGGTCATTTGGCGGGGTTAGGTTGTTGTTTCCAAGGATGGAACCCAAAGATGGAGGTGGATTGGCTGACGGAATAGCCATTCGGGAATCCTGGGGAGGCAGATGAGTGTATACCAATCCATATCCTTGATTACCGAAACTAGAGCCGAGGGTGTGATTATTCGGACCGTGCTAGACTGTGTTCGGGAACTGAGGGAATATTTCATTAGCCCCGAGAGGCAGTCTGGTAGGTGGCAAATTTGAAACATTGGGGTATCTGCTCAGTATGTCTGTTCCCGACTCGCGTTGTGACTTCAAGTTGTAGCTTCGGGGCTCATACGGAGGCAAAGGATTGAATCCCGGGGGATATAGAGAGGCATTAGGATCTGGGGGAGCGGGCCCATAGGTGTGCTGATGATATTGAGTTTGCGGAGCGGAGACGGGAAACTGATTGTGAGTTAGGAAAGTCGGATCTGCTTGAATGAAGCTTTGAGCGGGAGCTGCTTTGCATCGCTGGGTTTCCGTAGCTTTATGGAGGAGGGACTTGATGATAATTTTGGGAAGCTGGGGGAGCTGGCACGTCTTTGTCTTTTATGAGGACGAAGGTCCTATCTGGTTGGGGGACCGCAATTGTTCCACTACGACGCATGGTATCTACTATCCAAGTATGTTGCTCTTCTTGGCGCTTCTTAAGGGCTTCGAAAGCTTGCAGCACCTCCTCCATTGTTTGGAGATTTCCCAGAGGCGGAGTCCCATTCCCTTTGCTATTATCTATCGATCCTGCCATTGGGGAATAACGGATTGTTCGGACTGTTGAACCGGAAGGACTGTCAGACCTTGTGACCTCAATACTGAAAAGACGGTAACCGGGGACCCTCAACCACTCTCGATTCGCTGTAGTAGGTGAAAGGCAGGGTTTAGACTCGGGAGGGTTTTTTTTGGCTGAAGGGAAAAGCTTATGCGACATGCAGTTTCTTTTTTTTTTGGCTGTTTCAATTTACTTAAAACATGTTTTCTCAAAATCCTAAACGATTGGAAAAGATTGCTCTTATTTTTCGCAACTATTCTAGATCCTGGGTCAGAGGAATCCGTCACTATGTCTACAAGCCCCTCATTTTTCACCTGTATTTCGACCTCCAAGGGCGGACAACCCCGAACAAATGTCCTATAGGGCAAGCAGTTTCCACCGATGGAAAAAAGAAACGAACCTAAGGCCCGAGCCTGTCATGTAAGTTTCAATGTTTCCGCCATGCGAATCGCGAACAAATCCAATATCCTTAAGTCAAGATCGAGTCAAGATTTTGGCATGACCTTTTTTGTGTCTTGCTTTCACAAGGGATCTTTGACTTAAGGATTCAACTAGGTCGTATTTTCATGGGCGAGGCATTAAAGGTTTGATGGCACGCTGTGACATGGGCGTTGACGTATATACGATATAGACCATTGTCTAAGCTAACACTAGAAATCAAGATCGGGTCAAGATTTTGGCATGACCTTTCTTTGTCTTGCTCTCGCAAGGGATCTTGATTTTTAGGTTTTGACTTAGAAAACGATCGACATGGGGTATACATTTAGGCTTCATGACACGGATGGGATCAAAAACCAACCAAGTCTGGGACAAAATATGACGCAAATGGTGCATGGTTGACACTGGCGAGGATGGGATGTTTGGAATGATCTCTTGCGCGCAACGGAGGCATAGGAACACCTTTCGAACTGCAACTGAAACCATCCCGGGTTTGGGGTTGTAGTGTGCAAATGTACATGATAAGAGTGCGCGTAGTGTGTGGTCACTAAAATTCATTTTTTTAGTAAACACAAGAGTTTGCAAAATTTATTTTAAATATATGCACACAAATATGTTTTTTCTTTTTTTTTAATGAGCAAAACAAAAAAAAGAAAAGTAAGACACACACACACACACACAACAGTCAAAGAAGGAGTAAAACGAAAGTTTGACCCACATCATGTTTTAAAAATCTTTTTAGAAGTTTTAAAACAAATTTCCCCAGCGAAGTCGCCAACTGAAATTACCCGATTCGGTGGTGCCCGTGGCTAGTTCCGGGGCCTTTCTCCCTTAAGAGGTGAGAAATTGTTTCAAAGATTGGAAGTATGAATTTCTTTGAAAAGAGAGAGTCGCCACGCCGTTTTAGTTATGCCCAAAACATTGAAAAAAGGCTTTTTGTTGTGTGATGATATTTTTGAGTTCGGAGGTCAGGTTACTCCTCGGGAAGAGATTTTTGTGCTCACCCGAAATGCCTCATAAGCATGAGTCTTTCTAAACCCTTGTTTTAAAGTTGTGTGTGTGTGTGTGTGTTTTTTTAAGAAATAAAATACATTTGAAAGTAAATAATGGAAAGACAGTAAATGGAATATGAACAAACCACTATCACTATCATACCTCCATTCTTGTGCACATTGTGCATGGAAGACTTTGACAAATATAGTAAGTAAAGACAATGTGCACATTCTTGTGCACATTGTGCACATTGTGCATGGAATATGAACAAACCACTATCACTATCATACCTCCATTCTTGTAGGATCATTTAGATGGTTTGTGTCTTTGACAAATATAGTAAGTAAAGACTACATTACAAGTGATATATTAAACAACAGTTCATAATATATTAAAGACTTGGAAATTAAAGCATTTATTTAGGGTTCGAAAGGAGATCTCACCAATGTTGGTTTCTTTCTATCTTCCTAGGGTTTGTGTTTGTGAAGGAAGTGAGGGGTTTGCTCAGGTGGTTTGTTTAGGGTGATTAAAGAGGAGAGAAATTATGCTCTCACTTAGTCAGACCTCCCCTAATTAACTCTCATTCACGCTCGAATTCTCGCTCTCGTGTTGTCGTGCCACTTTTGTCGTGGGAACTCTCGTTATCACTCACTAAACTTGCAGATTATGGCTGCCTTAGGGAGGAAGGAAGGGAGTTTGTTTGGAGGGGTTTGTGATGGAGAAAGGTGTGTTTGTTCGAAGGGGGTTTTGGAATGGTTTTGGTGTGTTGGACTGTGAGGAGTTGGAGGAGGGTTGGAGGAGGTTTTGGTATGTTGGGTTGTGAGGAGTTGGAGGAGGTTTTGGTGTGTTGGGCTGTGAGGAGTTGGAGAAGGGTTGGAGGTTTTGGTGTGTTGAAATGAGGCTGCAAGAGGCTGTATTTATAGCCTCTGGGAGCTGACAAAGAGGTCCGTACGGCTCAACAAAGTGGTCCGCATGGACCAATCAAGCAGTGTCAGATTTTGTCAGTTTTCCTTGACTTTTGTGTATGTGGCGTGTTACTGGCAATTTGACAAATAGGTCTGTATGGATGCAAAGAGGTCTGTACGGCTCTCCCTCTAATCTATCATTTTTTTTTACTTTTGTGCCATTCCTGCAGAGCCCTTTTGACAATTCTTAATTCCTGAAAAGTCCCTCTTTTGATTTGTTTTGATCAGTTTGGTCCTTTGGAAGTTACGGGACTTCATGATCACGGGGAGGGGAACCCTAGGTACTTTTCCGTATGCTCGTATGGAGAGCGGTCTGGATTGTGTTTTCCTCTTGATCCCTCCACCACAATCCATAAATTACATCCTCGTTCTACTCCATGTGTTTTCTTGGGATAGCCACAAAATCATAGGGGATACAAATGTTATGACCTTTCAGCCCACAAAATTATTATTTCCCGTCACATTGTTTTTGACGAACACACTTTTCCTTTTTCCACAAAATCGCCTCCCAAGTGTGACCCAATTTTCTCTCAGAATTCTTCTTCGGACCATCAATTTAATCCATTGTTGTTTCCTTTAGTTGATGGCACAGCCCATTCTGCCTCGGCCCATTCTGCCTCTTCCCCTAACTGGCCCAATCCTCATACTCTTGGGACCCTACTGTCCCAAGAGACAACAAGCCATCCTCAAGCCCAATCTGGTCAGTCACTAGATCAGGCCACCACTTCTTCCTCTTCCAGCCCACATAATTTGGGCTCCTCCAGTCTCACTAGCCCGCCTCCATCTGACCCTCGTCTGCCAACTTCTATACCTCAGCCAAACACCTCTCCCACTACAGTTTAATCTCCTCATGTCCGCACCATTACCACTAGAAGTATGAGCGGTATTTTTAAACCCAATCATCAATTTAATTTATTATCATCTTCCTCCCCGTCTCCTCTTCCATCCAACCCTAAAATAGCGTTGTCCGACCCAAATTGGAAATTAGCAATAGAAGATGAATTTGATGCTATAATTAAAAATAAGACGTGGGAACTTATACCCCGCCCCCCTAATGTGAATATTATTGGTTGTATGTGGATTTTTTCTCACAAGAAAAATTATGATGGTTCTGTTGAGAGGCATAAGGCCCGTCTTGTAGGTGATGGCAGGTCACAACAAGTGGGAGTGGATTATGCGGAGACTTTTAGCCTGGTTGTCAAGCTGGCCACAATTCGCACTATACTGAGTATAGCATTGGCACATTCATGGTCTATCCATCAGTTAGACGTAAAGAATGCATTCTTGCATAGTGAGTTACGGGAAACAGTTTATATGCACCAGCCTATGGGGTTTCGTGATCGTAATTATCCAGATCATGTATGTTTGCTCAAGAAATCTATGTACGGCCTTAAGCAGTCCCCTCGGGCATGGTACAAGAGATTTGCTAATTTTGTATTTTCTATGGGATTCCATCATAGTCGGTTTGATCATTCTTTGTTCGTGTACAAACATGGACACAACACTGCCTATCTTCCTCTTTATGTCGATGACATAATCCATGTCACTTCATCAGATCAACTCCAAAAGCAAATTATGGCCACTCTAGCTTCGGAATTTGCAATGAAGGATCTCGGGGTTCTACATTATTTATTGGGTATTACGATGACACATACTAATGGGGGTTTGTTTTTATGTCAATGCAAGTATGCAGAAGAGATTCTGGAACGAGCTGGCATGTCCTCGTGCAATCCGTCCCATACCCCGGTTTGACACTCAGACGAAATTGGGCAGTTCAGGTGATGTATATGATAATCTGACTCACTATCGTAGTCTCACTGGGGCACTTCAATATTTAACATTTACATGACCAGATATCAGTTATGCGGTACAACAGATATCTCTTCACATGCATGATCCGAGGGTGGAGCATATGGCAGCTCTTAAGCGGATTTTGCGGTATCTTCGTGGCACATTTGATTTGGGACTACATTTGTCCAAATCTTCATGCTCCTCTCTGACAGCCTTCACGGACGCTGACTGGGGAGGATGTCCGGTTACCCGCCATTCTACATCTGGGTATTGGGTTTTTTGGGGAGACAAATTAATTTCTTGGTCTTCTAAACGGCAACCCACGTTGTCCCGCTCCAGTGCCGATGCCGAATACCGTGGTGTTGCAATTGTTGTGGCCGAGTCTTGTTGGATTCGAAACTTACTTCTTGAACTTTATCTTCCTCTTTCGAAAGCTACCTTGGTGTATTGTGATAATATAAGTGCAATCTACTTATCCGGCAATCCAGTCCAACACCAACGAACAAAACCCATTGAGTTGGATATATTGTTTATTCGTGAGAAGGTAGAAAAAAGCCAAGTTCGAGTGCTACATGTTCCGTCCCGGTATCAAATAGCTGATATTTTCACGAAGGGATTTTCGCGCGTAGTTTTTCTTGATTTTCGGGATAGTCTAATCATCCGGCCTCCTCCTGCTTTGATTGAGGAGGTGTGATAGAATATAGTATGATTATGTATATCTTTTGTAACAATATAGTTGATTTGTATATCCCGTAATTAGAATAGGAAGATATCCTAATTAGAGAATGAGACAGCCTTTAGATCCTATATTATAGGAATAGGACTTTGTATATATTGGTGTACCAAACTCAATGAAAGTCACGGATTCATATTCCTTTAGTTCATTTTATTTTTTAATTTTAAAATCACCTACATCAAAATATGAGGGCCCCGATTGAAAAGTTCGCTACTGGCCCTTGGACGAAGGGAGTGATGGTTATCTATAGGAATCAAGCTATCCTAATGAAGTATAAGTTGGATTGTGATGAAACTGGGTATGGGTTGCATGAGCCGAAACTGGGAAAGATGGTGGAGGGTGTTGTTGTTTGAGAGTGAGCTCGTGGTGGATGAGTTTTTTGTGAAGGGCTTTGAATGAAATAGGATTGTCTCTAGCACGGATAGAATCGATAATGGGTTTGTATGACTCATAATTAAGTCCCTTAAGGACTTTGGCAATGACATCCTCAGGGTCCATGGGTTTTCCTAAGATTGCTAGTTTGTCAGTGCAAGTTTTGATGGTTTGCATATAATCGGTTATGGAGAGGGTGGACTTGGTAATGGATTCAAGGTTTTCTTTGACCTGAAGGATGTGGCCACGAGTTGGGTTTTCGTAGGTGGTTCGAAGGATGTTCCAAGCTTGACGAGAGGTGGTGGCTTGGTAGACGAGTGGGGCTACAACGGTGTCTAGAGTGCCTAGTAGAGCACCGAGGATAAGACGATCTTGCCTATTCCTGGTGGTGGCAGCAGGGTTGGGAGTTTCTTTGCTACCGATTGTGACGGTGGATGGGGGTGGTGGATAGGTTCCATCTACAAACTTAAGGAGTTCTAAACAAAGAGAAGGGAAGTGATTTGGGATGACCATGAGAGATAGGTGAGTGGGGTGAGGGTTTTGCAGTTGGAGAGATTGACCAAGGTGATAGGGTGGTTTAGTTCAGCGAGGTTGGGAATGGTGGTGGTGGAAGCTTGGTTTGCCATAGTGGTGGCTGGAGAAAAAAATAGGGTTTGATCAGTAGGCTCTGATACCACGAAGAGATTATGGCAAATGACCGTTTTTCATTAATCACAATGGTAATATTTATAGTACAATATGTAAATAATAAATCCTAAAGATATACATGATCAATCCTAAAGATATACATAATCAATATATACAAATGAGAATATTCTCGTTGAGTAAACAAAGGAAACAAAATATTTGAAATGAGTTGTGGTGAAGGCTATGTTGTTGCCGTGGATTGGGTTGTCGCCGTGGATGGAGGAGTAGGTTTGGAAGAATCATTTTGTTCCTTAATATGAGTCAGCCTTTAGATCCTAAATTATAGGAATAGGACTTTGTATATATTGGTATACCAAACTCAATGAAAGTCACCGGATTCAAATTCCTTTAGTTCATTTTATTTTTTAATTTTAAAATCACCTACTTCAAAATATGAGGGCCCCAATTGAAAAGTTCCCTACTGGCCCTTGGACGGAGGGAGTGATGGGTATCTATAGGAATCAAGCTATCCTAATGAAGTACATTTAAAACTATAGTATATGAGAATGCAGGAAACTTCAAGGCTTCAATGCATAACAAATAAAAGAATAAATACATAAGATTTCTTTTATCAACGCTTCAATATTTTCGGATAACAAGTTATTAATAATTCCTTTTAATTGAAATTGAGGATGCAAAGCAAGTTTACGAGTGTAATGATAAATACAGAATGGGATTTCTTACAGCGAAAAGATCGCTTGACGGATTTGAGTTTTATCAAGGAGCAAGAGAAGAAACATTTTCACAGAGGACACTGCTTCTTCATACGAATATGTAAGATAATTTAATTATATGCAAATGCGTCATTTATTAGAGCTATGTTGAGATCGAGGATGCAAAACAAGGTTTGTCAATTCTCGATTTGGGATAATTGTTAGAATATTTTATGGACTTTACATATACTAGTATAATAAATAAAGTTTTTGGGCACATAGACGTATGTGCACTATAAGTAATTGTATATGTCACATTAAATATTAGAGTATTTGGGCCTAATAAAGTGATCTACTAAAGTTAAAGGGGGCCCAAGTCATCTTTTATAAGTATGGGGTCTATAGTTAATATGTGTAGATACCTAAGGGGCCTAGTTGTTAATCTATGATGGGCTGACTAACATACTAGGTCATTATAAATATAGGGTTATGGTCCCCAATTGACCTACCTAGATTTTATTCTCTTGATTCCCACATTGTCATCTGAATTCTAAGAATCACAGGATTATTGGAAAGCGCAATAATCGTTCAATCGTCTTGTCAAGTATTCTCCAAATATTGCTATGGATTCGGGTTTGTCTATCGTTCCATAATCTTTGATAACGTAGGCATGATTGTCCTAGAATAAATATTTCGCATCATTCTAGGGTTTATGTATAATTAATTCCATCAAGTGGTATCAGAGCCGTAATCTTGCTTTGTTGTTGGGATTATTTGAATCGAATTGATTTTGCTATTTGTGATTTAATTCAACCAAAACCCGCTAAACCACCAAAATCAAAATCTTTTCTTCATCTGATTATTCTGGACGGAGATGAGTCTCTTATTGCCTCCGTTTTGTCCGTCCTCTTGCTCGAAAACGATGCTGGGTACGCGGCCGGCTTTCCGCTCCTTGGCGGAGGTGTTTTTACCGGAGATTGAACGGGGGATAGCATGGATTGTTTCAGCGTACTTGGGGTCCGGTTTAGGGAAGCCTTCGAGATAATTTAGTGGAACGGAGGGGTCGGGATCTTGTTGGAGAACCGCCACGGCGGCGGACGATTGACTGTAACGTCGGAGGTAATGATTCTGGTGAGTGCTTGCCGGAAATTCCACATCTGAAATTGCAGCAATTAGGTGAAATGCGATTCAGTGTGTGTGTGTGTATTTGTAATGGGTGATTACGAAGATCATTGTGATTCTGATTACGATTATTATGACGATGATAGTGACTCTTTTGATGGTTACCCTGATGCTCACTCTGATTTTTCTTGCCCCACCGGAAAAGATTCCTCTTCTCAGGAAATAGAAGAAGATGAAGAGGTGATATTAAAAGCAAAATTGATTTTTGTTGTGTTTTAATGGAAATCAAACACACAGGGTTTTGGGTTTAATGTTTCTTTTAATTATTTTACTTTTCCCAGCTTTCATAAATTATTAGGGATTCAGAGAATTGCCTCATCACGTGTTTATGTCATATGTATTGTGTTTTGTTTTTTGGTTTATAATAATTATGTGTTATTTGAATTAAGTAAATATTATTTATTGAAATTATTATTATGGACTTAATAATTTTAAATTTCAATAATAATGTTTAATTTATGCCCATGTTTGAAATTACTTTGGGTTCGTTTATTCGAACACATCTTGTATTTTATGTTATTGATTTTTCGTAGCATGTTACCAAAGTAACCTCTCCTATGAAAATTTTTAATTTAAAATACTTGATTATTTGAAGTTTTAGCGTGTTTGTTTTTTCATGCGGGTAATGGTCGGCCCAAATGAAGGCTATTATCTGGCAGAAATTCAAATTCGTTCGTGGAGATAAATATGTAACAGTTATTAAGTGTCCATGTGAATATTGAGTCGGTCCAAAGAAAGGCTTGGTATTTGACAGGATTTTACTGTTAATAATTGATTTCTACATCAAGAAAATCACTTGCAAGTTAATTTTCTATCCAAAGATTAAAATTAATATTGCGTCGATTTTCTTGTAATGGGATAATTTTAATTTCAAACATTTATCTGCTTCAAGTTATATGTGAGCTTATTTGATTTATTTTTTTGTACTCTATTCAGTTAATTCATCAGCTTCTAATGTATCTGCTAACATCAACTCGATTCCCATGCTGAATGGGATGAATTTTAAGAGCCGGAAAGAAAATGTGCTGATTGTTCTGGGAGTTATGGATCTAGACCATGCACTAAGGGAGCCAAAACCTGCTGACCTGACTAGCACGAGTACATCTCAAGCTAAGAAGGATATGGAAAAGTGGGAACGCTCAAATCGCATGTGTCTTACGATCATGAAGAAAAGCATCCCAGAATCATTCAGAGGCGATATAGATGATGGGAAAGTTGCAATGACGTTCCTTACAGAGCTTGAAAAGCGTTTTGCTAAGAATGAAAGGGCAGAAACAAGCACGCTTTTGCGTAATCTTGTTTCCATGAGGTATAAAGGTAAAGGGAACGTGCGTGAGTACATTATGGAGATGGCCAATTTGGCATCTAAACTTAAGGCTCTCAAGTTCGAGCTGTCGAATGACATGCTTGTTCATATGGTTATGATCTCTCTTCCACCACAGTTTGGGCAATTTGAAGTAACATTCAATTGCCAGAAGGAAAAGTGGACTCTTAATGAGTTCATTTCATTGTGTGTGCAAGAAGAATCAAGGTTAAAGTCTGAAAAGACTCAGATTGCTCACTTTGCGGCTTCCTCTTCGGGCTATAACAAGAAAAGGAAGGCTAAAGAAACTGCGATCAATGAGCCAAAGAAAAAGCAACATAAAGTATCAAAGGGACAAGCTAAGGATTTAGCAACGTCAACGTCCAAGGGACAAGATAAGGATCCAGGTTGCTTTTTCTGTAAGGAAATGAATCATATGAAGAGAGATTGCCCTAAATACCACGCATGGCGTGTAAAGAAAGGTATATCTCTTGCTTTTGTTTGTTCTGTTGGAAATGGGTAACGGAAAGTTAAGTTTGACTTAACGTTGACCTAGATTTCTAACGGAAGTTCGTTATGTGTTAACGAAACTAGTTACAAATGGTAATCTACATTTGTTGTAGATTATATATAACTCATTTAATGTCTCAAAACCATTTCCGTGTGAATGAGAAATTAATGACAAATGATTTGTAACTTAAATATTGGGTCAAAGTGTGATTTGGGTTGGTCCCAAAATTGGTGTGGACTTGTTGTGGCTAAAGGGGCGACGAGCGAAGAAGCTTCACGCACGGCCGTGCAAGTGTCTAGAACACGGCCGTGCACCGTGCCTTGCCTTGCCGCTCGGCCGTCTTGAGCCATGAACTCGGCCGTGCATATTGCCTTGCACGGCCGTGCGGTTCATTGGACACGGCCGTGCAAAGTCTTTGTTATACCCGAAAAGTTGTGACTTTTCAAGGGAAAAGCCACCAAACCCTTTGACTCTCTTTATATACTTCCCCTCCGAATTTCAATTTACATATACAGTATTCTGACCCTTCCTACCCTCTAGTAAGATAGATCAACATACCCAAATCATTGCATATTGTTGCATTAAATCCTTCAAAGTCCAAAGTTTCAAACATTGTGTTGTTCGCTAGAGTATTTGATTTGGAGTGCTCCTATCATTTACTTATAAGTCGTTTTATCTTACTAGAAGATTGCCATACAAACCGTAAGCATCTGTGCGGGGCAATAACTTCTTACGGAGATTGTATTAAATACAAGACTCGACTTGAATCCTTTTATTTCCAAATCTCCGTTATCTTTTTCTGTTAAGTTTCTAGTTAAGTTCTTGAGAAGCCTACACAATTGTCCAACAATCGTAAGAAGTTATTTACGCTTCTTCAAGATCTTCAAGATGGCAAACGAGAAAGACTCCACAGAATCAAGTCAAGGGAATGTGACGCCTCCTTCTCAAGGTGACGCTACGTTCAACAATGTTACACCGTCTCACCCGGTTCATGGTAAGAAACCTCCTTCACGTACAACCTCAAGGGTTGCACCTCTTAATGCTCTCCCTCCGTCTCATGTGTTCGTACATGCGGAAAGACCGGGTATTCTTACCGGGATGAACTTTAAAAGGTGGCAACAGAAAATGTTGGTCTATTTGACAACATTAAAATTGGTGCATTTTCTTTGGGAATATCCACCATTGATATCCAACGAGGATGAATCCAAAGCAAAGAATGAATTGGATACTTGGAATCACAGCGATTTCTTGTGTCGCAATTATATTCTTAATGGCTTGGATTACGCACAATACAAGGTGTGTTATGGCATAAAGACCGCGAGAGAACTTTGGGACTTTCTCGAGATGCACAATACTATGTGCATTGTGACTAAAAGACCGCAAGTGAACTTGGTGGAAAGAAGTACCGGAAATAAGAGAAAGAAAACCGGGAAAGTGAAGAGGACCGCCAAGAAGGTTAAAGGTAGTTGTTTTAATTGCGGCAAACCCGGGCATATGGCTAGGGAATGTCGACATCCTAGAATCAACAACCAAGATGGAAACCCTCTTCAAGCCAATGTGAATGAAGATAGAAATGTTCCATTGGACTTTGATCAACTTAGCCTAGGGGCATAAGATTGAATTGACCAAAAGTGGTTGTTGTGTTAGTAAAGGGTACCTTGTTGAAGGACTCCTTAAATTGTAATTGTTTATCCGCCTAAGTGCGAAGAATAAAATTTCAGATTTTATTTACTTGGTTTGAAGTGTTCCAATTGTTATGGCGTGTTCATTTAGGTCGTGTAAATTTAAATTCACTAAGTCGACGAGTTAATTTAAAATTACTACCTAAAATGAAATTTGATTCGCAAAATCAATTGTGATTTCTTTTGTAGAAATCAGTTCAAACCAGAAATAGTAAATAGATAGTTATTTACTTCTATTAATGATTGCATTTGATAATGCAAAGTTCATCTTTTGGAAAAGTAAAAGGTAAAACCTTAAAGTTTTAAGTAAACAATAAGGTTTGTGATTCATCTTAATGAACAATTAAGAGTTTCGAAGTGATAGAGGTGGTTAGTATGTAGTACCGTTTGAAAAATAATTGTTGGGACGCTGACACTTATTTATCAAACGAAAGCTTCTTACACACTCAAATCAATTGAAAAAGGAAGATAGAACTTTTAAGGAGATGGTGAACTCCTTATTGATAAGTTCCGTCTTATGTGGGTATACCTAGCAAAGGTAGAAATATCTAAACCTAAAGAGGTTAAGATAGGACCCAAAACCATGGATTACGTTTCCATTGGATATGCAAACTAACAGTATTGCATATAGATTTGTGACAAACAAATTTGAAATGAAAAATGCAGTATTCTTCAAACGAGTTTCCTTACGGGGAAAATGGTTGAAGAGACCTCACTTAAACATAGATATGACTATGTCGTCGGTTCATCTCAAGGAGATGAAAGACATTGTAGATAACTTGGTTATTACAATTAAATGACTCCACATAAAAGAAAATATTAAATATGAATTAGGACATTCATAAAATATTTGATATGTGGAGGTACACCTCAAGTGTGGGGGTACAAGCTAAATACATAAGTTCTATTTGATATGAACTTCTAGTATTAACAGAAACTGTTAAATGTTAACAGTTAAAAGAATGGATCATTATATATTTGGAAGTTATTTGATCTTCCTCCATAATGCTAACCATTGGGTTACAAATGGATCCTTAGAAAGGAAATATTCAATGATGACGAATTATGAAATATTCATAAGCCGTTTTATAAATACCTCAAATGTGGGGGTATTTGGCTAAAGTAGAAATACTTAAGCAAGACACGTTATATTCTTTAAAGAATATACTTCCTTGAAATGATAGGAAATGTATAAAAGAAAATTTATAAAACCTGTAAGTGATTTTCTTAATAAGAAGAAGAAAACAAGATACAGTTGAAGGACAAATTCATCCTACTCTACTAGGAAGATGGTTGATCTTCCTTATGCAAACCGTTGGGTTGCAAAAACTAGATGTACCAAGGATGAAACCTTCAAATATTAGACTACAAACGGTCCATCTCAAGTGGAAGATGAAGGACCTAGACGTAGTAAAAGGGCAAGAGTGGAAAAGTCTTTTGGTCCCGAGTTTCTATCATTTATGTTGGAAAACGAATCAACAAGCTGTTAAGGAAGCGTTATCTCGGTCCTGGATAGTTCGTTACGGAAAGAGGCTATTAACAATGAGATAAAGATTCATAATGCTTAATAATACTTGGGAATTGGTAGATCTCCTCCAAGTTGCAAACCATTAGGTTGCAATTGGATTCTTAAAAGAGAGTATAAAGCCTCCATGGATCTGTTGATAAGTAGAAAGCCGTGATAGTTGTCAAAAGGACATTATGATTCATGCAAGATTATCCAAAATGACACAACAGAGCGTTCTATGTCGCACAACCGTGTTGGGATCTACTTGTGTATTCATATGGACTAAACAAGCAACTAAACAAGGGCATAAGAAGTTCGATAGAACTATGTTATCAAATGGATTCAAGATTAATGAATGTGACAAATATGTCTACATACATTAAAAGAACATCTGAATCATTTGTTAATAGTCTATCCTTACGTGGATAACAATGGTAGTCATGAATTGATCATGAATACCAAAGACATGTTAAAACAGAACTTTGACATGAAAGATATGGGATTAGCCGATGTCATATTAGAAATAAAGATTTCTAGAACATCAGAAGGATTGTCCTATCACAATTCCATTATCTTGAAAAAAAAAAAAAAAAAAAAAAAAAAAAAAAAAATTACTTCGAATGTTCAAATAGATTCTTGAGAGGTATTCTCTGTAAAGTAGATTCCTGGAAAGTAGACTCTAAGGAGGTCAAACCACTTAGAGATACTGAATATTTGGGAAGTCGAAACGGTACAGAGATAATAACCACTTGAAGAAACTGACCGATAGAAGAATTTGATCACTCGAAGGGACTGATCATTCTAGATAGACTAAAGGTCTAATTGTAATTATAATCAATCACCGGAATAGTATAATCATAGTGCTTGGTGTACTTAAAGATATACTTATGATTAAAGATTACAATTTCTATGTAAGTTGAATGGTCTTGGAAGATATTCCTTCGTGGAATAAGCTTGTGTCTACATGACCTAAGGCATTGTGACGACAATGAAAAAATAGGAAAAGGTGTAGAACGTCATGGTAAGTCTAGACATAATGGTCTTATACACACTACCATAGTACAATTGATCTCAAAATGCGACTGTCACAACTAGCCATGTGAAGTCAAAATCGGATCCGTCTACCTAAGGGTAGTAATAGAGATCAACTGTATAAACTGTTAAGGGGAATGGGTTTAAAACCCACAACAAAAGAACTTATAGCGGACACTCAACCTTGAGAAATGGAGATCCCATGCCCTTGGTTCAATGAGACAACCAAGTTATAAGTTCTAGTAGAGTTACTTGGAAACAACAACTCGGTTTATTAACCTAGAGATGTTGAATACTCATTCCCAGAACGTCCAAGTACTAGCACATGCAGCAGTGGTGAGGATAAGTTGAGAAAACTTTTAATGATTTCTATACCTACGGGTGGAGTAGTGCATGATACTCCTTATAGTGAAAATCACCTATATAAGCGAGAGGTAATTAGGCCGCCTCTAAATGAACGCTTATGAATGAGATACGGTCCAGGGCCAAAATGGACAAAACGTGAGAACAACAATTGTTAGAGCTGTTATTATGTGAGTATTATTGTCTTGGTATACATCCGACAACACCGGTTCAAAGCGACTCGCTACCAAATGGCTAGTATATCCGATAATATTTCACTAGGGAAGATTCAAGGCCACAAGCTATCTATCCCGATGTAATAATAGTTCGCCGAAACTTTGGACGAATTTGCATACATGCATTAATTGTCATTCATGTGGGGGATTGTTGGAAATGGGTAACGGAAAGTTAAGTTTGACTTAACGTTGACCTAGATTTCTAACGGAAGTTCGTTATGTGTTAACGAAACTAGTTACAAATGGTAATCTACATTTGTTGTAGATTATATATAACTCATTTAATGTCTCAAAACCATTTCCGTGTGAATGAGAAATTAATGACAAATGATTTGTAACTTAAATATTGGGTCAAAGTGTGATTTGGGTTGGTCCCAAAATTGGTGTGGACTTGTTGTGGCTAAAGGGCTGACGAGCAGGCTGAAGAAGCTTCTGCACGGCCGTGCAAGTGTCTAGAACACGGCCGTGCACCGTGCCTTGCCTTGCCACTCGACCGTGCTGAGCCATGAACTCGACCGTGCATATTGCCTTGCACGGCCGTGCAGTTCATTGGACACGGCCGTGCAAGTGCTGTTATACCCGAAAAGTTGTGACTTTTCAAGGGAAAAGCCACCAAACCCTTTGACTCTCTTTATATACTTCCCCTCCGAATTTCAATTTACATATACAGTATTCTGACCCTTCCTACCCTCTAGTAAGATAGATCAACATACCCAAATCATTGCATATTGTTGCATTAAATCCTTCAAAGTCCAAAGTTTCAAACATTGTGTTGTTCGCTAGAGTATTTGATTTGGAGTGCTCCTATCATTTACTTATAAGTCGTTTTATCTTACTAGAAGATTGCCATACAAACCGTAAGCATCTGTGCGGGGCAATAACTTCTTACGGAGATTGTATTAAATACAAGACTCGACTTGAATCCTTTTATTTCCAAATCTCCGTTATCTTTTTCTGTTAAGTTTCTAGTTAAGTTCTTGAGAAGCCTACACAATTGTCCAACATGTTCTGAGGTTAATTTGGTTTCAGTGCCTAGACATAATTGGTGGGTAGACTCTGGTTCTTCTACTCACATTAGTGTGTCTATGCAGGGTTACCTGGATTGCCGAAAGCCAAGTGATGCTGAAAGATTCATCTATGTGGGAAACGGCAATTCTATTGAAGTTAAAGCAATTGGAACTTTTAGATTATTATTAAAGTCTGGATTTTATTTAGATTTGTATGAGACACATGTGGTACCGTCTTTTAGACGGAATTTGGTTTCCATTTCAGTTTTGGACAAAGAAGGATTTACTTGTTCATTTGCAAATGGTGAATGTCGTTTCTCGTATAATTCTAAGTTTATTGGATCTAGTACTTTGTCGGTTTATGATAATCTTTATATGTTGGATACTGTTGCTTCATATCATGAAAACCTGCATGTGGAAACACGTGGCACTAAACGCAAATTTACTAACAATAATTCCATGTCATTATGGCACAAGCGATTAGGACATATATCAAAACTGAGAATGCAAAGGCTTGTGTCAGACGGAATTATTGAAACACTTGATAAATCAGATTATGAAATATGTGTTGAGTGTATTAAGGGAAAACAAACAGACAAAAGCAAATTAAAATCTGAGAGAGCTATGAATGTTTTGGAATTAATTCATACGGATATATGTGGACCATTTTCTACACCCTCGTGGAATGGTCAAGAATATTTCATTACATTCATAGACAATTACTCTCGTTATGGTTACCTATATTTGATCCATGAAAAGTCACAGGCATTGGATATGTTCAAAAAGTTTAAGGCCGAGGTTGAAAATCAACATGGCAAAACAATAAAGAAAGTCAAATCTGACCGTGGTGGTGAATACTATGGCAGAAATGACGGATCAGGTGAACAACGTCCTGGGCCTTTTGCTAAATACCTAGAGGAGTGCGGTATCGTCCCTCGGTACACCATGCCGTGCAAACCTAGCATGAATGGTGTAGCCGAAAGACGAAATCGAACTTTACAGAAATGGTGAGAAGTATGGTTAGTCATACTACTTTATCGAGACTCACTGGGAGAGGCATTAAAGATCATAGCTTTATCTCCTTAATGTGGTACCCACAAAGGCCGCTAACAAAACCCCTTATGAACTATGGACAGGCAAGAAACCTGTATTAAGGCATTTACACATCTGGGGATGTCCGACTGAGGATAGGCCTTACTGTGCCTAATGAAAAGAAGTTGGACTCAAGGACTGTTAGTAGTTACTTTGTTGGTTACTCTGAAAGGTCAAGGGGCTTTAAGTTTTACGATCCCAAATCCAGAAACTTTTTTGACACGGGAAATTCTCAATTCTTTGAGGATGTTGAGCTTTTGGGGGGACAAGTTAGAGATGATTTTGTCTTTGAAGAGGTTCCGGTTACCATTCCTCTTCCTACAATTGTCCTTGACCATGATTTGGATCTCAATCCTGATGTGATTCAAGAACAAAATTTGGATCAAGAAGACATTGTCAATATCCCTCTAGTTGTCCATGAGGACCAAGCTCAACAACCTCAAGAACAAGTGCCTTTAAGAAGATCCACTAGAGAGTGACGAAGTGCCATTTCAGATGATTACTTGGTATTTCTAAATGAACAAGAGGTAGACATTGGTCAATTGGAAGATGATCCAATCAACTTACATGAGGCCATTGGTAGTTCTAACTCTCAAAAGTGGATAGACGCTATGGATGATGAGATTAAATCAATGAAAGACAATGATGTATGGGATCTTGTCCCATTGCCAGAAGGAGTGAAACCTATTGGTTGCAAATGGATATTTAAAACCAAAAGGAATTCACAGGGCAATGCGGAAAGACATAAGGCACGTCTTGTCGCTAAGGGATTTACTCAGAAAGAAGGAATAGATTATAAAGAGACTTTCTCTCCGGTTTCTTCGAAAGACTCTTTTAGAATCATTATGGCATTAGTGGCACATTATGACCTAGAGTTACATCAGATGGATATTAAGACTGCATTTCTTAATGGAGACATTGAAGAAACAATTTATATGGTGCAACCAGAAACCTTGGTTTCAAAAGATTCAAAGAATATGGTATGCAAACTCAAGAAATCCATCTATGGACTCAAACAAGCATCCCGTCAGTGGTATAACAAATTTCATCAAGTTGTTGTAACGACCCTAACCCTAGGCACTAATTTAGCATCATATTGTGTGCTTTTAATATTATTGTTAATATTATGTGTTCATTTTTATATACTTGATTTCTTATATTAGAATAAAATGATAAGGAAATAAAATAATGTTCTAGGGGGAAAATATAAAAATAGAAAATAGATAAAGAGTAAGAGGAGGTTAAAATGGGTACAATAAATAAATTGAATAAAGGGTTTAGTTTATAAATGGGAAGCCTTAGTAGTGTGGGGGGCCATGCCCCTTCCCCCTAATTCACTCAACCTCCTCTCCCCAATAGTCAAACCTCCCCATACCTTCCATACTTTCCCCTTACTCCTACATCTCCCTCATTCTTTCTTCTTCATTGTCTTCTTCTTCCTTCCCAAATTCCATGGAAGCTCCAATTGAAAGCCTCACCTTTCAAGACTTCTAGGAAGCTCATCTCTTCTCCATTTTCAAATCAAGTTGTACTTTTGTGCTTGGTGCATCTAGGGGAGTTCATCAAACCAAGAAAATCACCATTTTATCTTGTAATTGCTAAGGTGAGTTATTATGACTTTCCTTCCTCTATATGCTCATGAGATATTTCTTGTTGTTATTGTTGTTATTATGCTTATTGGATACATTGGAAACTTTCTTGAAATGGAGGAATTGGTTAAGGTCATAGGAAAATGTTGTTGTTTTTGGAAGTGTTAAAGAATGGAAGAAATTGGTGTAATTAGATTTAGAGAGTGGAAACTTGAGATGGGTTTGCGAAATGGGTGGAGATTTAAGTGTTAAATAATCTAAGCAAATCATTTTGGATTTCATGGTTTAGTATGAATTGTTTGAAGTTAGTAAACCTTCTAAGTTTGCAATTTAGTAAGTTTGGATTGTGTTGGTTCAGCTGCCAAATCTGGGGAAAAAGCATTGTGGGCGGTCGCCCATGTGGTCTGGGCGGTCGCCCATGACCACAGCAATTATCCCCATTCCTTGCCATACTTGAGCGGTCGCCCAGGTGGTCGTAAGCGGTCGCCCATAACCTCTTTTGGGCGGTCGCCCACATCTTCATGTGCGGTCGCCCATGACCCCAGTATTTACCCATGCTCTTACCCTTGCTTGGGCGGTCGCCCATACCTCTTTGAGCGGTCGCCCATGTCGACAGAATCCTGTCCAGTTCCTTGTCTTGCTGAATTCATACTAGCAACCTCCTAGCATGATCCTTAATCTATATTAAGTAGTAGAATCTAATCCAACCCGGATATGAATTAGTTCTTTTAACTTAGACTAAAGTAGTTCACTTAGGAAATAGATCTTGAACCTTTATTAAGTTTATTCGAGGTTGTATAATGACTTTGTAGGAATTGTTTATAAAACATAGTGGCCTTACTTGCCCATATACTTGGTGATTGGTTTGGTTAGTGTAGAAGATATATGGTACACTATTGTGCTAGTTTGGAAATGTGTATTTACAACATTGTTTCATTATTATCCAAGTGTGGATTTATATGCTATGTTGTTAATTTGTTATCCCAAGTGTGGATATGATTATCTTATGGTTGTATTGTTATTCCAATGGTGGATTTATTGATTATACTGTTACCCTACTTGAACACACATTCATTGTTAGTGCTATGCTTAGTGTATTTCATAAATGTTACACTATGATATTGGTTGAACATGAGTATATTTTACCATGTGGCTACATTGCTTATCCCCTTTGTGGATTATATTTCAAGTATCTATTATGTGCTTGAACGTGTTTATATTTTATGTGATTGGGGGGTATAATGGAATTCAATCAATTATTGATTTGTTCTCTAAGTGATTGAAGGTCCATCATACCTGTGACCTCTCCCCCTCTGCGGCCACAGACTGGGGTTATAGCATTTGTATTGAGCTGAAAGCCTTACAGAGTTGCTACTATCTTATTTGGTTCCCTGAAAAACGAGTCTTATAAGATGTGAATATGCCTAAGAAGTTCACAGGAGATGAGTTATAATCATAACTGTCTCGGTTATATGATATTCGTTCTGGTGGATATGCATTCATAGAAATAGTGGAGTATTATGCCCACAGTGATACGACTTATGATTTAGACGGGAAAGGTAAACAAAGGTAACGAAAGGTGTTTACTGTTTTACCAATATGTGAGATGTACCTTATTATGTGTTGCATCTTACCTGGCATATTGCTGCATTCATAATAGCTTGCTGAGATTTATTCTCACCCCTCTCCCTTTAATGTTTTTAGATCCTGAGACAGGCGGACCGGCCAAGTAAGGACGGAAAGGAGTTTGGCTGTGAGCTTTTGGGTATTGTCAGGGTACGTTAGGTTGGCGTAGAAGATGTATTTTATATAATTCCTTTATGGAGTTTGTGTGTATAAAACTTGGTTTCTACGTTTTAACCAAAGTATTTTGTAATTAAACAGGTTGTTACTTTCAAAAGTTATTCAACTCTTCCTCCCATGTAGAGAGGAATGAAGTTATTTTGAAATGGTTATGTTCAATATGTTTAAGTTGTAAGTTAAATAAAAGTTTTAAAAAGTTTAGGTGGTATGAGTTCTTTTGAGGACGCTCCAACTCGGGACACGTGTAGGTTCCGGGTCGGGGTCCTCACAGTTGGTATCAGAGCTCGGTTAGAGTTCTCGGGTAGAGTCTAGCTGAGTGAGAGTGTGTGATAATTTACGTCGAGTGTTTGATGCAGGAGTTTATTCAATGGCTGGAATTGAGGATGATCAGCATCAGGTTCCGGGCAATGTTGGTAATGCCGGGGGTGATGGAAATCCGAATGTTGAGACGATGAACATGTTCCAAGTATTTTTGCAAAATATGGCAACCCAAGGGCAAGTACGGCAGCATCAAGAAGGCAGACATGGGCATGGTTTGGAATGGTTCGTCAAGATGATACCTCCAAGCTTTAGTGGAGACCCAGATCCGGTGACGGCGGAGAGATGGCTTGAAGCTATGAATAAAATTTTCTTGGCAATGGAGAGCTCAGATGCAGAAAAGGTGAGATGTGCAGTCTTCAAGTTAGAAGGACCTGCAGAGCATTGGTGGCAAGTAGTAAAGGACGGCTGGGATCAATTGATGGCTTTATAAATAAAATGGCATAAAGTGAATGTATTGCTACAACCAATCCGCAAACCTAAAGGAAATTAGCTACTCATGCTAACAATAAGGATTACAATAGTTGAAATAAAAAAACATAAACCTGGACCTATGATTGAATGATGGAAATTCTTCAATTCTCTAACTCCAATGGAAAACAAAAGCATAAAAGAAATTGTTTCTGCAGAGATTTGATTTATCAAGGGAAGAAAGGAGTCCCCCAAAAGGAAAGGAGCAACAAATCCTCCTTAAAAAAGGAAAGCTGTATTGCTGGTAACGGGACGTGGGAGGTCGCCCACCATGCCTTGGGCGGTCGCCCATGAGAACATTAGTTTGGCCTTCAGTGTTAATCACACGTGGGCGGTCGCCCACCTTGCCTTGGGCGGTCGCCCATGTGTACAGCAACTTTACTCCTTGTGGGACTTCATCATGAGCGGTCGCCTACCATTACTTGGCGATCGCCGACACACCACTGTAGCGGTTTCAAGGTTTAGACATCTCAAGCTTGGGCGGTCGCCCATAAAGTCCTGGGCGGTCGCCCATCACAACAGTGATTTTTCCAGCTTTCTTGACCATTTTGCTTCACCAATTTTACTAACTCCCTGAACTAACAAAACACTCAAATATACATTAAATTCTCAAGGATTCGAACAGAAAATAAGCTTAGGAGCATATCTTTTGGATGGGTAAAACCACATCCATCAGCAGACTTGGGAGAACTTCACACGCAAGTTCCGAGATCATTTTATTCCAATGGTTACAAGAGATAAGAAGGAAGTTGAGTTTTTGAGATTAGAGCAAGGAGCAATGACCGTGGCGCAGTACTCAGCAAGGTTTACGGAGCTAGCTCGCTATTGTCCACATTTGGTGCCGGAAGAAGAGAGAAGGGTATATCGATTTGTGAAGGGATTAAGGCTAGAGTTTAGGAAACAGTTATTGACTCACGACTTCACAGATTTCCAGACAGTGGTGAATAAAGCCTATCGAATAGAGAATGACATTGACGAGCACCGGGGTAAATCTGAGGGTGGAAGTGGAAGTAAACAGAGATTTCAAGGCCAAGGTTCTGGATATAGTAGAAGGCAACAGAGAGGATCAGCATTGGGGTTTGCAAGAGGAGAAGAAGCGGCGACTACAACAACTCGTTCGACTTCAAATCAGGTAAGGATTGTATGTGGTTATTGCAAGAAGATGGGTCATTCTGAAGACAAGTGTTGGAATAAACAAGGGAAATGCTTGAATTGTGGAGAAATGGGGCACTACAAGAAAAATTGTCCTGTATTTCAGCAGAGGTTAGCTTCGGGTGCCGGTCTTAGGGGGCAAAGAGGTGGAATGAAAAGGGACAATGAAAGGAATCCAAAAAGGTAATGTTTAAAGTTGAATCCTTATTTTGAGTCTTGGAGGGATAGATCCCTCAGCTGCCTTTAGAGGTAATATACCTGTCTCAGAAGTAGGTGTCATACTTTTATAGATCCCGGTTCATTTCATGCATGTTTGACATTGCATTTTGCTTTCGTGTGGCATACATTGCCTAAGATGTGTTTTATGTGTTAGAGGTTCCTGCTCTTATGAGAGAGTACCTCGAATCTTTTGTGGTTTACCACTAGCGTGATGTGGTCATAACTGAGCATGTATTGCCAGTTGATTTGGTATGATTACCAATTTGTGATTTTGATGTATACTTGGCCTAGATTGGTTAAGTAGTGGTTGTGCATTAATAGACTGTCGTATGAAGCGAGTCTTCTTTTCTATGCCTAATTGGTTTATATGGTATTAGATATAGATAAGCCTTTATGTGGTATCCTTGCTATGTATGCATTAAGGATTGAAAAACTTTGGTTAAAGAGCGGGAAGATTAATTGGTATGTGATAGACTTGGGTAAGAAGTCTTCGAAAAATGTTATGTGCTAATTAGAAAAACTTTAGATGTGCTTTATCAGAATATTCCATGGCGGCAGTTGAAGAAGTGAAATTATATATTGAGTTAATGTTAAAGCCTAATACCTATATCAAAAGTCTCTTATAGAAGGGAACTAGATATGATGTGGAGTTAATGAATAGGATTTTTTTTTATTAAAACCTTATCTTGATAAGCTTTGTTGAATGCTTAATTGAAGTTGAGTAGAACATAAAAATAAATTGTGAATTTTGTTATCTACTCTTCAAGAAAAGAATTTGTGTGTGAAGTGTAGTAATGGTGAGTTGACTTGGGAATATTCCCGTCATGAGTCCGTAGTTCCAGGGTTGAAAGGGGTACTACCAAGGGGAGTATCAATGGATTCTTGAGAATTGTATTATCGTTGATTTAGTTAACCTGGAAAGAGGTATCCATGATGTAAGATGGCCACAAGGTTGAATCGTATAGGTAGAGAGGAAGAATAGGTTGACTGCTGATCTGATCCTTAACTGACTAATGGATGTGAGAACTTGACGATTTTAATTGCGTATCAATGGAAGGTTAAAATTGTGATATTGTGAAATGGGAAAGTGATAACTTATGTTTAGAGGAAGTGAAACAGGAAGAGAAGAATTTCCTTATTTTCAACTTGGAAGTGACTGAGATTATTTTGCATTTTACAAGTGGAAATTTTAATTATGTGCAACTAAATCTGAGATGTGTTACCAATCATAAAAGTTTAAAGTATTTGTGGGTTCGGAAGGAATTTAACAATAAGCAGAGTCGAGGGTGGAAATTATCAGAAAGACTTAAATGGTGTTATATCTTGTTACTGGGAAAGTTATTGTGATTGCAAATGCGATTAGCCGAAAGGTTTATGTGTCAACGAGTATATCTTTTGAGTTGCAAGGTGAGATATGATTGCGAATATTCAAGTTACACTTATAGTGTGGAGACTTTAGAGGAAGTCCAACCATGATTCAGAAGTTAAGAGGATTATCGACTAGTTCAAGATGGGAAGACCAAGAATTTTGTATCGAATTGGGATGAAAATTTCAACCTCAACTCGGAATGTGCTTACCGTGACTGCAAGAGATTTGAAGACCAGTTTTAGAGGAAGACAATAGATCTAGAATTGCGATTCATCAGGAAAGTTCGAAGAGGTATCAAGATTTGAAGAAGAGTTAGAAGATTCGAATGGGAAAGCATTGCGATGGAATTTTGTAACTGGACTACCTTCAACGTCGATGAAGGTGGGTGTGTTGGAGTAATAGTGGATGGATAGATCAAGTAGGGTTACTTTCTACCTATATCAACGAAGTATTCGAGGGAGAAATTAAAACATTGTGCATGCGGGAGATTGATTGATTTCGTGGAGCACCAATCAACATTTTACCAGATCGGGATCGAGGATTCATTGTGCTTTTGGGAAGCTGGGTGCAAGGTTTTGAGTTCCAAGTCGAGTTCAGTGATGCGTTTCATCCTCAGGCAGATGGGCAGACAGAGAAGACTATCCAGATTTTTGAGAATAAGTTGTGTGTTGTGTGATGGATTTCCTTTCAACTTGAGAGTTTATTTAACCTTAGTGAGTTTGCGTATATTAGTAGATTTCAGTTTAGTATTGAATTGGTAACGTATGGAACATTTTATGGAAGAAATTATCCTTATGATTCCTCATGTGTATGGAGATTCTTCAACTAATGATGATTAAGCGGATTTGACTTTTATAGGGGGGACACCTTCTTTAATTGATCAGTAAGGTAAGCAAGTTTAAAATTCGAGACGAATTTTCTTTAAGGGGGAGTGAGTGTAACGACCCTAACCCTAGGCACTAATTTAGCATCATATTGTGTGCTTTTAATATTATTGTTAATATTATGTGTTCATTTTTATATACTTGATTTCTTATATTAGGATAAAATGATAAGGAAATAAAATAATGTTCTAGGGGGAAAATATAAAAATAGAAAATAGATAAAGAGTAAGAGGAGGTTAAAATGGGTACAATAAATAAATTGAATAAAGGGTTTAGTTTATAAATGGGAAGCCTTAGTAGTGTGGGGGGCCATGCCCCTTCCCCCTAATTCACTCAACCTCCTTTCCCCAATAGTCAAACCTCCCCATACCTTCCATACTTTCCCCTTACTCCTACATCTCCCTCATTCTTTCTTCTTCATTGTCTTCTTCTTCCTTCCCAAATTCCATGGAAGCTCCAATTGAAAGCCTCACCTTTCAAGACTTCTAGGAAGCTCATCTCTTCTCCATTTTCAAATCAAGTTGTACTTTTGTGCTTGGTGCATCTAGGGGAGTTCATCAAACCAAGAAAATCACCATTTCATCTTGTAATTGCTAAGGTGAGTTATTATGACTTTCCTTCCTCTATATGCTCATGAGATATTTCTTGTTGTTATTGTTGTTATTATGCTTATTGGATACATTGGAAACTTTCTTGAAATGGAGGAATTGGTTAAGGTCATAGGAAAATGTTGTTGTTTTTGGAAGTGTTAAAGAATGGAAGAAATTGGTGGAATTAGATTTAGAGAGTGGAAACTTGAGATGGGTTAGCGAAATGGGTGGAGATTCAAGTGTTAAATAATCTAAGCAAATCATTTTGGATTTCATGGTTTAGTATGAATTGTTTGAAGTTAGTAAGCCTTCTAAGTTTGCAATTTAGTAAGTTTGGGTTGTGTTGGTTGTTGCCAAATGCGGGAAAAAGCCTTGGTAGAGCCCATAGGGTTCGCCCATGAAAATTAGCCTTTGCCCATTGCGGTCTTGTGGGCGGTCGCCCGGGTGGTGCAGAGCGGTCGCCCATTACCCGGCGTATCCCCATTGCGGTCTTGGCGAGCGGTCGCCCGAGGTGGTCGTAGCGGTCGCCCAAACCTCTTGGGCGGTCGCCCACATCTTCATGTGCGGTCGCCCGCGGCACATTACCGATTGTTTTACCACTTGCTTGGGCGGTCGCCCGCTACCTCTTTGGCGGTCGCCCATACTCTTTGACGTGCCCAGAATCTGTCCGGTTCTTTGTCTCCTTGTCTTGCTGATTCGTACTAACAACCTCCTAGCATGATCCTTAATCCATATTAAGTAGTAGAATCTAATCAGCCCGGATATGAATTAGTTCTTTTCAACTTAGACTAATGTAGTAGTTCACTTGGAAAATAGATCTTGAACCTTTATTAAGTTTTCGAGGTTGTATAATGACTTTGTAGGAATTGTTTATAAAACATAGTGGCCTTACTTGCCCGTATACTTGGTGATTGGTTTGGTTAGTACTATATGAGTACGCTATTGTGCTAGTTTGGAAATGTGTATTTAGTGTATTTACAACATTGTTTCATTATTATCCAAGTGTGGATTTATATGCTATGTTGTTAATTTGTTATCCCAAGTGTGGATATGATTATCTTATGGTTGTATTGTTATTCTAATGGTGGATTTATTGATTATACTGTTACCCTACTTGAACACACATTCATTGTTAGTGCTATGCTTAGTGTATTTCATAAATGTTACACTATGATATTGATTGAACATGAGTATATTTTACCATGTGGCTACATTGCTTATCCCCTTTGTGGATTATATTTCAAGCAGTATCTATTATGTGCTTGAACGTGTTTATATTTTATGTGATTGGGGGGTATAATGGAATTCAATCAATTATTGATTTGTTCTCTAAGTGATTGAAGGTCTATCATACCTGTGACCTCTCCCCCTCTACGGCCACAGACTGGGGTTATAGCATCTGTATTGAGCCGAAAGCCTTACAGAGTTGCTACTATCTTATTTGGTTCCCTGAAAAACGGGTCTTATAAGATTTGAATATGCCTAAGCAGTTCACAGGAGATGAGTTATAATCATAACTGTCTCGGTTATATGATATTCGTTCTGGTGGATATGCATTCATAGAAATAGTGGAGTATTATGCCCACAGTGATACGACTTATGATTCAGACGGGAAAGGTAAACAAAAGGTAACGAAAGGTGTTTACTGTTTTACCAATATGTGAGATGTACCTTATTATGTGTTGCATCTTACCTGACATATTGCTGCATTCATAATAGCTTGCTGAGATTTATTCTCACCCCTCTCCCTTTAATGTTTTTAGATCCTGAGACAGGCGGACCGGCCAAGTAAGGACGGAAAGGAGTTTGGTTGTGAGCTTTTGGGTATTGTCAGGGTACGTTAGGTTGGCGTAGAAGATGTATTTTGTATAATTCCTTTATGGAGTTTGTGTGTATAAAACTTGATTTCTACGTTTTAACCAAAGTCTTTTGTAATTAAACAGGTTGTTACTTTCAAAAGTTATTCAACTCTTCCTCCCATGTAGAGAGGAATGAAGTTATTTTGAAATGGTTATGTTCAATATGTTTAAGTTGTAAGTTAAATAAAAGTTTTAAAAAGTTTAGGTGGTATGAGTTCTTTTGAGGACGCTCCAACTCGGGACACGTGTAGGTTCCGGGTCGGGGTTCTCACAGTTGTATTGTCATTTGGTTTCACGACAAATACAGTTGATGATTGTGTCTACCACAAGTTCAGTGGGAGTAAATATATTTTTCTGATCTTATATGTGGATGACATCCTACTAGCCACAAATGATACGGACTTACTGCATGAAACTAAGAGATTTCTCTCAAAGAAATTTGAGATGAAAGATCTGGGAGATGCATCTTTTGTATTAGGAATTCAAATACACAGAGATCGTTCTCAAGGTATTCTTGGATTGTCACAAAAGAGTTACATCGATAAGGTACTTAAGAGATTTGGCATGCAGAATTGTAAAATGGGTGACACCCCCAGTGGCTAAAGGTGACAAATTCAATCTTGCTCAGTGCCCCAAGAATGAGATTGAATCTAAGGAAATGAATAGCATCCCTTATGCTTTGGCTATAGGGAGCTTGATGTATGCTCAGGTTTGCACTCGCCCAGACCTAGCATTCATAGTTGGTGTTTTAGGCAGATACCTTAGCAATCCTGGAAAGGATCATTGGATAGCAGCCAAGAGGGTCATGCATTATTTACAGAGAACAAAGGATTATATGCTCACTTACAGAAAGTCGGATAGACTTGAGATCATTGGGTATTCGGATTCCGACTTTGCGGGATGCCAAGATAGTCGTAAGTCTACTTCGGGCTACGTTTATCTACTTTGTGGAGGAGCAGTTTCTTGGAAGAGTGTTAAGCAGACACTTGTTGCTACTTCTACGATGGAGGTAGAGTTTGTGGCGTGTTATGAGGCATCAAATCACGCAATTTGGTTGCGAAATTTTATCACTGGGCTGCGCATATTAGGTGGCGTTGAAAGGCCATTAAAGTTATTTTGTGATAATAAGTCGGCAGTTATGTATTCTAATAACAACAAGAGCTCGTCTAAGTCTAAGCACATAGACATTAAGTATCTTGCTGTTAAGGAACGGATTCAGAGTGGACAGATTTGTATTGAGCATATTGGGACTAACTCCATGGTCGCGGATCCGCTTACTAAGGGTGTAACACCGAAGGTTTTTCACGAGCACACTGCTTGTATGGGTGTTGTATCACTAGAGTATGCTTAGATTGAGTGGGAGTTTTGTATTTTGCTCTTACATTTATTGTTATAAGTATATTTAGTTTTTCAGTTTTGGTTAATAAAGTTATTTTGCACTCTGAATATTTGATTGATCTCAAAATAAGGTTGGATCAGTTGAGAATAGACATGTGAAGATCACATTACATGTTATTTCATGCTACACATCCATACTTGATCCATGTCATTTAGTTGAATTAATATATGTGACCACTGATAGGTCTAGTTGCGCTAATAGTGACGAAAACCTCTTTGATCCTTATGTTGATTTGACTAATGGATCGGATTGGTTTAAGATGACACAATTTGGTAAAGCATTGCTGTTAAGGTTTATAATGTGATATCCAATTAAACTAAGGTATTATACTATGTACATGTGTAAGTCCAAGTGGGAGATTGTTAGAATATTTTATGGACTTTACATATACTAGTATAATAAATAAAGTCTTTGGGCACATAGACGTATGTGCACTATAAGTAATTGTATATGTCACATTAAATATTAAAGTATTTGGGCCTAATAAAGTGATCTACTAAAGTTAAAGGAGGCTCAAGTCATCTTTTATAAGTATGGGATCTACGGTTAATATGTGTAGATACCTAAGGGGGCTAGTTGTTAATCTATGATAGGCTGACTAACATACTAGGTCATTATAAATATAGGGTTATGGTCCCCAATTGACCTACCTAGATTTTATTCTCTTGATTCCCATTGTCATCTGAATTCTAAGAACCCTAAGGATCAATTGGAAGGCAATAATCGTTCATCAAGTCTTCATCAAGTATTCTTCAAATATTGCTATGGATTCAGATTTGTCTATCGTTCCATAATCTTTGATAACATGAAGCATGATTGTCCTAGAATAAATATTCTGTATCATTCTAGGGTTTATGTATAATTAATTCCATCAATAATATCTCTAATACTGACCTTTTCTTTTCTTTTGGCTGAAGATTTATTTATAACACGTATTTAAATTCAGAGCAACCGGGGAAATCAAGCAAGTGCTAATTAACTGTATATTATAATAATTGTTTAAGAAAATTTGTTCGCCATTAAAAACAAATGAAATGGCAGGCCAACTGAAGTTGTTGATTCCGTATTCGATGCCCTGTGGAGAGAAACTCTTAATGCTAAAAAGTCGGGAAGATTTAAGTCAACCTTCCATCAACTTGGGGTAACTATATTAGCTATCAAACCAACATTTGATGATAAAGAGAGGCTTGGTAAAGTGCTGATGTGCCGTAGCACGAGACGGACGGCCAATATGGTTGATGGGATGAAAGATGGGACGGAGCTAATCCTCACGAGCTCGAAAGTCGGGCAATGGGAGTTTTACAACAAGTATGTTTACAAGAAAAAGTTGAAGGAATTTGATGAATGGCTTAGGTGGTTTTTCTGGAGTGAAATGCTTGTAAATAGAGTGGAATAGGTGCATGTAGAATAGAAATATTATAGACTACAGATGAAATTTGCTGCATAAGAAATAACTAAAAAATGTGGCATATCCATGAATAGATAATAAGTTAGTATTTACATTCTAAAGATCAATAATTTATTTTAGTTTTATATATATATATATATATATATATATATATATATATATATGTATATATATATATATATATGAGTCGGTCTATGGAGAAACGCGTTTCTCCGTCGCGTATGGAGAAACGGGGCAACGTTTGTCGCGTGACATACTTAGCCACAACTGGATATCACTTTCATCAGTTTCTGGATATCCAGAACATTGAATATGGATATCCAGAAACTGATGAAAGTGATATCCAGAAACCAAATATTTTTTCTGGATATCCTTTCCAAAGCTTCTGGATATCCAGATCATTGAATATGGATATCCAGAAACTGATAAAAGTGATATCCAGAAATCAAATATTTTTTCTGGATATCCTTTCCAAAGCTTCTGAATATCCATATTCAATGTTCTGGATATCCAGAAACTGATGAAAGTGATATCCAGTTATGGTGGCTAAGTATGTCGCGCGACAAACGTTGTCCCGTTTCTCCCCAGATTTTGTGTGTATATATATATATATATATATATATATATATATATAGAGAGAGAGAGAGAGAGAGAGAGAGAGAGAGAGAGAGAGAGAGAGAGAGAATATATCTCCCACGGACAATTCCGTACGGAATTGGGAGAAACACGCAAAAAAACGCACCGCACTAAAAAATAAAAAAAAAGAAACGCAAGGAAAAAAAAAAAGAAACGCAAGGAATTAGGAAACAGTTCTTCTACGCTAATTAGGAAACAGTCTTCTTCCCATTCCCTGCTGCGCCTCTTCTTCCCATTCCCTGCTCCGCCTCTTCTTCCCATTCCCTGCTCCGCCTCTTCTTCTTCCCAAATTCCCTGCGCAAACAAACTTCTGATTCCCAAACAGGCTTCTTCCTTGACAATCTCAACACAAACAAACGTCACTTTTCTCTGTTATCAATTGCCTCATCTATTTGTGATTCTCCCTTCGCAGTTTCATCACACATCGGGTAATTTCTTCAAGCTCTCGCTCTCTTTTCCATTGTATGAGATTTTCGTTATACTCTTTTGATTTCAATTCTATGTGTTTTCATTTATTTTGGGACGGATGGAGTAACAATTCAAGAATTTATATTTCTTTACCAGGGTAGAGTTGTGTAAAAATGGAAAACTTGGACAATGGAGATGGGAAAAGCTTGGAAAATTTAAATAATGATGTTAATGTAGAGTTAGAATTCGGAGAAGATAATTGTACGTATACTCCTCAAGTATCAGATGAGTTGTGTCCAAAAAGAGGACAAGAATTTGAGACAATAGAAGATGTTTTCGCATTCTATAATGCTTATGCTAAAGCGGCTGGGTTTAGTATACGTGCTTGGACTACTAAGAAAGAGAAAGAAAGTGACATAATAAAGAGGAAGGAGTTTGTTTGTTATAAAGAAGGAAAATCTTCAAGAGTTGTTGAAGTTGGAAAGAAAAGGCGTCGGGGAAGTATAGGTGAGGATTGTAAAGCAAAACTTGCAGTTTTAAGGTCAAACTCCTCCGATAAATATATTGTTACAGTTTTTAAAGAGGGGCATAGCCACCTGTTATCATCACCAAGTAAGGTTCACCTTTTAAGGTCTCATCGTAAAGTTTCAGCTGCAACAAAGTCTTTAGCAAAGCAGATGTCTATGGCGAATATACCACAACATCAACAATTTAGTTTTCTTGAAGTGCAATGTGGAGGTTTAGAAAATATTGGGTGTACACAAAGAGATTTGTATAATCATCAAAGGGATATGCGTGTTGATACGAAGGGACACGATTGTGAGATGTTCCATGAGTACTTGAAATTGGAACAAGCCAGGAATCCATCATTTACTTTTAAAATTGAGGCCGATGAAGAACAAAAGATAACCCGGTGACATTTAAAACAAAACAAGAGCAGACTTCTCGACGAGATTCTTCATTGACTTGACTTACAGACGTGAAAAGTAACCTTTGTCAAGTGGCTGATAAGTTTCCATCCAACATTGGCTATTGGCTTCCAGCTCTGCCCCACCTTAGAGTTCCATTTAGGAATCCTCAAAGAGATCAGTAGAGGCAATTGAGTCTTGATTGGCCTGCTGATTGTTGATGTTTTCGTCATGGGTAGTTCCGAATTTCTGTTTAAACGAATCTTGCCTCTTTAACCACATCATATGCCCCTGGAGAGCAGCGGCCCATGCAATGAGAAAAGAGGCAACCCAGAATTTCTTGTCATTCAATAGTTTTCTCACTTGGAATTTCTTCGCCTCCATTCGAACTTATTAACTCTGCAAGAATCCAAAAGCCCTAATTATAAACCCTCTCCCCCTTCCACGAGATTGATAAGAGCATAAAACATTGACCTAAAATCAAAGAACAACAGCAAATTTAGGATCGCAAGAGCAGAAAAGAAATACCAAGTCTTTTTCGTAATTGATAAGAGCACAAAACTTGATTTACGAGATTGATTTCACCGGAGGATCGCAAGATCAGAAAAGAAATCACACGGAAGAAAGACGAAGAAGAGAGAGAGGTTGAAGGGAGCACGAACGGATCTTGGGGAAAAGAAACAATAGCGTTTTTTGATTTTTTTTTTTTTTTTAGTATGCGTTAAGTTTTTTTCTCAAATCCGTACGAATGGAACCGTATGTGAACGGTTCTTTATATATATATATATATATGTGTGTGTGTGTGTGTGTGTGTGTGTGTGTGTGTGTGTGTGTGTGTGTGTGTGCGTGTGTGTGTGTGTGTGTGTGTAATATATACAGATGTGTTTTGGTATAAAAAAACAATAATGTCGAATCTTAACTTAAAGAGTGTATGAATTTAAACAATAAGGAGGGGACTTTGGAATTCGATCAAATGGAACAAGTGCATGAAAATAAAGAACACAAGGATTTTTGATGTAGGAAACGGAGGTTATGAGATGGAACCGAACGAAAACCAACAAGATTCGTTAACAAAGAAGGCACAGCCGTTCTTGTCCTTTAATTCAATTCATAAAATCCAAAACAAAGTTATTCAAAGCCATAAAAGAGTTTAAATACTCTCCAAAAACCCTAAAACGAAATAGCAAACAAAGTACCAAAATACCCCTAAAATAATTAAACGAAAGCAGCAGCAATTAAACATCAGCAACCTTCAGCAATTTGGCCCGACCTTTGAGGCGCCCGCCTGGAGATTTTGAGGCGCCCGCCTCGAGTGCAGACTCTTGGCCGTGATGTTCTTCCATCGAGGCGCACGCCTGGGTGGGAACGGGGTGGCCGCCTGGAGCCCAGCCTGTGTCTTCAGCATCAGCAGCTTGTTTTCCTAGCCTGCGTCTTGCCCCTTGATGTGGTGGATTTTGTATACATTATTTCCCTATTTTTCTCGACATTTTATCATTATTTTATTGTAATTTAGACTAGTTTTGATGTAATTTTGAGTAAACTATGAATTGGTGAGTTGTGAGAAATCTTTGTAATTGTGAGACATTTTGAGTGATTTTTGTGTTGTCCCTGCAAAAGTTTATTACTGTGGAGGATAAAGTGTTATTATTAGAAGTGCAGGGATCAAACTGCGAGAAACTGAAGTTCAAGGATTAAATTTCAAAGAAGCAGAATTTTGAGGACCAAAGTGGAAATAAAGAATGTGGAAAAAGATGATGGCACGTGTGATGAGGGATTGAGAAATTAATTTAAGTGGAAATTTGGAATGAAAGGAGTATGTGAGTTGTTTTTGGAAAGTAAATTAATTTTGGTCAACCAACAAAAGGAAGCACTGCATTGACCGAAAAGTGAATACCGCGTACGAACGAGGCAATGTGTGCAGCTGGCGTGGATCCAAAGAATAGTATTATTATTAGTATTATACTCCCTCCGTCCCAATAGTAGCTTCCCATTTTGCCATTTTGGGTGTCCCGTTAATAGCTTCCACTTTCCTTTTTTGGCAAAGGAATCTTTACTATTTCCTCCACTCATTCTCTCTCCTCATTATTTTAATACTCACAACACTATTATAATTTACTATTCCCTCCACTCATTCTCTCTCCTATTTTCAAATTACACTCACAACATCTTTACTTCCCTCCCATTTCCTTAATTTGCGTAATTTTTAAAAAAGGGGAAGCAATTGTTGGGACGGAGGGAGTATTTAATTACCTTTCTTTTTCTTTTTCTTTTTAGGTTTCCTTTTAGGTTTAGGAGTGTTATTTGAGAACAAGTATAAATACTTGTTTCAACCTCAGTTTTAGGGGGAGACTTTTTATCTTTATTTTTTTCTAGAGAGATTTCATAATTTTCATGGAGAACTAAACTCTTTGCTTCGGATTTGAATCCTGAACCGTTTGTTTAATTCAATTGAGGTATCGATTTCTTTATTCCTGAACCCCTATTCATAGTTTTACTTATTTTAATTGCTAAATCGTTTCTAGGGTTTTGAGATTTGATCACCCTCTTTTCCCTTGTAATTGATTTAATGCTAGTTTAATCTTAAGTCTGTGTCAGATTAGGATTTTACACCAGTAGCATCTTTGAGATTTATGCACGTGTCGTGGTGAATTAAAAAGGGGGTAAAACTAGGTTTTGATCTATTTGAAAAAGAATAGTGAAATTCTTGATCTTAATTTCTTAGAGCTTTATCAATCAATATTGTGAATCTAGACTGTGTCAGTTAGGTTTAGGTATTGATTAGGGGAATAGGTGAGTGTGTCACTGCTTATAACCATTAATAAGAAAGAAATAGGGATTGAAATATATTCCGGATCAAGTGAATAGGGAGGAAGGGAAAGAAATTATATCGATGATATTGAATTGATAAACGGGGACGGAGACAAATCTGAAGTGTTTCCCGTTAATTGTTTACAACTTAGTTTTTAATTTCTGTTTTAGGAATTTAATTAAAATCAAATAAACCCCCAATCTTGTCAAGTGACAATTGTGCAATCGAATAACCGTTCTTCAGTGGATCGACCCTGGACTTGTCCTAGCTGCAGTTTTTGTAGCCAAGTATAGTCTTGGTATTTAATTTGTAGGCGTGCGACTTTAGACCTATCAAATTTTTGGCACCGTTGCCGGGGAACGGTTTTATTTGTTTGCACTCTTATTCTCTTTTTTTAAACTATTTTTTTTCTTGTTTCTTGTTAATTGCACTTTATAATTGTTATCTTGTGGTGTGGAACCTTTTATGGTCCATACCCGTTCTGCTAATCAATCTGTTAGTCCTTTTGTTCCAGAAATTGAAAGATATTTCAGGTACAGGAGAAATTTACAGCAGAACGAGATGAATAATAATAACGGCATGGGTGATGACAATCCGGAGGTGGTGAACAATGGGGGTAATGGAAGAGGTAATAATAATAACCCCCCACCTCGGACATTGAGGCAAAGAATTGCTCCGAACTGGAATGAGCAACCGCAAGCAGTGTATTTCCTGATTTACCGGTTGGGGTTACTTTTGAGTTGAAGCCGGGGTTATTGAACCAGTTGCCCCATTTTAATGGGATACCAGGGGAGAATCCGAATCAACACATTGCCTAGTTCGTGCAGATATGCAAGAGTATGAGACCGGCTGCATTGCCTCTTGAGCAGTTATTACTGAGGGCGTTTTCCTTTACTCTTAAGGATAACGCGAATACATGGTATTATCACCTGCCACCCAACAGCATTACCTCTTGGCAGGAGTTGAAGGAGGTATTTCTTGATGAGTTCTTCCCTCCAGATCAGATCAATGTCATGAAGAGGGACATCAGCAACATGGAGCAGCGGGCCGATGAATCATTATATGACTATCACAACCGGTTCTACAAGCTTTGCAGAAGTTGTCCGTACCATGGTTTTGATGATGAGCAGCTTATTGTATACTTCTATGGAGGGTTGACTGTGCAGGACAAACGGTGGGTAGATTCTGCTTGTGGAGGTAGTATTCTGAATAAAACGACAAGAGATGCAGAGCAGTTAATAGAAGAATTGGCCAAGAGCACAAGGATGCATGGAAGGAGGTCTAGCGTTAGACAAGTCAGCGCAGCAGGAACGAGTGATACAACGAGTGATTTGAAGACAGAGTTGGCGGATGTGAAGAGCCTATTGAAGACATTGGTTTTGGGTCAACAACCTCGTGCTTGTGGTATATGTAATGATGTGACTCACCCGACTGATTCCTGTCCTACTCTTCAGACAGATGAGGTGGTAGATGTCAATGCAATAAGGTTCAATCAGCAGGGTCAGAGGCCACCGTAGTTCAATTACAACGCTGCGAATAACGTTCATCCGAACCTTAGGTATGGTCCACAACAGGGTCAACAAGGTTTCAGGAAGCCGTTCAATAATCAGCAGGGTCAACAGTTTCAGGGAAATCAATATGATCAGTACAGAGCACCTGTTGAACAGCAGCAGCAGCAGGGACAGTCTACAGAGGACATGGTCCGGTCACTAGCACAGAGCATGTCTACCATGAATGGAAACTTCCAGCAGTTCCAGCAGGAGACTAAATCGAGCATTAGTAATTTAGAGAGGCAAATGAGTCAGATTACAGAGACGGTGGTAAAAATAGAGGCTAGAGAGGCAGCAAAGACTGTGCCACCTCCGAAGCAGAATGTTAGTGCAGTGTATGTGAGGCGGAAGAAGAAAGTTGATGGACAGATGGTGCCAATAGAGCCTGAACAGAAGGTTGAAAAGAGTATTGAGCCAGAGTTGGAGCTGGAGAAGAAGGTGGAAGAGAAAACCCCTGAAGAAAAGTATATTCCACCCGTATTTCCTGTTTATGAGCCTGTCCCTCCGTTTCCTTATGCATTTAGGGAGGATAGAAAACCGGAGCCTGACAAGGCTATCTTTGACACATTCAAGAGGCTCGACGTAAATATTCCGTTTCTAGATCTTCTTCAAACGGTTCCGAGGTATGCGAAGTTTTTGAAGGAGTTATGCACTATGAAGAGGAATCAAAAGGAGCGGAGTCAGAAAAAGGTAAAGACCTTGGAGCATGTGTCTGCGGTTTATCAGAAAAAGATGCCAAAGAAATGTAGTGACCCTGGTATGTTTGTAATTCCTATCTCGTTTGGGGGAAGCAATTTACATAGAGCCATGCTTGACTTGGGGGCTTCCATTAATGTTATGCCCTATGCATTATTTGAAAAACTTAAGTTGGGTAAGTTGGAAGACACTAGGGTGGTTATACAGTTGGCGGATAAGTCCAACGCATACCCCAAGGGGGTAGTGAGAGATGTTGAAGTCCGGGTTGGTGACTTGATTTTCCCGGCAGATTTTTATGTGCTTGAGATGGAGATGGATTCTGAGGCTCCCATTCTGTTGGGGAGGCCATTTATGTCCACTTCTGAAACCAAGCTAGATGTGACGAAGGGCTCTTTAACCATGGAGTTTGATGGGAAAGTGGTGAGTTTTAATGTGTTTGATGAAAAGACCCTTCCCAAGAATGTACGCAAGGTTTGTGCCATGGATTTGAGTGAGCCAATTATTCAGAATGGGGCAAAGGTAGAGAATGATGATGTTGAGTCTCCAAAAGTGAAGCCGGAGAAAAATAAGAAAGGAGAGCCACCAAGGGAGAAAAAGAAAGTGAAGTCGAAAAAGGAGAAGCTAAAATGGTCTCCAACGGGGAGGCATGTCATTGAACCGAATCATCTGGTAGAGGTAACTCAAAAAGATTACTTTCACCCCCTTATATTGATGAGTCCCGTGTTTGTGGGGCCTCCCGTCCCATTACTTAGTTATTTGAATATGCTTTGCCGGGGGCTTACCCGACATTTGGTCTAGCTAAAGACGGTAAAGAAGAGCGGCTTACCGGGAGGCAACCCAGGATTCTCATTATTTATTTCGTTGTTATTTTTGTTATTTTACATTTTTATTTTTGTTTGGAATTGGTGCTACTGAAGGTATTTTTGTTTGTGGTGTTGCGCAGAAAAGCAGTGGAGCGGAGCAAAACTGTGTCCAGGCTTGAAGAAAAAAAAAACTGTGAAAAAAATGGCCTGGGCACGACTCGTGGACACCTGCACGACTCGTTGCAAGAACCTGCACGAGTGTACAATATTTCACGCCTCGTATCACGACTGAAAGGTGGGGGAACGACTCGTTCTTAAACGCACGAGTCGTGCTATAAAAAAAAAATCAAATAAATGAAAAGGGGGACGCTGACCGATGGTTTCAAAGTCCTTTCTAATTCCCAACTCCTTTTCCCCCATTAATCCTTCTTCCTCCCTACTTCCTTCTTTAATTCTCACCTTCCACCGCCATTGAAGAATCCTCCAGCCACCACCAAACCGTCGCCCCCCACCTCTTCATCTTCATCTTCTTTCCTCTTCTTTCCCCTCTCTCATCCATACACCGCCCTATACCCTCATCCATAACCAATTTCGACCCTACCCACCATTAATCCAATTTCTCTCTCTACCGCCATTGAACCCCAGCTCCTTCACCAAAGTCGGCGCCATCCCATCCCATCTCTCTCCTTTTCCTTCTCCTACCTCACCAAATACCACTCTCTACTTCACCCCTCCCTCAAATTCCGACTACATAAATCGCCACCCATTACCCTCCCCAATCCCCCATTCGGCCGGACCCCCACCCTCTCTCTCTAACCTTAAACCCACCAATTTACAGCCATTAAAATCCGAATTGAACACACCCATTCCCTTCGGCAATTTCGTCCTTAAACCAATCAATTCGAAACCCTAGAATTTTTGAATTTTGGATTTTTTTTTTTTTTGAAAAAAAAATCCGTTGGAACTTTGAGTTGGAGCAACAAGGTGGAGCATTGGTGACAACTTGCGGTTCTGGGAGCAGACATGGCTATATTGGACGAAATTGATTCATGATTAGATTTGGATGTTCTTCAAGATGTAGCAACAGCAGTGATTGCGCTCTTGACTCCCACGAATTCTGTTTTGATGATTACTCATCATCGACGTTTATTGGAAATCATCAAGCCAACCTACATCCATATCATGGAGGATGGGAGGATCATGTAGATGCGGGGGATTTCACTGTGACAGAAAGATTAAAGACCAGTTTATATGTAAACTTAGTTTTCTACCCGGGTGTTGGCTCCGTAGGTCTTTGTGGACTTATACTGCTAGTCCTTCTTTGTAAAAGCTGGGATGGTGGGATTCTTGGTTTTGCCATGACATTGCTCTTTGGAATAGGATACACAGGCATAATTTTTGAATAATCTCTTGCGTTCAATAAAAGTGGTGTGGGATTACTGATGGCCGTTAGTTCGTGGGTTATCCGGAGCATTGGAGCCCCTACAACTGAGATAACTGTTTCCAAGCTATCACATGCTTCTGGAGAAGGTTGCGAAATTGTATTTTTTTTGCTTGGTGCAATGACTGTTGTGGAAATTGTTGATGCTCATCAAGGTTTTAAGCTGGTTACTGCTAATATTACTACTCGGAAGCTGCGGACTCTCCTCTGGGTGGAGTTCTAGGGATTTGGAAAGCAGTACAAGGTACATTTTCGCAATTATTTTATTGTTGACGCCTTTATTTTCTTGGGGAGCTGTGGAGGTTCGGTTGGTGTTGACAGGAGGTTTGTGCAGTGTGTTGGTATTGTTTGCTACTGAGTTTGCATTGTTGGGTGTTGTGATTGTTTGAGCAAAAATGGTTTAAACAAAGGGGGTAACGCTCAGGGTCCGTTTTGGTGACAGAAGAAGTCGGTTTATTTGCTCCCTCATGTTTTTATATTTGTTATGATTTTGTTCGTCACACTGAGGACATTGTGAGATTGAAGCGTGGGGGAGGAGGTTGATTTATGTTGTAAATTGAGATATAAAAAAAAAAATAAAAGAGAGGCTAAGTGAAAATCCGTGAGGGCACTTAGGCAAAAGGAGAGGGTGTGTTGAAAAAAAAATAATAATAAATAATAAAAAAAAATAAATAAATAAATAAATAAAAAAAAATAAAAATTGAGAGGCTAAGTGAAAACCCGAAAGGGCGCTTAGGCAAAAGGTGAGAATTGAGTATTTCCTATCTTTTATATCACCGGAGTTGGAGACATAAGGAAGGATTGGAGCGTAGGGTAGGATTGATCATTATTGGCGTAGGAGGTTTGGTTTAGAGACGTTAGGATAGAAAATCCTCGTTCTTTTGTGGAGATATAAGGGGGTGTAGGTGTTTTGTTACAAGGTAAAGTTTTGTGCTTAATTATAAAGCATACAGAAAACTTTAATTTATGAGGGAGATTGTAGTGTGAGATAAGCGTGGGGGAAAATTAGGACATGTTTAGTTTCCCCTAGCTTTTTGATGTGTGGGCCTTAGCTTGGATGTCCCGTTTTTGCATATTTGGAGTTGGGGTCGAGCTAAGGCCATTGGTACCATTATCATCTGTTGGAGTGATAAGGAGCGGAGTTCCATTCTCCGAGTACATTGATTGAGTTGTTTGAGTTTGTTGATTTTTGATTGGTGATTTAGAGGAGATTAGGGATCATTTTCTTCCCATGCTACGCTGATTAGACCGGTGCTTAGAGTGGGGTTAGGATATTACTCAGGGACGAGTAATGGTCTAAGCGTGAGGGAATTTGATGTGGTGGATTTTGTATACATTATTTCCCTATTTTTCTCGACATTTTATCATTATTTTATTGTAATTTAGACTAGTTTTGATGTAATTTTGAGTAAACTATGAATTGGTGAGTTGTGAGAAATCTTTGTAATTGTGAGACATTTTGAGTGATTTTTGTGTTGTCCCTGCAAAAGTTTATTACTGTGGAGGATAAAGTGTTATTATTAGAAGTGCAGGGATCAAACTGCGAGAAACTGAAGTTCAAGGATTAAATTACAAAGAAGCAGAATTTTGAGGACCAAAGTGGAAATAAAGAATGTGGAAAAAGATGATGGCACGTGTGATGAGGGATTGAGAAATTATGTGATGAGGGATTGAGAAATTAATTTAAGTGGAAATTTGAAATGAAAGGAGTATGTGAGTTGTTTTTGGAAAGTAAATTAATTTTGGTCAACCAACAAAAGGAAGCACTGCATTGACCGAAAAGTGAATACCGCGTACGAACGAGGCAATGTGTGCAGCTGGCGTGGATCCAAAGAATAGTATTATTATTAGTATTATATTTAATTAACTTTCTTTTTCTTTTTCTTTTTAGGTTTCCTTTTAGGTTTAGGAGTGTTATTTGAGAACAAGTATAAATACTTGTTTCAACCTCAGTTTTAGGGGGAGACTTTTTATCTTTATTTTTTTCTAGAGAGATTTCATAATTTTCATGGAGAACTAAGCTCTTTTCTTCGGATTTGAATCCTGAACCGTTTGTTTAATTCAATTGAGGTATCGATTTCTTTATTCCTGAACCCCTATTCATAGTTTTACTTGTTTTAATTGCTAAATCGTTTCTAGGGTTTTGAGATTTGATCACCCTCTTTTCCCTTGTAATTGATTTAATGCTAGTTTAATCTTAAGTCTGTGTCAAATTAGGATTTTACACCAGTAGCATCTTTGAGATTTATGCACGTGTCGTGGTGAATTAAAAAGGGGGTAAAACTAGGTTTTGATCTATTTGAAAAAGAAAAGTGAAATTCTTGATCTTAATTTCTTAGAGCTTTATCAATCAATATTGTGAATCTAGACTGTGTCAGTTAGGTTTAGGTATTGATTAGGGGAATAGGTGAGTGTGTCACTGCTTATAACCATTAATAAGAAAGAAATAGGGATTGAAATATATTCCGGATCAAGTGAATAGGGAGGAAGGGAAAGAAATTATATCGATGATATTGAATTGATAAACGGGGACGGAGACAAATCTGAAGTGTTTCCCGTTAATTGTTTACAACTTAGTTTTTAATTTCAGTTTTAGGAATTTAATTAAAATCAAATAAACCCCCAATCTTGTCAAGTGACAATTGTGCAATCGAATAACCGTTCTTCAGTGGATCGACCCTGGACTTGTCCTAGCTGCAGTTTTTGTAGCCAAGTATAGTCTTGGTATTTAATTTGTAGGCGTGCGACTTTAGACCTATCACCCCTTGCCCTTCATCTGCAACTGTATCATTAACCCCCCCCCCCTGAAAAAGACTCGACCATGAGTCGATACCGATAAGGCGCTTCAACAGAAACCCCATCTTGCATACGTGAACCCAAAGTAGTCCTCCCGCCTGAAAAATGACTCTCTTCCGCTGTGTACCAACTTGTTGATTGGGCCTACTGTGTCGTTCCGATGTGCCATCCACGCTAGACCAGCTGAGGAGTTAATGATTAATGGGGACAGAAGCCTTATCGAAGTCAAGTTTCTTTCGATAGTGATTAGGGTGCAATGTAACCGTCACTCCATCCTTCGTAAAGGTATAAGTGTTCTTGTATCCATCATGCTTAAACCTCTGATCAAACAACCACGGACGCCCAAGCAATACATGACACGCAACCATTAGCACAACATCACATCATACATCATCCGAGTAACGTTTTCCAATGGAAATTTGCACCAAACACCGCCTGTTTACCTTCAAAGAACTCCCCTCGCTTAACCAAGACAATTTGTACGGTTGTGGGTGTTCTTCCATTTTCAAGCTTAATTTTTCAACCATCTCAGTGGAAACGATGTTTTCACAACTACCACCATCAATGATCACGTTGCACACTTTCCCCACGATAGTGCACTTAGTTCGAAAAATGTTATGACGAAGCCAATCTTCATTTTCCACCTCATTCACATTCAACACCCGTTGAACCACCAATGCCACTCCTTGATCTACATACACTTCTTCAGTATCACCACCTGAATCATCGGGTGCTTCATCATAAACTGGTGGACTATCCTCCATTAAAGCAACAACATGTCGGTTGGGACACTCGGCCCTTAAATGACCAATCCCATGACATTTGAAGCACCTAGTGGTCTTGCTACCCCTTGAAGCTTCCGAAACTGCACCCGATTTGTCTGTTGGAGTAAACGGAACTGTTGGTGTAACCCCCTCAACCTTGCTAGGACTCCCACTACTATGATTACCCGAAAAATTCTTGTGTTGCCAACCATTCACACTCTTCTTTCGCTGCAATTGCTTTTCAACTTTCAGAGCAAGCCTACAAACATCATCATAAGTCCAGTATTGCTGTAGGTGGACAACATCTGAAATATCAGTACGTAATCCCCCAAGAAAACGGGCTACTTTTTGCTCGTCCTCTTCTGCAACATCACACTTCATCCACAAACGGTCAAACTCATGAATAAATTCTTCTACAGACATATCCCCTTGCCTCAGATTATGATAAGCAAGAAACGAATCCTGTCTATAGTGTTCCGGAAGAAACTTATGCCTAAGCAATTTCTTCATCTTATCCCAAGATTGAACCTTGGATTTACCCTCTCTCGCCCGTTGTTTCTTAATATGTTCCCACCAAATTGAAGCATGCTTTTTCAATTTGATTGCAACAACCTTAACCCTATGAGCATCTTTCATGGGTTGTAAATCAAAAATACGTTCAACAGTATTTAACCAATCAATGAACTCGTCAGGATGAGTCTTACCTTCGAATTCCGGAATTTCGATCTTGACACCGATATCCTTCAAAGCGTCTTCCTCGTACCCATTCAGAAGTCCACGATTTCTGGCAAAGGGATTGACTCCCTCGTGATACTCCGTACCCTGGGAAGAATCTTCCGAATCAGAACCCATAATCGGCGGTGTCCCCCCATTCCGAACTTGGAGTTGAAGTACCTGAACCTGTCTTCTCAGATCGTCGATCTCAATATCGCGTATGTCACGCTCGCGGTGATGATCGTCTGCCGGAGGATCCGCTGCACGGCCCCTTCCACAAACACCTCTTCCTCCACGAACTCCACGCCCTCATTCGGCCATCAAATCGTCCAGACAACTGATACCAAATGATGTAGGTAACGGAGGTTATGAGATGGAACCGAACGAAAACCAACAAGATTCGTTAACAAAGAAGGCACAGCCGTTCTTGTCCTTTAATTCAATTCATAAAATCCAAAACTAAGTTATTCAAAGCCATAAAAGAGTTTAAATACTCTCCAAAAACCCTAAAACGAAATAGGAAACAAAGTACCAAAATACCCCTAAAATAATTAAACGAAAGCAGCAGCAATTAAACATCAGCAACCTTCAGCAATTTGGCCCGACCTTTGAGGCGCCCGCCTGGAGATTTTGAGGCGCCCACCTCGAGTGCAGACTCTTGGCCGTGATGTTCTTCAATCGAGGCGCACGCCTGGGTGGGAACGGGGCGGCCGCCTGGAGCCCAGCCTTTGTCTTCAGCATCAGCAGCTTGTTTTCCTAGCCTGCGTCTTGCCCCTTGCCCTTCATCTGCAACTGTATCAATTTTGTTAACGAGGAAAACCTTATAGATGACAACCTCTTCGGAAAAAACCCCGGGATTTAGGTCTTCAACCTTAAATGTTTCACTATGTAAATCGTAGTTACAAGTTGGAAGACAATGGAGGTGTTTACAAGCAATGTGTATGTAGAGTGACCGTGTGTGATTTCATCTCCATGTCCCCTTAAATAACAAAAAGATAATAAAGATAATAACCATTCCCTAAAATCTCGGAATGCTCCCTTATCTTCTCAACGTCCATAAGACTTAGTCCTCCTTAACGTTGAAGAGACTCTGACGTGCTTGGCCATATCCCGGTTTTAACTCCTTTGATTTTGCTGTACAATATTAATGAATAATATTAAACAATATAAATAAATATTATGCAATACTTACAGTGGAATATCATTTCGACATGCAGGAACAACTGAGGATGTCACAATGCTGAAAATACCCATAACAATTTGTCCCCAAAAATATTTGCCTATCACAGAAATCGAAGAGGTGAATATTTTTCAAAAGAGCCAACTGTCTTCTGCATGATTTGACAACCGTAATTAAACGTGGAGGAGTTATTTGAACGGTTGGGGAGATTAATTTGGAAAAGTAGTTTTTTGAGAAAAGAGCTCCTTTGGATTTAAACAACCGCTTTGTTAATTAAAAGCTTCCAAACCCTTCAATTGCTTCTTCTCACGACGGCACCCTCCGCAAGGTAATTTCTTCGCTCCTTCTTATTTCTTCTCTTGACTCCATAGTTTCCGATCTTTGTTTACTTTTCACCATGGGTAGAACTAGATGGAGCTCTTCAAAGACGAAAAGTGTGCCTGCTTCAAAAGAGCCAATAGACGTTGATTTTGGAGATTTCGAATGTGAGAATCTTCTCTCCAAGCCAGATGAGGAAACATGCGTGTTTAGCGACACCCAAATTGAGTCGATAAAACAACAATGCTTCTTCCCTGAAGGTGCTATCTTCCACCCCTTCTCAGTCAATCTTAGGTCTGACCTAGTTTCCCAAAAATGGATTTGCTTTATGGAATATCCATTCCTCCTAGGGTTTAGCTATGTAATCGGTCCATAAGGACCAAAGACAATTTATTTCAAGTGTTGGGTTGGTTCAACACTTTACTTTTTAGTCTTAGTTGTTTGGATGTTGGTGTAGGCCAACTTAACTTTTGGGAACGTTTTATGGTAGCTTTAGAAAAAACTTTGGTTAGTAACTTGCAAGTACGTTCGGACTTGATATATTTTCATGAAGTATTATAGAATAGGTGGCCAGTCTCTAGCAGAGGAGAGTTCGTTGTCACTTTGCTTTGAGAATTTTGATATGTCCCCACTTTCATATGTCAATATCTTGCAAGACAGAGATATATTAGAGATGGACGTCAACTATGTTGACGCCCCTCCACAGGTCGTGTTAGTGACATCTTATTTTGAAGTAATTTATAAAAATAAAAAATGAAAAAGAGGGGAATGAAAGATTATTCATATTCAATAAATGAAAAGATTAATAGAGGATTGTCCATACCTGGTTTGGGGTGAGGTTAGGAAAATACTACCTAAATGTAGTACCGCTTAAGGTGAATGGCATTCCAACTTCGCGGGATCATTTGGCCATCCAAGGTTAACAAACGATATGCTCCCTTTCCGGCCTGTGCATCAATCAAATAGGGGCCTTCCCACATTGGGGCAATCTTGCCTGCGTTGAGCTCTTTTGTATTTTGAAATGCTTTTCGTAGGACTAAATCACCTACCTGGAATCTTCTGACCCTCACATTTTTGTTGTAAGACATGGCTACTCTTTACTGATATGCTGCCATCCGTATTTTAGCCATATCTCTTAGCTCGTCCACAGTGTCTAAATCATGTGTCAAGATGTCACTATTATGCTCAGGTGTCAACAAACCATATCTAGCCGTAGGTACTAGAACTTCTGCAGGAATGACTGACTTTGTCCCAAATACTAGAGAATAAGGTATCTGACTAGTAGCATTCTTAGATGTCGTCCTGTCAGCCCAAAAAACCAATGGTAACTCTTCCGCCCATCTCCCTTTCTTTTGGTCCAGTCTTCTCTTTAGATTGCTTATAATAATCTTATTATTGGATTCCGCTTGTCCATTTGCTTGAGGGTGAACAGGTGAAGATGTCACCATCTTAACTCCCCAGCTTGTCAAGAAATCTCGCGTTTTCCGACTGATAAATTGTGAGCCATTATCACATATTATCTCCGAAGGTATTCCAAACCTGCTAATATGTTTCTCTTTATGAAAAAGATAACTTATTTGTCTCGGACATGTACGTACGCTTCAGCTTCTACCAATTTGGAAAAATAGTCTGTCATGACTAGTAGAAATACTTTTCCTCCAGGAGCCTGAGGAAATTTCCCTACGATATCCATTCCCCGAATCATGAATGGCCATGGCGACAGGATAGGATGTAGCAATTCGGCTGATTGATGTAGGATGTCATCGTGCCTCTGACAGGAATCACATTTCTTTGTGTACTCTGCAGCATCTCTCTGCATCGATGGCCAGAAATAGCCCATATTTAGAGCCTTGGCATACAGGCTTCTACCCCCGGTATGATTTCCACACTGCCCTTCATGCAGCTCTCTCAAAACCTGTTGGGCGCGGTCTGCTTCTAGACACCTTAAGTAGTGACCTGCAGCAGATTTTCTAAACAAGAAGTTATCAATAAGTAAATACTTAGATGATCTTACCCTGAATGCTCGAGCATTTTTCTCTTCAGGTGGGATTGTATCATCTTGGAGATATTTGATTATAGGGGCTGTCCAAGAGGTTACTGCTGGACTTGGAAGGATGTCAACATCTAGGATGAACAGCTTGAGACGATCAAATGCTGGGATGTCGACATGCACAATTGGAATACTTGTCTGTGAAATGCTTTTGAAGGCTGAGCCTAAGTTTGCCAGAGCATCTGCTTGTGAGTTTTCTTCTCGCGGCACCTGCTCCAAAGTGAAAGTTTTGAATTTGGCCGCCAGGATTTTCACTATCTCCAAATATGTTGTGTCATCTTTGCATTTTTTGCTATGTAGGACCCGTTGTAGTGGTTGACAATTAGCAAAGAATCCATAAACACCCAGATGTGCTTGATGTCTAGGTCCTGGGCCACTGTCAAACCTGCAATTAATGCCTCATACTCTGCTTCGTTATTAGTGGCCTTAAAACTGCAACTGATGGATTGCGGTATTATGTCCCCTTGTGGCGACTTCAGTACAACTCCAAGTCATGTGCCTCTCATGTTGGAAGCACCATCTGTATAAAGTGTCCACATCTTCAAGATGTCATCATCTTGCAGTTGCTGAACTTCCAACTCTACTTCTTGTTGCATGGTTGGACTAAAGTCAGCCACAAAATCAGCTAGAGCCTGAGATTTAATTGTTGTTCTGGGCTCATAGTTGATGTCATAGGTTCTTAACTGTACGGACCATTTAGCCATCCTACCTGACATCTCTGGTTTTCTCATGACATTCTTAATAGGATAGTTAGTACGCACAATTATGGTATGTGTTTCAAAATAGTGCCTCAATTTACTAGATGCGTTTATCAAAGTTAAAATTAATTTTTGTAAATGAGAATACCTGGTCTCCGTGTCTAAGAGTGTCTTACTTATATAATAGATGGGTTGCTGAATGCCATCTCGTTCTATCACCAGGACTGCACTTACAGCGTTTTCTGATACTGCTAGGTAGATGAATAGGTGTTCGCCCTCCTGAGGTTTTGCCAATAATGGAGGTGTCGATAGGTAAATTTTGAGGTCTTGAAATTCTTGTTCGTGCTGATCTTCCCACTGGAACTTCTTATTCTTTCTCAATATATCGTAAAAAGGCTTGCATCGATCAAATGATTTGGAAATGAATCTGGTGAGTGCAGCAATCTTCCCTGTCAATCTCTGGACGTCTTTGACAAATTAAGGTGACGACAAGTTAATGATGGCACGAATCTGCTCTGGGTTGGCTTCAATGCCCCTTTTAGTCACCATATAACCTAAAAACTTTCTTGCCTTCATTCCAAAATTGCATTTTGCTGGATTAAGTTTCATGTTGAAACAATCCAAGATGTCGAAGGCTTGGGACAGATGACTTATGTGATCTTCAGCTTTCTTGGATTTCACGACCATATCGTCAATATATACCTCCATCGTGTCCCCAATCTGGTCCTTAAACATTTTATTCACGAGCCTATGATACATTGAACCTGCATTTTTTAGTCCAAAAGGCATAGCAATATAACAATAGATACCTGTAGGTGTTATGAAGGCAGTGTCCTCTTGATCAGACGGCTCCATCTGGATTTGTTGGAATCCTGAAGATGCGTCCATAAAAGTGAGAAGCTCATGACCTGAAGTAGCAACAGCCAACGAGTCGATGTGAGGCAATGGGAAAGGATCCTTGGGACAGGCTTTGTTCAAGTCGGTGAAATCGACACAAACTCGCCATTTTCCATTTTTCTTCTCAACCACAACAACGTTTGCTAACCATCTTGGATATTCTACCTCCCGTATCATGTTGGCTTTAAGTAAACGCTCTACTTCCTCCTTGATTATCTAGTTTCTAGCTTCTGCAAACTTTCTACGCTTCTGATGTACTGGCTTGAAACTGGGATCAACATTGAGCTTGTGGGTGATGACATCTTTGCTGATGCCGGTCATGTCATCATGCTTCCATGCAAAGCTCTTCGTTCTGCTTCTTATAAGGTCCACAAGTTTTTCCTCTATATCTGGTGGAATATCACTGCCCACAAGTACTTTGATGTCTGGATTTGAAGGTTCTAGCAATACTTCTCTCACATCGTTCTCCCTTGCTTCCAGGACCTCACGTACTTTTTTCTATAATTGCTATGCTTGCTTAGGGGATGTCGTCGCCTTCATGGAAGTCTTATAGCACTCCTTAGCCACTTGCTGATCACTATATATCTTAGTGACACCCCAAGGTGTTGGGAACTTCACGCACTGATGGTAAGTGGAAGGTACAGCTTTCATTCCATGAATCCACGGCCTTTCAAGAATCACATTGTAAGATGTCGCACAATCAATTACACAGAACCGCTCCATTGTGTTGAGTCCTTTTGAGTAGATAGGAAGCTTTATTTCTCCCACTGTTTCTTTGACTTCGCCACTGAAGCCTACCAACACTGATGACTTCTTGACGATCTCCGATTCTGGGATATTCATCTCTTTAAGGGTGCTCAACATAATGAGATTGACAGAGCTATCCCCATCGACCAAGATGCACCTAATGGTGCAATTGGCAATCTGCAAGGAAATTACTAGGCCATCATGGTGGGGTTCCAGCAAATTATCTCGATCACTCTCATCAAAGGTGATTGGCTCCTGGCAGGATGTCGTCACCCTGGATGGTCTTTCCAGCTTCTCCTCCTTTGACTCCTTGGCATGTCGCTTCGCGGCAGAATAGGAAGTGCCACAAATTTCTGACCCGCCACTACTGAAATTGATGACTTTTGTTTATGCTGGAGGAGAAACTGGTCGCTCGACTTCATGTGGAGCCTCTGCGTTCTCTGCCTTCTTCTTTCTGAATCCAAGCAACTCCTTTAGATGTCCCTTTGAAAGCAGGTAGCTGATCTCCTTTCTTAGCGCAATGCAATCTTCTGTGAAATGCCCGAAGTCTTCATGGTAGGCACACCATTTTGACTTGTCACGCCATCCCATGGATTTTTCTGTCTTCTTTGGCCATCTTGCTTTGTCTCCCAGGTTGCCCATTGCACAAAGCACACCTGAAATGTCAACAGAAAAGCAATAATCAAATATATTAGGCACATTATCATTATCTTCATCCTCACCCTCGATTGAATTAATTTTGTTGTTGTCAACTCTCGGATAAGGATTGGATCGGTTGTTTCTGTGGTGAGATGATTCGGTCTTCCTGTCCGGGTTGTCATATGTCGATACCTTGCCTCAAGACTTTGACCTCCAACACTCATCTTCCTCCAAACTTATGAACCTCAGGGCCCTGCTTCTGACTTCTTCCAACCGCTTACAAGGAGTCATCACCAAGTCTTGATAATATTGGGAATCCTTCTTCAGCCCCATTTTGAATTCTTCTGTGGCTGTCGACATGTCAAGATTGGGAATTTCCAGAACTTCTCTATTGAACCAGTGGACATATTCTTTCAGAGTCTCAGTAGGCTGCTGGGTCACATTGTAGAGGTCACTTGTCAGCTTCTCAAATTGTCGACTGCATGAGAACTGTTTATAGAACATGTTGATAAGCTGGGCGAAGGAACCAATTGAGACTAGGGGGCTGCCTAATCAACCATTTGAGAGCTAGCCCAACCAAGGTCGACCCAAATCCTCTACACAGACAAGCCTCTCTGAACTGTAGTGGGATATGCACTATGTCCATCTTCTCTTGATAATGGGCAACATGCTCCTCTGGATCCGTGCTTCCATCATATAACTTCATGGATGGAACACTGAAACACTTCGGGATGTCAACATTTGCAATTGCTGGGACAAACCGAGACTGATTGTAGCAATTCTGAGATACTGGCTGGATCGAAGGGGTTATGCCTGGTACGTTCATTATCAGCTCCCTGAGATCCTGCATCTGCTTGGCTAATGGATTTCCTGCAAAAGGTTCAGCCACAGGAATATGATTGAAAGTATTATTATTAAAAAGATTATTAAGCAAACCAGTGTTGTCCGCGGTGGTAGTGACAGTGATGTTGTCAATGAATGGGATGAATGGGGTGAATCCTGCTGTGGGTGGCGTCAACAAGGTGTCACCAGACAAGAATGGCGACATCATCGAAGATGTCGTCGGAGGAGCCTGAGATGGAGCACCCATCGGAATGAACTCGTTCTGAAACGGGGATCCTCCACTGGACTCAAAATTGATGCTCTTGGGTGCAATGGTGAGATGTTACAAAGCTGGGATGCGATGAGCTGTTGATCTTTTTGCATCTTGATCATTGCATTGGCCAATAGCTTTGAGTTGCTATCCTGATCATCTAGCCTTTGATTCAGTCTGGTCAAGACACTTCGAATGTTAGCATCCACATTGGAAGAAGATCCTTCCCTTTGCGGAGTCCGTGAAGGTTGCGTCTGCTGAGGTCCCGACTGAGGAGGTGGCGGCAATGAGGTGGTTCTGCCTCCGGATGATGGAGCGGCATTGACACCCCTTCCGGCGGCGGAAACATTATGGTTGGACATGACGAATCCTTTAAGGAAATGATCCAAATAATCAATAGACCAAGTGGCCCCTCGGTGGGCGCCAAATTGTTTTGGTAGAAAAAACAATAATGTCGAATCTTAACTTAAAAAGTGTATGGATTTAAACAATAAGGAGGGGACTTTGGAATTCGATCAAATGGAACAAGTGCATGAAAATAAAGGACACAAGGATTTTGTTAACGAGGAAAACCTTAGAGATGACAACCTCTTCGAAAACAACCCTGGGAGTTAGGTCTCCAACCTTAAATGTTTCACTATGTAAATCGTAGTTACAAGTTGGAAGACAATGGAGGTGTTTACAAGCAGTGTGTATGTAGAGTGACCTTGTGTGATTTCATCTCCATGTCCCCTTAAATAACAAAAAGATAATAAAGATAATAACCATTCCCTAAAATCTTGGCATGCTCTCTTATCTTTTCAACGTCCATAAGACTTAGTCCTTCTTAACGTTGAAGAGACTCTGATGTGGTTGGCCATATCCCGGTTTTAACTCCTTTGATTTTGCTGTACAATATTAATGAATAATATTAAACAATATAAATAAATATTATGCAATACTTACAGTGGAATATCATCTCGACATGCAGGAACAACTGAGAATGTTACAATGCTGAAAATACCCATAACAAGATGTATATGCTACATGTGCCATATTTCAAAGACGTTTATTATTATTTTTCAAGCGAAAATGGTAGTGCCCCTAAATTTTATTAATACAAGTAATAAATTAAACCGAGTAACATGTTTCAGAAAAAATGTAAATGTTTATATTATGTTCCATTTTTGGACTTCCCGGAACTTCAGCTTATAAGTTTTCCTTAATATTTTATGTACAAATTTTCCTTAAATCCGCGCAGGTACCCGCGGGTTCCAAACGGACAGTCTCGTTGACATTTTAGTGGTGTGCCAATTTTAAAATGTTATAATTTTCCTTTCAGGAAACTAAAGAGAAGATGGGTGTGTCAAAACTCTCAGGAATTAAATAAACTTGAACGGAATAAAAGTGATGGGTCAGGTCCAACGAATGAAGCCCAACATTACAAACATCACCAAGACACTACTATGGAATGGGACAGTCCGATTGCTACAACGCTCACGGTCCAACGGCAAAGATCAGTCGACCTAGCTCATTGTACGACCATCCTTGGTCCCAACCTAGCTTCGACCGATATATGATCATTTACTCGTAAAATTTCCATCAAGCTAAGGCACTAAATCAGTTCGACTTCGAATACTCAAGCGACTTCGACCTACCAACACGTACTATCATCTACGTCGTTATTCGTAACTGCCTCCTACATTCACGAAGACAGTTACGCCCTCAACATCTCCTTGATTTTAGGGATTCACCACGATTCCATGACACCACTATAAATACTAGACAACTCACAATGTTATAAGGTAATGTCATCTTAGCTATTTGAGATTACGTCGTTTCCATTAGGGGTGTTCACGGTCCGGATTGATCCGGTTTTTATCAAAATTTTAGAAAATCATGATCGGACCAAATACTTCGGTTCTGTAAAAATTTAGGACCAGGACCAGACCATTACATTATCGGGCCAGTCCCATCGGTCCTTTTCTAATGGTCCGGTTCCGGTCCGATTCCACCGGTTCTACAAATTACAATATAATATAATTTTTTACAATAACAAAATCTACAAGCAAGCATATATAAGAACCAAATTGCTGAACAATATTTCGGGACGGAGGGAGTATATGGCTGTCTACAAGCAATCATATTTAAGAACCAAATTACAATAACAAAATCAACAGTTAGGAAAGAAGAGTTCCATGTTCAACCATTTGAGTCCAACTAAAAAACTTAATTAGCTAAAAGAAACATAAGGGCTATTTGACAATAAAAATGGCCAAAGAAAATTAATTATTCCAAGAATTCCTATTGATCAGAAGTAGTAAAATTCAAATTTTTAAATGTGAGAATTAGGGATGGCAATTTAACCGAACCCAATCCGTACCGAAGGCGATCCGATCCGAAAAATTCGAATATAATTTCACTTTTTATGACCCGATCGGGTTCGGTTCGGATCGGGTTCGGTAACACGGTCTGACTGATCCGAACCCGACCCGATCCGACCAAAATGCATATAATCAAGCTATCCGATCTGAACCCGACCTGATCCGACCCGACCCGAATACTTATACCTCAGTTTGAATTTAGAATTTAACCCCTTATCTTTTAAAAAATTACAAATACCCTTTACGTATAAATTAGAAAATTTAGGGTTTTTGATAATTTAGGGCTTCTTTAATTGCTGTTTCTCTCTCGTTCTCTCTGCGGCGCCCATTTTCTCCATCTCCGCTCCGCCGCTCATGTCTCTCTCTCCTGCAGGGCGCCATTATCCTCGGTGAATCTCCTCCTTCCTCTCTCTCCCGCTCTTCTCTCTCTCTGCTACGGCAACAGTGGCGGATTTGCAGCGGCAGCGACGCATTTTCTCGGTGAATTTCCTCCGTTCTCTCTCTTCCCGTTCGTCGTTTGATTGAAGATTTTAAGGTGCTTTTCCTCTCTCTACCTCTCTTCTCTCTCTCTCTGCTACTGGTTTTTTTTTTCAGCAATGGAATTTGTTTTTTTTTAATTGTGCTACTGGTTTTTTTTTAAATTGAATTTGTTTTCAGCAATAGAATTTGTTTTTTTTAATTAAATTGTGCTACTGGTTTTTTTTTTCAGCAATGGAATTTGTTTTTTTTTTTTATTAAATTGTGCTGAGTCTGCTGACTGCTTTTGAAGCTGTGTGCCAGATTCTGTCAAGAAAACTCTCTTAGGTTTATAGATTACTATGGATTGTTTATCTTATTAACCTAATCGTAAATAGTCAATAAATCGTACTAACTGTGGTTCTGGAATTTTATAGTGCAAGATGATGAGTGAGTTTTACACTCATCCATCGACTACTTTTACGAACTTATTATTTGCTTAATCCTTGAGTTTTGTGTGTTTAATGGATGTTTTTAGTGTTTTTAGTTTCAGTGGTTCAAGTTTGGAAATCGGAAACAATCTGTGAATAAATCAAGCGGAAAAAATGTTATGATGCAATTATGGGACGGACTGAGTTCGAATGGGTAGTAATAAACCAAGGCAATTGAAGTGGAGTGGCTGGCCAAATGAAGAAAGCAGCTGGGCCAATGCAAGAATGAAAGTTGGGCAAAGGAAGATGGAATTTGGGCCATTTCAAGTAGCTGGGCCGGAAGGAAAGAAAAGAAAATGGGCCTAACAGTCTGTGCGTGTGGGCGGTCGCTCAGGTTCTTATGGGCGGCCGCTCAGGAGAAAAAGTGTTGAAGCCTTGAACCTTCTGCCGGTATGGGCGACCGCGCAGTGCAGTGTGGGCGGCCGCGCATGAGTATGTGTTGTGAAGACCAAATGTTTCTGGAGAAATGGGCGACCGCCCAAGGGTGTTGTGGGCGACCGCCCACGAGGCGTTTTGCAGAAGGCTTCCAGGCGGATTGGTACTGATGGGGATTAATGATTATTATTAATGGTGACTGTTCATGGTTTTAATAATGGGTTAATTGCAGCAGTGGGTTTTTGGAGAACATGGGATATTTATTTCTTATTATTGTGTTTTTCAGTTTTTTTTTAGAGACATATAAGTAGAGAATCATCATCTTTTCTCTAGCTTTCTCTGCAGAATTTTCTTAAAACATTTCTTGGTGTTCTTGTTTTTTTCATGGCTAACTAAACTCTTTAGTTCTTGGAATTGGAGGTAACATTTTATGTTTTAAGTTTTACTTTTCATTTTTATCTTTGTAGTACTTGGGATTATCAAGTTGTTTTCAATGGAATTTTAGAACTCTTGTCTTGATCAAATAATTGTTCTTGAATTATTTAGAATTTCAATTGTGAACCGCCAAATTTACAATTGAAATTAGTCTTGGCTTGATTTTCACAATTTGTTGAATCCCCGCCAAAAGATTCATAAGAATTGTGGTTTATTTGGTGTTCTTAAGTTCTAAAATGGGTTTCTAACTAATCTATGAACGGGCCAAGGGAATAGATTAGTTAGAAACACTTGATTGCAAATCACCCGCCGAAGTGTCCCAATCATACTTTTGTAAGAACAAAACCCCAAGTGCACTTTGATTGATGAATTGTGAAACTTGAGCATAATTTGTGAAACCAATTCCGGGAATTTTCTCCTTATTCTTGAAATCTTTTATAATCACTTTTACTTAATTTTTGCAAACACATTAGTTAAAAACAAACCAATCAAATCCTTCACTTTACAAACTTTTTGTTATAGCAGTAATTTTTATACTTTAAATTTCGTGTCTCTGAGGTTCGACCCTACTTGCCCTATCTACAAACTAATTGTAGGTAGTTCTAGTTGGAAAATTTCTTTTGACGTTTCGACGCTCGTCAAAATTTGGCGCCGTTGCCGGGGAAGTGAAATTTAAAGTTGTTTTAATTATTTGCTATTGTGAATAGTATTTTGTGTATATATTTTTGTTTTGTTTTAACTTGGTGTTGCAGATTTGAATGTTTGGTCGTAGGTCACTACAACCAGATTTGTTACCAATTGACCACAACGTTCATCGCATCAACAAGAGAAAGCACCCGGAACCAAGTGATACAGAAAGTGATTCGGTTTACTCTGATCAGTCCGAGAATTCCGATTCTGAAGAAGAAGTTAAAATGGCGGAACCGCAAATGATGGGTGATTTTGCCCGTCCGGTAATTGAGCCATCACCATCGTGCATAGTACTACCACAAGCAGCGAGGAGTTATGAGTTGAAGAACCTTCATTTCAACATGATCCCTTCATTTCATGGGATGGCATCGGAAGACCCAATTACTTTCATGAGAGAGTTATATAGTACAGTGCAAGGCTTTCCATTGGGGCAACTAATCGAAGAGCAGTTGAGAATGAGGTGTTTTGCGTATACATTGAAGGATGCTGCAAAGACATGGTTTATGGCACTTGCTCCGGCTTCTCTAAACACTTGGACGGAAGTTTACAACAAGTTCATGGCAAAGTTTTACTCTCATCAAAAGACATCCGATTTGAGGTCCAAGATAATGTCTTTCAATCAAGAGCCAGGTGAATCTTTTCATGAAGCTTGGGATCGATTCAAGATGTTGCTAGTCCAATGTCCTCATCACGGGTTTCCTTTAGCCCTCTTAAATCAAGCCTTCTATGACGGGTTGACCCAACAAGGTCAAGCTCAAGTAGATAATGCAGCCGGGGGTGCTATGGGTGAGAAAACGGCGGATGAAACAAGAGCCTTATATGAGAGACTTAGCATGAATTCGCAACAGAAAAGTGTGAGAGGAGGAAGAAAAGGCGTTTATGAAGTTGAGTCTAATGATGTTCTAGCGCAACAAGTTTCGGCATTGACTACGCAAATGAAGAATTTCATGGGGATGATGACGGCTCAAAACCAAGGTCAAAACCAAGGGCGATGTCAAGGAGAGAGTAGCTTGGGCACGAGTTGTGCAATTTGTAATGTGAACTCCCATGATATTATGGGATGCCCATTGAAAGATCAGTTCCCGGAATTTCTTGAGCAAGCAAATGCAATGAATGCTTTTCAACCAAGAGTGAGGAATGATCCGTTTTCCAACTCTTACAATCCGGGTTGGCGGAATCATCCCAATTTCTCTTGGGGAGGAAATCAAGGGCAGGGGCAATTTCAGCAACAATACCAACCACAGATGCAACAGTCGCAGCAACAAGGGCCTGCAAGGCCAAGTGTGGAGGAAACATTGCATAAATTTATCCAAGCCTCGCAACAGAATCAAATGGTCATGGACCAAAGGATGGGGAATCAAGAAGCTTCCATAAAGAAGCTTGAAAATCAGATTGGTCAAATTGCCGAGGCACTCAAAAAGCACAATCCGGGTACACTACCAAGTCAACCGGAACAAGCAAAGGCCGTCACCCTGAGGAGTGGTAAGACTCTTCAGGAGGTACACTCTTCTCCTTCTAAATTAGATGATAATAATGTGCATGAGAATGAAGTTGTGGCCGAGGAACGAGTTGAAGTGACTCCCGAGGAGAAACTTCCAACTCCACCTCTTAAGCCATATGTGCCTCCTGTCCCATTCCCGGGTAGATTGGTCAAGAATAAGGTCGAAACACAATTTAAAGATTGTATGACATGCTTTCTAAGGTGAATGTAAATTTGCCTTTGCTCAATGTGATTAAAAATATTCCTTCATATGCTAAATTTTTCAAGGAATTGAGCACAAATAAAAGAAAGTATGCCCCGAACGAAAAAATTGTGGTTTCGGACCAAGTTAGTGCTATTTTAGAAAAGAATTTGCCTCCTAAGCTTAAAGACCCCGGTAATTTTAATGTGATGATTTCTTTGGGGGACTCTAAGAAAGTGAGGGCAATGTTAGATTTAGGAGCTAGCATTAACTTGTTGCCTTATTCTTTGTTTGTGGAGCTTGGGTTGGGTGAACTAAAACCTACTACTATGACTTTGCAACTTGCGGACCGTTCGGTCAAATACCCAAAGGGAATAGTAGAAGATGTTTTGGTTCAAGTTGATAAACTAATTATCCCGGTTGATTTTGTGGTTCTTGATATGGAGAAAGATGCTAGTGATGTGAATGATGTCCCTATTTTGTTGGGGAGACCTTTTATGGCTACCGCAGATGCGGTAATTAATGTGAAAGATGGAAGTTTGTCTTTAACTGTCATGGATGAAATTTTTAATTTCTCTATCTTTGATTCCATGAAAAAGCCATATGAGGTCAATGAGTGTTTATTTTGTGATGTTGCTGAAAATTCTGTGTTACTTGAGCCTGATATTGAGGGCTCTCTTGTTTCTGAGTTTGTGGATGAGTTAGTTATGGAAGGTGTTTTTGATCAAAATGAGGCGAGGGCCATTCTTGCTGAGATGGATGTTATGGAGGAAATTACTGAAAAGGTTCCTTTAGAATCTTTAGGTAATTTTAATCCTAAGCATTTGCCATCTATTGTCTCTCCTCCCGAATTAGATCTTAAACAACTTCCATCTAGCTTAAAGTATGCTTTTCTTGGTGCAAATGATTCTTTGCCTGTTATTATTGCTTTGGACTTAACAGAATTGCAGGAAAGAAGGTTGTTAGATGTGTTGAAGAGACATAAGTCCGCACTTGGTTGGAGCATTACTGATATAAAGGGAATTAGCCCAACCATGTGCATGCACAAAATCCATATGGAGGATGATGCCAAGCCAGTCCGGCGTAATCAAAGGAGGATGAATCCTCACATGCTTGAGGCGGTAAGAAAAGAAGTCTTGAAACTGTTGGATGCGGGTATTATCTATCCTATTTCCGATAGTAAGTGGGTAAGTCCTGTTCATGTGGTTGCTAAAAAGTCCGGAATTACTGTTGTTAAGAATGAGGATAATGAGCTTTTGCCTACTAGAATGGTCACTGGTCAACGCATGGTTATCGACATCGAAAACTTAATGCGGCGACTAGAAAGGATCACTTTCCTTTGCCATTTATTGACCAAATTCTAGAGAGGCCGGCCGGTCAAGAATATTATTGTTTCTTAGATGGTTTTTCAGGCTATAATCAGATTCCCATTGCGCCGGCAGATCATGAAAAGACCACATTTACATGCCCTTTCTGGAACATTTGCATATCGGAGGATGCCCTTCGGTTTATGCAATGCTCCTGCTACATTCCAAAGGTGCATGATGTCGATCTTTTCTGAGATGATTGGTAGGTTTGTTGAGGTATTTATGGACGATTTTTCGTTGTATGGTAATTCGTTTGATGCATGCTTAGATAATTTGACTTTGGTTCTTAAAAGATGTTGTGATACCAATTTAACTTTAAGTTGGGAAAAGAGTCATTTTATGGTTAAGCATGGAATTGTGTTGGGTCATTTGGTCTCAAGAAAAGGGATTGAAGTTGACAAGGCAAAAATTGAGATAATATCTAAATTGCCTCCGCCAACAAATGTTAAAGGAATTCGTAGCTTTCTTGGTCATGCGGGTTTTTATCGGCGTTTTATAAAAGATTTTTCTAAAATTTGTAAGCCGTTAACAAACTTGCTTGCTAAAGAGACGGAATTTGTGTTTGACCAAGAATGTCTCAATTCTTTTAATTTGTTGAAGGAGAAATTGACTTCAGCCCCTATTCTTGTGGGTCCGGATTGGACTCAACCTTTTGAGATAATGTGTGATGCATCCGATTTTGCGGTGGGTGCGCTTTGGGTCGAAAATTGATAAAAAGTCACATGTGATCCAATATGCAAGTAGAATGTTAAATGATGCTCAATTGAATTATACTACAACCGAGAAGGAATTCTTGGCGGTGGTATTTGCTTTGGAAAAATTCCGTTCTTACTTGCTAGGATCTAAAGTGATTATTTATTCGGACCATGCTGCATTACGTTATTTGCTTTCCAAACAAGATGCCAAACCCCGATTGTTAAGATGGATGTTGCTTTTACAAGAATTTGATATTTCCATCAAAGACAAAAAGGGTTGTGAAAATGTTGTGGCGGATCACTTGTCTAGACTTGAAAAGGGGTGTGTGAGTGAAATTCCCTTTGAATGAAAATTTTCCCGATGAGCAGCTTATTTGTTGTTAAGGATTGTGAACCTTGGTATGCCGACATTGTAAATTTTTTGGCTACGGGGTTCTAAATCCAGATTTTTCAAGTCAAGAAAGGAAAAGATTTTTGTCAATGGTTAAGCAATATTATTGGGATGACCCATATTTGTTTAAACATGGTCCCGATATGGTTATTCGTAGATGCATTCATGAAAATGAGCAACAAAATGTTCTTTCTTTTTGTCATGAATTGCATTGTGGAGGTCATTTTAGTGGAAAGAAAACCGCTCAAAAAGTGTTACAATCGGGTTTCTTTTGGCCAAGTCTTTTTAAAGATGCATACATTTTTAGTAAAAGTTGTGACAGTGCCAAAGAACCGGTAACATTGGTAAGCGGGATGAAATGCCTCTCACGAATAACTTGGTTGTGGATTTGTTTGACGTATGGGGCATAGATTTTATGGGTCCTTTTGTTGTTTCATGTGGTTTTGAATACATTTTAGTATCGGTGGATTATGTGTCAAAGTGGGTGGAAGCAATTCCTACCCGGACTAACGATGCTAATATTGTTGTCAAGTTTGTCAAAGATGTGATTTTTAGTAGGTTTGGCGTTCCAAGGGCGATTATAAGTGATGGTGGTTCTCACTTTTGCAACAAAATTTTTGGAGCACTCATGAAGAAGTATGGGGTGAATCACAAGGTTGCAACCGCGTATCATCCCCAAACTTCCGGGCAAGTGGAAGTGAGTAACAAGCAAATAAAGGCCATTCTTGAAAAGACGGTGAAGCCAAACAGGAAGGATTGGGCCTTGAGGTTAAATGATGCATTGTGGGCGTACCGTACCGCCTACAAAACGCCAATTGGAATGAGTCCTTACCGGCTAGTCTTTGGGAAAGCTTGTCATTTGCCGGTGGAGATAGAGCATAAAGCATTTTGGGCAATCAAGGAGTTGAATATGGATTTGCAACTAGCCGGTGAGCAAAGGTTACTTCATTTGAATGAGCTTGAAGAGCATCGGTTGGAGGCATATGAGAACTCCCGGTTGTACAAGGAGAGAACAAAAAGGTACCATGACAGAAAGATTTTGCACAAGGAACTTATTCCGGGAAGCAAGGTGTTATTGTTTAATTCAAGATTGAAGCTTTTCCCGGGAAAGTTACGTTCTCGTTGGAGTGGTCCGTTTGAAGTAGTGAACGTATATTCTCTTGGAGCCGTGGAATTGGTGAATCCGGTTACTAACAATAGGTTCAAGGTCAATGGACAAAGAGTGAAGCCTTATTTGGATGGAGTTTCGGGATCAAAGGATGTTAAGTGGATCGAGTTGAAGGATCCGTAAGCGTTGAGAAAGTCAGTCCGTCGAGCTAACGACGTTAAACAAAAGCGCTGCTTGGGAGGCAACCCAAGGTAAGTAGTGAATTGTAGTACCCTTAAATTTAATTTTTTCTTTGTTTTCATCACTTTGAGGACAAAGTAATCATTAAGTTTGGGGGTGGAGAGTTTTAGTTTTCATTTTATTTTCATTTTATTGTTTGCTTTTCATATGATGAAAAAAAAAAAAAAAAAAAAGCTTTGTTTTTTTTTTTGCATTTCGGGAACGTGTCGAACTACGGTGACCTGAGCCTATTGTTGTGGGTAGTCCGCCCACATCAATGGGGACGTAGGCAGCGAAAGTGCGGTCAAAATATGGGTCGAATTGTAATGTATCAATAGATATTATGCTTGGTGTTTGTTTGCTTGGTGTTGTGCAGATAGCTGGCCAGAAAAAAATGCCACTGGACATGTGGGCGACCGCCCATGGTTTTGAGGGCGACCGCCCATGCTTGGTTTGTAAAGATTGTGAAGCCACTGGACATGTGGGCGACCGCTTAGGGTCATTTGGGCGACCGCCCATGGTTGGTTTGAGAAAACATGTGGAGTTTCTGGAAGGGTGAGCGACCGCCCAGGGTTGTGTGTGCGACCGCCCATGCTGGTGGAACAAAAAGAGAGGAACTTGCTGTGCTGGTGGGCGCTCGCCCACATGTCAATAAGCGACCGCCCACATTGAAGTTGTTAAATGGTTGGAGTTTCTGGACATGTGGGCGACCGCCCAGAAGGGAGTGAGCGACCGCCCACCTTGAATGCAGGCGTTACATTTGAGCCCTAAACACAGCCGCCGTCTCACTCCTTTTACTTTATTTCAAATTTCAAAAGTCTCTCTCTACTTCTCTCTAGAACACACCGGTTTTCTTTCTTCTTCTCTCTAAAAATCCTCTCCCCAAACACCCAAATCCTCCAATTTTCTTCCATAATTTGTCTTCCCCTACCATACTCAACCTCTTAAACCAATGATTTGAACCCAATTTCCACCATTGTTGCCAAGAATCTTGGAGTTATTTTGAAAAAGTTGCAAGTGGTGAAGAAGGTTGCAAAAAGGCTTGATTTTGGAGTTCAAAAGCAAAAGGGTTCTTGTGATACTCATTGTGCAAGGAAGGGTTGTTCTTCTCAGTTCATCTTCTTCAACTCCGGCGAGATTCCGGTCAAATTCTGGCGAACTCCGGTGACTGTTCCGGCTAAGTAAGATTTTCAATTCAATCTTATTTAATACTTTCTCTGCGGAATTTGTGAGCATATTGGTAAAAAAATGTCTAGACAAAGAAATGCTCCCGCTCCGGAGCCGGTTGTTGAGTTTGATGCAACGAAGTTTATTGGGGGTAAAGCGAAGACGTTTTTTGACAAATATGCAAACAAGGGATTTTCTGTAGAAAATGAGTTTAACCCCAATGAACTTGGGTTGGATGATATCTTTTCTAGATATGGTTGGGGTAATTTAGCAAGCCGCCCGACTAATAGAGGTTCAAAAGTGTTGGTTCGGGAATTTTACGCAAATGCGTTTGAGGCAGGGCAAGCAAGGAAGTGTGGTTGGGTGAGGGGAACAAATGTGTATTACAATGGTGAGGATATCAATAGATACTATGGGATGGAAGCGCCTGGGCATGAAAACAGTGCATGTGATTATTACAATAGTGCGAAGATCATGGAGTTGAATGTGGCAGGGAACCTTCACATGTTGGAGCCTTATTTCGTAAATATTGATGTGACACTATTGAGGAACGGGAATGTGAAGAAGGCTAGGGACATGGACTTGAGGATGCGCGCTTTGCATAGATTCATTTGCGAGCCTATTATGCCTACTTCACATTATAACGATGTGCATTGGAGAAGGGCACTGTTGATGACCGTGGTGTTGTCCGGTCAAAGGTTCAACACTGGATTGGCGATATCCAAGGAAATTGTAAACACCATTAAAACAATTGGGCGTTGCAATTTTAGTTTCCCGTTGTTGATATCTGGTTTGATAGAGAATAGGGGAGTGAGTTTTCCTCGGTTGCGGATTGTTAGGGATATTGTGTCAAGTGGGACAGCGGTTAGTAAGAGGTCCCTGACTATTAAGGGGCATGCTCAGTTGCAGCCGGGTGAAGGTTCTTCGAGAGGAGTGAGAGGGAATGAGGAGGATGATGATATGGAGGAACAGCAGTTCACTCCAACGGAGGCGGCCTATTATGTGGGAGGCCATGTGGATGCGTTATCCGAGGAGATCAGGCAGCTCCGGGGACATTATGAGGTGATGGATCAGCGGTTGTTGGGTATGGAGGAGAGCCAGAGACAGCTGCAGTCTATGGCTACTGAGGAGTTTTATGCTGCTAGTATGTGGAGGCAGCGTATGGAGGATGCGCAGTCAGAGATGTTCCAGGAGATGAGGCACAGGCTTCCTCCTCCTCCACCGCCTCAGCACATTCCATACCAGCCGCCGCAATATCGTACTCCGGAGCAGATGAGAGGATGGGGTTCTTGGGATGCGCAGCAGCAGCAAGAGCAACAACAACAACAACAACAGCAGCACTATGGCACTGGTTCGAGCGGAAGTGGCTCGGTGGGTCCGTGGGACCAATTCTGGAGATAATTTGGTGGTTGAAGGTACCCCTATCCTTTCTTTTATTTTGTGCATTAGGGACAATGCATGTTTTAAGTTTGGGGGTGTGGGGTACTTGGTTGTTTGTATATGCTTAAGTCACATGTTAGTTAGAATTTACTGTTTTGAAAAAAAAAAAGAATTTTTTTTTTGAAAAATGAGAAAAAATAATAATTAGCTATGTCCTTTTTTGTATATAATCATTAACATTCTTGGTGTTCCCCTAATTGCATGTGAATGATTGTGACCGCTAGGAAGGATAATTTGGGTGTGAATATGTATATGCAAGTTGGTATATTTTTTTTGGTTAATTGTGGTATATTACTTAAGAGTTATAATTGAGTCATAAATCTCTTAGTTGTAGTTTCGTGCACTTGTGAAAATATGCTCTTTGATGATAATTTTTATTCATTTTTATAAAGTTTAGAGTACACCATCATCTTTTGAGTTAATGAATTTATTTATCAATGTAGCAACATTAGGCAAGTTTTGTGATGAGTATTCCTTGGTTGTGATTGGAACCCCCCCCCTTGTGATCTTGAGAAAAAAGAAAGAGAAAAGAAAAAAAGAAAAAAATAAAAATGAGAGCAATGGCAATGCAATGTATACTCGGTGAAACCTCCAGACGCGTAGATTAATTGGTTAGGGATTATTCTAGCTTAACCAGATTTCTGGGTATGCAGTAGCGTTATGGAGGAAGAGCTTTACCGCCGTGATGGTCCGTAGCAAGCTCGATACCGAAGTGGCTAACTCTCAAAGCCTGTAAATAAATCTCTACTTAGTATTAGGGGCATGGAGTTCGCTGCTACAGTGTTCCCTACTTGAACAGTAGTAGATTTTAAAGTGTACTTAAATGATCAAGTTTGGGGGGGTGTAATTATTTCATGAGAATATTCATGTTTTGTGTCTAAAAAGTGTTGTTGCTTGGTAAATAGAGTCAATAAAATAAAAGATGATTGGTGTACTTAGCTTTGTAAAAATGAATCGTGGTTGTGAGAAAAGAGAAAGATGTTCTTGCATAAAGAGATTTATGGTGTAATTATAATGGTTAAGTAATATTTTACAATTAATGGAAAATATATTGATACTTGCATTGTGGAAAATATTATCCTGCGGTTGATGGTATTTTGGGATTTGCTGTATTTGTGGAACATGCAAGAATGGAAGGACATAGTTGATTATTTGTTAGAGTAGTTTGCTTTTAATTTTTGTTGTTTAGTTGTTTTGTGTTTAGTTTGTTTTAGTGTTTGCTCGAGGACTAGCAAATGTCTAAGTTTGGGGGTATTTGATGAGTGAGTTTTACACTCATCCATTGACTACTTTTTGAACTTATTATTTGCTTAATCCTTGAGTTTTGTGTGTTTAATGGATGTTTTTAGTGTTTTTAGTTTCAGTGGTTCAAGTTTGGAAATTGGGAACAATTGGAGAATAAATCAAGTGGAAAAATGCGACGATGTAAGTATGGGACGAATCGAATTATAAGTGGGACAAAAACAAGGCATTTGGCCCAGCCAAATGAAGAAGTGGAAGAAGGAATGCAGGAAGGATGGGCTAAGGCCACAGCAACAAGGAGGAATCAGTTGGGCCAAGTATGTATTTGTTGGGCCAAGCCGGTGCAAGGGAAGAAAGAAAATGGGCCTAACAGTCTGCCATTGTGGGCGGTCGCTCAGGTTTTTATGGGCGGCCGCTCAGGAGAAAAAGTGTTTAAGCTTTGAACCTTCTGTCGGTGTGGGCGACCGTGCAGTGCAGTGTGGGCGGCCGCTCACGAGTATGAGTTGTTAAGGCCAAATGTTTCTGGAGAACTGGGCGACCGCCCAATGGTGTTGTGGGCGACCGCCCACGAGGCGTTTTGCAGAAGGTTTCCAGGCGGATTGGCATTAATGAGGATTGATGATTTTTATTAATGGTGACTGTTTATGGTGTTAATAAAGGGTTAATTGCAGCAATGAGTTTTTGGGAGAACATGGGTTATTTATTTTTTATTATTGTTTTTTTTCAGTTTTTTTGAGAGACCTATAAGTAGAGAGTCATTATCTTTTCTTTAGAACTTCAGCAGAATTTTCTTAGAATTTTCTTGGTGTTCTTCACTTTTCATGGATAGCTAATTTCCTTTGTTCTTGGAATTGGAGGTAACTATTATGTTTTAAGTTTTACTTTTTATTAATATCATTGTATTACTTGGGATTTTCAAGTTTCTTTTTAATTGAATTTTAGAATACTTATCTTGATCACATAATTGTTCTTGAATTATTTGGGAATTTCAATTGTGAATCGCCAAATTCATAATTGAAATTAGACTTGACTTGATAGTAACAATTCGTTGAATCTCCGCCAAAAGATTCATAAGAATTGTGGTTTTTCTTGTATTGTTCTTAAGTTCTAATTGGGTTCCGAATTAATATATGAACGGGCCAAGGGAATAGATTAATTGGGAACACTTGATTGCAAATCACCCGCCGAAGTGTCCCAATCATATTTTTGTAAGAACAAAACCCCAAGTATACTTTGATTGATGAATTGTGAAACTTGAGCATAATTTGTGAAGCCAATTCCGGGACTTTTCTCCTTATTATTGAAATCTCTTTTATAATCAATTTTACTTAATTTTTGCAAACACATTAATCTTAAACAAATCAACAAATCCTTCACTTTACAAACTTTTTGTTATAGCAATAATTCCTACACTTTAAATTCGTGTCTCTGTGGTTCGACCCGACTTACCCTATTTACAAATCACTTGTAGATAGTTGAGTTGGAAATTTTCTTTTGACGTTTCGACGCTCGTCTTAGCCCAGCTAAAGAAGACACAAGCAAATATCTCAGTTTAGGATCTTATAGGAGCATCTCACAAGCATCGTGAAATGTTGAAAAAGGCCTTGGCTCAAATGACCATTTCCTCAGAAGCAACACCCGAAGAGCTTACTCAAATGATCGGCCAAGTACAAATTGGCAATGTCTTAACTTTCACTGACTTGGATCTCCCATCCTATGGGAACAATCATCATGTGGCCCTATACATAACTGCTAAGGTGAATGGATGCCGAATGCCACACATTTTGGTCGACAATGGTTCTGCAATCAATGTCCTTCCAAAGAAAGCCTTATCATCATTAGGTCTCACCCACAAAGACCTTAAGCCATCAGGGCATACTGTATGAGGGTACGATTGTACTGCTAGAACTGCTTTGGGATCAGTCGTGATACCTATAGAAATGGGGCAAGTTACAATGAGCATCGAATTTCAAGTCATCGACATCCCGGCATCCTTCAACTTGCTGCTTGGCCGCCCTTGGCTACACGACATAGGGGGTGTACCTTCCTCTCTACACCAGTGTGTCAAGTTCAGACACAACAATACAATAGTCACCATACACGAAGAAATGGTTACTTCTAGCCCTATCCTCGAGGTACAACACACCACTTCTGATTACCTGTTCAGTGGTTTTGAGATCGAGAAAGAAAGCACCGTGAATGTCATAGAAACTTACAACGAAAATGATTACTCCAAAGCACTTCGGTTTTCTGGAAACCTTCCTGTTTGAAGAATGATGCAAGCAAAAGGATACTTTCCTGGCTTGGGACTTGGAAAACACTTGCAAGGGATACAAAACCACCATCGGTTCCCCCACCACACACGAAGCATGGCCTAGGATACATCACTCCCATCCTCGATGGGGATGACGAAGAAGAGTGGGACTTCACTCAAGTCAAATGGGAAGGAACCGCGTAAAAAGGCCATAATGATCCAAAGGTCAAAAATTACAACCTTGAGCCATATCGAAAGACACTCAATGGCTACTTCGTCCGAGAAGGGGAAAGCATCCCATACTTTATCTTTTCAGAACCATGGACTGACGATAAAGGAAAGCGCCAACCAGGCTTTGAAATCTTCAGCGATTGTGATGCTTCACTAGATGAAATAGAACCCGTCCCACTAAGCCCTAAAGATTTGTGGGGCACGAAGGCAGAAATGACCAGCAAATGGGACTTTGTGTTGGGAGAAGACATGCTGCGACAGTTCGAAGACCTGTACCGGTTAGAAGACAGCCAGATCCATGCAATCTCCAAGGGGGAGGCTCCAACTATTGATTACACAAAGTTAATACAGAAATGTGATGAGCCAATTCTAAACTGGCACGTCACCGGGGGACCAGTTATTAACGAGGACTTCATGATCAAAGAACTTAGTTGTACTCCCCATCCCCGCAGGAAGATAGGCCCTGTGACTTTCACATTAGAATCAGGCTCCACCTCTGATGAACTCACTCAAGAGGAAATCGAGGCGGTGGCCGAACATGTATTCCCTTACTTCCTTAATGAAAACATTGATCTTTCAGAGTACCCTGAGATTGCTAACATCGTAAATGATGAATTAACTAATAATAAACAATATAACGAACAAGTTAATAATGAATCATACGATGAGATAGATCAAGAAAACGAACAAATTTTAAAAGAATTAGCAAAGCAAGTAGGTCGTTGTGGAAAGAATGGCCCCGTTGACAACGAGGAAATGCAAACGGTTAATCTCGGGACAACAGAAGACCCCAGAGAAACAAAGATCGGCAGCTTCTTCAAGGGGAAGACAGAGAAACCTTGACGCAGCTCCTCAGAGAATATGTCGACGTCTTTGCTTGGTTATACAAAGATATGCCTGGGTTAAATCAGTCGATTGTAGAACACAAAATACCATTGCTACCCAACGCCAAACCAGTCAAACAGAAACTGCGCAGAATCAAGCCGGAATGATCAATGCAAGTGAAAGAAGAGATCATGAAACTCTTGAACGTAGGGTTTATCAAAGTGATCGAGTATCCGGAATGGCTGGCAAACACAGTGCAAGTAGCCAAGTCGAACGGGAAAATACGAGTCTGTGTAGATTTCAGAGACTTGAACAAGGCATCCCCTAAAGATGACTTTCTGCTACCAAACATAGACATGTTGGTCGATGCCACCGCAGCATATGAAGTCCACTCATTCCTCGATGTCTTCGCAGGGTATAACCAAATCCTCATGGCAGAGGAGGATCAGCACAAAACAGCATTCACCACTCCTTGGGGGACGTTCTGCTATACGGTCATGCCATTTGGTCTCAAGAACGCTGGGGCTACTTACCAAAGGGCAGTCACGACAATATTCCATGACATGATCCATATGGAAATAGAGGTATACGTGGATGACATGATTATCCACTCAAAAGGGACAGATGATCAGCACTTCAGAGTTCTCATAAAATTCTTCAATCGACTGAGACAACACAAGATGAGGCTCAACCCCGCAAAATGCTCATTCGGAGTGGTTAAAGGGAAAGTCTTAGGGTATATGGTTACCGAGCGTGGCATAGAAGCAGACCCCGCCAAGATAAAGGCCATCATAGACATGCCTCCACCCAGAACACAGAAAGGAGTAAAGGGATTCATGGGCAGACTCTAATACATCAGTCGATTCATCAATCAACTGACTACAATGTGCGATCCTATCTTATAGCTACTTAAGAAAAACGCACCTCAAGAGTGGACCGAGGAATGTCAAGAAGCATTTCCCCACCCATCCTGGTTCCACCACACAAGGAAAAGCCCTTAAAGATATACCTCACGGTTACTGACAATGCGCTAGGGGCTATGCTCGCTCAAGAACAGCCTGCTTCACACACAGAGAATGCAATCTACTTCGTCAGCCGCAAATTCCAATTCAGCGAAATTAACTACTCTCCACTTGACAAATCTTGCGCTGCTCTTGTCTGGGTATCACAAAGACTAAAGCACTATATGGAAGCCTTCCCGGTTCATCTCATCACAAGATTGGATCCTTTGAAGTACATCCTAGACAAATCAAATTTGTCTTCGAGACTGGCTAGATGGTACTTCATTCTCGCGGGATATGATATAACTTATGTCACTTAGAAATCCGTCAGGGGGAGTGTATTCCCTGATCAGTGGGCCGAACTTCCTTGCGACGAAGTGAAGGGGGAAGACCCGCGATTCCCTTATGAAGACATCATGAGTATAGAAGACGAAAATAAGTGGCAAAGTGGCAATTATTTTTCGATGGCGCAGTCAACAAGAAAGGATTCGGCAGCGAAATGTTGTTAGTAGATCCCGACGACATCTATACTCCACAGAATATGAAGCTTGCATAGCGGGGCTTGAGGCAGCCCTAGAGCGCAACATGATAGAACTTGAGGTATTTGGGGACTCCCAATTAATCATCAATTAGACACTGAAGAAGTGGAGGATCCAAGATCCAACCCTTCAAAGATACAATGCCCACCTCCAAGAGTTGGTGCAACAATTTCAGGATATCTCGTTTCACTATCTTCCTAGATACAAAAACCGGTTTGCTGATGCATTGGCAACACTCGCCTCTTTGGTCGAAATCCCTGCAGAAAAGGCTGTCAAACCCTTCAAAATAACCTGGCGCGCAACTCCCGCCTACTGCGCCGTTATAGATCTCCATGACTGCAAAGACAAATGGTCATCCGAATGTGCCACCGTTGAGGACTCCGAAAAAGAAACCGTGGTACCATGACATTTGGCATTTCATCCTAGATGGAACCATTCCACCTAAGATCGACCAGAAGACTCAGATCGCCCTTAAAAGGCTGGCAGCTAACTACGTCAACATTACTGGCCGTCTATTCAAGAAACACTCCCAAGGAAACCTCCTTTGTGCCACCGAAGAAGAGGCCCAAGAAATAATGGACCATGTTCATCAGGGTATATGTGGAACCCACGTGAGAGGAAACATGCTCGCCAAAAAGATCATCAGACAAGGGTACTTTTGGCTAACCATGGAAGCCGACTGTACTAGAATGGTCAAAAAATGCCATAAGTGTCAGATGCACGCCAACCTTCAGCACGCACTGCCTTCCTTACTGTACCCTATGACGTCTCCTTGGCCGTTCTCAACATGGGCATAGATGTGATTGGAAAGGTCACACCCGCAGGAGCCAATGGACTCTGCTTCGTCCTAGTAGCCATCGACTATTTCACTAAATGGATCGAGGCCGCCTCCTATAAAGTTTTGAACGACAAAAAGGTAGCAGAATTCATCTAGCACAACATCATCTGCCGATACGGAGTCCCACAAGAGATGATATCTGTTAATGGCTCGCACTTCAAGAAAGAAACCGATTGCCTCCTAACAGAATACAAAATCATAAGGCATAAGTCACTCCTTACAGGCCTCAGACGAATGGAGCAATTGAAGCCGCAAACAAGATAATCGAAACCATCATCACAAAAATGGCAATCACTGGGAAAGACTGGCCCGACAAGCTACCCTTCGCACTTTAGGGATACCGCACCTCAGTCCGAACAGCTACAGGGGAGACTCCCTATGCCCTCACATTCGGGATAGAGGCTGTTCTACCAATAGAATTGGAAACACCATCACTAAGGGTTCTCCTAGAAAACCAAGTGAATGAAGTCGACCAGCTAGAAAGCAGATACAAAGAGTTAGCCTTGCTAGATGAAAGGAGGCTGAAAGCAGCCGAGCACACTCAAGCTTACCAAAGAAGAATGGCAAGAGCTTTCAACAAAAAGGTCAAGACAAGGAATATTAGAGTAGGCGACCTGGTCCACCGTGAGCATCGTCCTGGACCTTTGAACCCGCTAGGCAAGTGGGGACCAAGATGGATAGGACCTTACATCGTGAAGAAGATATTCTCTGGGGGAGCTTGTAAGTACGCCAATCCAATTTGCGACCCTTTTAGGTGCATTTTAATATGATAGAATTGCATTAAGGGGCATTTTGGTAAATTCCCAGTCTATTCCAAGACTTCCGGAAACATATCATAAGTTTCTCGTGAAGGAAGTACTTTTCAGTACTTTGCTCATGCTAAAGGACCTACAGGGAATAAACCAGTTTTGGACCTTTTGGGTATTAACCTGGAATGTTCCAGAACCAGATTTTGGCGCCAGAAATGGTTGGTGACACCTTGTGTCACGCGACAACTCGAGCCATGGAAATTGGTTACAGAAGGTCGTGCGACACCTTGTGCCCATCATCTGCAGCCTATAAATAAGACCCTACCCTTCTCATATCTGGATCCCTTTTTTTTGCCTACTGTTACACTGCCAGTTTGGAAACGCACCACACACACTGCAAACACACACCTCTCTCTCTCCTACCCAAAATTCATCCAATCCTCCCTCAATTCCCTCCAATTCAACACAAGTCTCCCACCACCATTTAGATGCCCGATCAACCGCTCCTCCCAAGCTCAACCAAGTTTCAGAAGCTGCTTGTAGAAGGGTTCTATACCAGACTTGGTATAGAATTCATGGAATCATCAAGGGTAACCAATCTATTCCCCCCTTCTCTCTATTAGTTTGCCATTTCCATAATTCAATCATCATATCTTCATCTGATTTCAGTAATTCGACTCCATCTGTCCTGATTACTGAAATCCAATCGCCATCTCTCTGTTTAATCATTGTGTTTTGCATAATTGAATGCTTATGAGTTGAAACTTGTTGGAATTAGTGTTTGATTCCCAAGGGAGTGTGGATCTCCCCATATCCATACCCCCTTGGTTGAATTAGTGTTGAATTGTTCATTTCGAAGCTGAATTGATTATATAATTAGATCTGTATTGATTTCTGGTTCTTCTGTGTGTAGATTGTCAAGTCTCTACAGATGGACATCCTGTGTCACGCGACACATCATGTCTGGATAGATCATGTGTCACGCGACACATCTAACCAGGCATGTTATGTGTCACGCGACACATCTTGTCTGTTTGCAGAGATCCCTTTTCATTTGTAATCTGTTTTGATCAATGTAATTGGGATGTGGTCTCCCTAACCAAATGGCTCACAAGTTGTAAAATCTCAGTTCAATCAATAAAATTCATTTACCACTCTTGTTTGTTATCATTGTTTGCACACACCTTGAATTATTTGGATATTTAATTAGTAAGACTCGTCCACGGATGAGGCGTGTTGGGTGAGCTCTCGGTTCTTCTCAACACGTAACCTGACCCCCGGATCCATTTTCTCTTTCAAAGGTTTTTCAAAGTGTACCTTAAAACATGGCGTTGCGACTCCTATTTTTTTATCATAAAAATTTCGGCGAGCGTACATTCAGTGGCGACTCCGTTGGGGGAAAACTTTTGAAAACCTGTTTTTCAAAATTAAGAGGGTCATGCTTTCCTTCATTTAAACATCCAACATATTCATTTTGTGTGCATCATTGATGACCTTGTGTGGTACATGCATTTTTATGAGATTTTGAGACTTCTGTACCTTTTGTGTGCTTCATGTGGCTATTTTGCTATGCTCTGGTATATTGATTTGTTCCTTTCCATGAGGAGGCAGGGGCTGAATTCCATTTGCAGGTTCAGGTTCAGTGACTATCCAGGTCATGCGACTGGATTCTACCATGCTGTCCTATGTCACGCGACAGGATTGGTCACTGAACAGTTTTCAGATGCTGGTTTGAGGGCAGTCCCTTGAATCCAATTGTTCAGTTGATTGTTGTACCCTTGGTTAACCTGTGAGAGTGTGTGTGTTTATTTCTCGTTTGTTTTTCCCTTTTTAAATAAGAAAATAAAAATATAAAAAATATAAAAAATCATTTTCATAAATAAAAGAACATAGTCATCCGCACACTACGTCACATAGATCTAGAACCCTCGGGTGCGATTGACGGCATCGCGGACGGTGATGTATGTCGCCTACGCTTGAGCGCCTAATATCAAACCTACCCCCCTAGCGCATCATAGGTGGCACCACACTTGTAAAGCTTACCCTTGGTTGGTTTTTTGGATACAATGTTTTTTAATCACACTAAAATGAGTTGTTTTGAAATTTACAATAGGCCTTCATACCTTTCCCTAAACCTTGCACTTGTGGGCATGATGCCAATGCAACATGGTTTCACGTGAAGACATGTCATTCTCGTGATGTGCTCTAACGAGAGATCATGCCACATTGTCACCGTGTACCGACGAGAGGTCATGCCGGATTTTTCTTTGAAATTCTTCAGGAATACCCATTATGCTGCCCAAATTTCCCCAGAAATTTGGACCACCTCTCCGTCCCTCATTGTGCTTAGGTCTTGTCTAGGTATCATTACCTATTACTAATTTCAATGCAAAGCATTTGGTGTAATTTGAATGTTGCGTCCATAGGTTCACCCGAGGTATAGATTGCGTAAATAAAGGCTTATCCTTTCCCAACCTTGTTTAGGATTTAAAATACTGATTTATACTTGAACATAAATAAATTGCTTGCGCGAGTCCTTCCCTTTATTCCTTCCCTCTCCCGTAACTTTCTCAAAGTCTTCCTCCTTCACCACCTCATCAATCCGTATCTACCCTCTGCAGTTACGGCGAGTTGGATCCGTTCTTCTGTTCCGAGAGCCCGTCTAGTCCGTGTTATCGAGGAGGTTCAAGCAGTTTCTGGGATTTCAGTCAATTCAGAATCAGAAATGGCATGAAATGGTGATGTGTTTTCTACTCAGTCGATTGGAGGTTCAGCTTCGATGGGTCAGTCGGGTTTGAATGACATGTCCGTAGAAGAGATGAGAGCAACTCTGGAAGCCGCTCTGGCTAGGGAGCGTGAATCCCGCTTGCTGGCTCAGAATGCCAAAGCTCGGGAAGAGGAAGCCCACGCTCGTTTTGTGGAGGCCATGCGAGCTAGGGGAATCGCGGTGCTCCACCGAGAGGATGGTTCCTACGAAGAGATTACCGAGGATAGTAACAATGGGATTGGATCTGCTTCCCCTATGCAGCCTGCTCATCACTCCGCACCTCAACCCAATTACCATGCCATGCCTCCTCCTGTGAGTTATGCTCCTCGTCCTGATCAGATGCCGTCTCCGGAAATGGCCATGAATACCCAAGGAAGGGTTCCTCCCCCAATCTCTCAGATACATAGCTAAGTTGCTCAGTATGGATTCAGCAAAAGTGTTGGTCAACCGTCGAACTTCTTGACTTGACTTCTTCGCCAGCTTCCAATGCCCCAGTGCCACAAGATCAGTATGGGTTCCAGATCCAGGGAAGCTATTCCCAGCCTCAAGTCAGTATGTATCAAGACAGTTATCAGTATGGGCAGTACAGTCAGCAGAAAGGTGTTTTCCAAGCTCTGCAGCAGCAGAACGGCCAGTATCGCTTATTGGGAAGCCAAATTTGCCAGGACAGTTTTCCGCAGTATCCTCAGTCTCAGTTCCGAAGCAACTTCTCCCAGCCCCCAGTTTGTTCTCCTCTCACTCAGCACTTATATGGTTCTACTCCCTACTCAGCTCCCTGTTTTAGCACCGGATTTTCATCCCAAGGTCAGTGTGGATATCAATCAGCGCAGTTTGGTCCGCAGCATCCGAATGTTCAGTTTAATGGGTATGATATGTACGGGAATCGGGTTCCCAGCTCATTAAGTCTGTTGGACAGCAACATCAACGTCCCCAGTACCTTCGACCTTCCTCCGACAGCCCTGCCTATCAGACCTGCTCCAGAATTTCCATTTGCTCTTCCAGTACCTTCTTCGACTGTGGCTCCTTCTATCCCTCAGATACCGGGAATGACTCCGGAGGTGACAGCTTTGTTAAATCAAATGCAACAACAGATTGATAGGTTGACTGTGGGTTCCAGCAGCCTCAAAGTGGTTAACCCGACTCAAGTGACACCTCTCCCCTACAAGTTTAAGGATCCCAAGATGGAATTTGACGGCACGGCGTGCCCAAAGACCCATATCGATACCTACGTAATGACGATGGGGGCAATGGGTTGCACACCCGAGTTCATGGCCTCTCACTTTCATCTGATCCTAAAAGGCCCGGCGCTTACTTGGTTTTTTGGCCCTAAAGCAAGAATGTCGCTCCACTTAGAGCCAGATCACTGAAACCTTTCTCGATAAATACAGGGGAAACCTCGAGTAGCGTACTACCAGAGATGATCTAGTAGGCACTATTCAGAAAAGTGATGAGTCAATAACGGAGTTTTACAAGAGATGGAATGCCAAACTCAATGAGTTGTCGAAACCAATTCCTCTGCAAGATCAGAAAGATATTTTCCTGTCATGTGTGAAACCTGTATTACGAGAAGCCATTGGAAAGGGTTGGTACCCGGATCTAGGAGAGATGGTTGGAATGGGTGCTCGGAGCGAAAACAGGCTTTTCAACCTCACTCCAAGTACAAATGCCAGTAGTAATAGTGGAAGCGGAGGATTTCGATATCGGGCGGCTAACCCAGTTTCTGCAATGGCGCCGAAAGGAAGGGAGGTGCTCAAGGATAGTAGCGTCAACAATCTGCAAGCGGGAAGTAACAGTGGACAGAATGGTGGGAGATTCCAGCCTAGACAGCAGCCGAGGTTCGACGACTTGGGTATGTCCACGGAGGAAGTCTTCAATGGCTTGCTTAGAACCGGCATGATTAAGCCACTGGACAACTACAGTCCTATCCGCCCTAACCCCAACCTCGATGCGAGTAAATACTGCAGATTCCACCAGTACCCAGGGCATACCACCAACACCTGTGTCATGCTCAGGAAAATCATCCAGGGCTTTGTTGACGAGAAGAAGATCGAAAAGTCTCCCCGTCCCAACATCATCAAAAACCCTCTGCCCGGCAATAATGTGAACCTAATTGAAATGAAAGACAATTTATGCTACATCTTGTATCTCGATGATTTGCATGATTTAAATAACGTTGTTGATTATGATGAATACGAGGAGCGGTTGGTTATCAACGCTATCTCTTCTGTAGTTCCAAAAGAATTCCCAATCTTTTTGGAAGAGCTCAAAATAGCAGCTAGTTTGGAGGCACCATTGTCCATAAACGAGATAAGACAAGCAGCATAGCCGTACAGCGCTCGCTCTACTCCGCTTACACTGGCTGAACTTAAAGAGGCTAGCAGAAATTTTGTGATTGAAGACGATCGGGAAGTTAATTTGTTGAAACGATCACGTAGAATGATAGGAACAGATATTGCTGATCCATCCGAAAAGGGCAAAGGAATTGCGGTTTCAAATCCCCAGGCTTCTCGAGATCCTTACAGATCAGCAGGAAAGGGGGAAGTCCATGAAGACCCAATTTTGACGCAGTTGAAGAGAACCCAGGCCGATATCTCCTTGTGGTCTCTGCTTACATCTTCTTATCCCCACAAGCTAAAGCTAGAAGAGGCTATATCCAAAACTAAGGTGTCCGTCAATGCAACTCCGGATGAGGCCTGCCAGTTGATCGTAACAGCCCAGTATGGGAACATTATCACTTTTACAGATCTAGATTTGCCTTCTTACGGTTCAAAGCATAACAAGTCTCTGCATATTACCGTGCCCTTGGAGGGACGCTGAATCCCCCATGTGTTGGTGGACAACGGCTCGGTCATGAACGTGATCCCAGCAAAGATGATGAGCATGTTGGATATCGATGCACAGAGTCTCAAGCCGTCCAGCCAGACTATCAAAGCCTACATTTCGACTTCCAGAGTGGTATTGGGAATTGTTTCTCAGAATCTGTTGTTCGGAGGTAAGGAAATGGCAGTGGAATTCCAGGTCATTGATATTCCTGTCACATTCTCGGCATTACTGGGAAGGCCATGGATACATGAGATCGGAGCGGTAGCCTCCACCCTCCACCAATGTCTAAAGTTTGTATAGGATGGTATTTTGACAACCATTTATGGGGATATTGTCACCATCGGAGAGACTAGTACCAATACTATGCCTGTAATGGAGATCAAGCTTGATCAAGGGGGTCTAATGCTCATTGGGGTTCACGATTGAAAGGTCAAAAGGGCAGGTCTGTACTATCGATCTAACAACTTCCTCGGACAAGATTCCTCCCATATTGAAGATGATGAGAAGCATGAGCTACATTCCTGGCCTGGGGCTAGGGAAGCGTCAGCAAGGGCCATGTAAACTTGAAATGTCGGAGCCTAAGAGAAACAGGCGAGATTTGGGATATGTTGTGACTGGGGAAGACAAAGCAAATGATAAGGCAGAAGCACTTAAAGAGCGAATGACTCTCGCTGCCGACAAAAGATACAAGAAGCCTGATGTGCGCCCTTACAGCTGGTCTCTAAATAAGCACTTTGTCAAGGAAGATGGGGAGATGTTCGTTTGCCCAAAGCCAAAGCTAAGTCATATGGAAGAGAGAGTGGAGATGATACGAAAGTTTGCTACAAGCCAGAACCCAATAAAGGAAATGTTCATCAGTCTGCCCAGGAGACCAGGCATTACTGCTACATATGAGAACAACTACCACTTTTGGGGCTCGATTATGTTAATCAGTTCGAAAAGCTTGCTTTGGATGAGCCTGTAATCCACAAGATCCGAGGTCCAGACCCCGTGGATATGGATGGTGATTTGGCAAATCTGTACGGAGATCTAGGGCTGACAAAGCCTGAAGGTGGTATACATACAGAGGAGGTACCTGCAGAAAGGGTTGTTATTGCTAAAGAGCCCCGGGACTTGATCGACTTTTCCTCAGATAATGATGTAGTGGCCATGCTTGAATTTGAGAAGGGGCCAGTTGTGGATCCGTGCACTTTGGATACAGTTGCAGAGAGGCCATTGCAGAATTGGACTTCCTACCAGGGACCAGTCGTCAGTAGGGATACTATGATCAAGAAACTTGGGCTCAAGCCTCATCCCTGTCCCTCTGTGTCTATGTTTGTTCCCCACATCTTGAGTCATTCTCCTGAATCCCTTGTAATCGGGTTTGAGTCCTCTGATAAGTCTGACGTCCTCACGACGGAAGACCGTTGTCGTGTTGTAGATACCGTTTTCCCATTCGCTCTTAATAAAATGGTCGATCTTTTCGAGTATCCCGTGATTGCAAATTTAATGATTGAACGCTTAACCAAAAATGAACACAAAGATTTAAAAATAATTAAGCCAGATTCAATCGAAGATAATGCAGACTTAATAGATGAACATTTTTTAGAAAATAATTCAAAGCAGGTATGCGATCGAAAGGAAAGCCGGGCCCAAGCTGCCGATGAGATATTGACCACGGTGAATCTGGGAACAGCTGAGGAACCCAAAGAAATGCAAATTGGTAGCTTCTTCTCCGGAGTTGAGCAGGATGCCCTGATTGAGCTGCTTAAAGGGTTTGTAGATGTTTTTGCCTGGTCCTACAAAGACATGCCTGGGTTGGACACATCTATTGTTGAACATCGGATACCCTTAGATCCAGAGGCCAAGTCGATCAAACAAAAGTTGCGGCGGATCAAGCCCGAGTGGTCCTTACAGGTTAAGGAGGAGATTGAGAAACTCCTGCGGGTGGGCTTCATCAAGGTGATTGAGTATCCGACCTGGCTTGCAAACATCGTGATGGTCACAAAGGCAAATGGAAAGGTACGGGTTTGTGTAGACTTCCGAGACCTCAACAAGGCTATCCCCAAGGATGACTTCCCTCTGCCGAACATTGACATGCTTGTGGATGCAACAACGAAGTATGAAGTCAAATCTTTTGTCGACGGCTTTGCAGGGTATAATCAGATTAAAATGGTTGAAGAAGATTAAGGAAAGACAACATTTACTACTCCTTGGGGTACCTACTGCTACACAGTGATACCATTTGGATTGAAGAATGCTGGGGCTACCTATCATAGGGCTTTTACCACTCTGTTCCACGATATGATCCATAAGGAGATTGAGGTGTATGTTGATGATATGATCATTCATTCAAAGGGGTCAGAGGGACAGTACTTAATTGATCTAAGGAAGTTCTTCAACAGACTTCGGGAGCATTCCATGAGATTAAATCCAGCCAAGTGCACTTTCGGGGTTATCCGTGGCAAAGCCTTGGGGTACATGGTCACAGAGCGCGGTATCGAGGTTGATCCCAGAAAGGTCAAGGCAATCGTTGAGATGAAGCCGCCGAGAACTGTCTCTGAGGTAAAGGATTTCATGGGTCGTCTACAGTACATCAGCCGATTAGTCAACCAGCTGACTTCTATGTGTGAGCCAATATTTAAGCTGCTGAAGAAGAATAAGGAGGTGATTTGGAATGAAGAATGCCAGTTAGCTTTTGAGAAAATCAAAGCTTATCTCGTCAATCCTCCCATCCTTTATCCTCCTCATGGGAGCAAAACTCTACTTCTATACTTTACGGTCACAGATACAGCCATTGGGGCCATGCTAGCGCAAGAAAAGAAGGACTCCAAGGTAGACAATGCCATCTATTTTGTCAGCCGCAAATTCCAATCTAGTGAGTTGAATTACTCTGCCCTAGAAAAGACGTGTGCAGCTCTGGTTTGGGTAGTTGGAAGCTAAAGCACTACATGCTGTCCCACACAGTGCATCTGGTTTCCAAAAAGGACCCGATTAAATACGTGTTTCGGAGTGACATAGGCACTATCTCCACCAGACTTGCAAAATGGACCTTCTTCCTAGCAGAGTTTGATATTAAGTATGTGATCTGGAAGGCAATCAAAGGACAAGCTTTGGTAGATCAATTGGCTGACACTCCTAGCACAGAAGCCCGAGGACCAGATCTTCAGTTTCCTGATGAGGGGATCTTCGTTGTAGAAAGCGGCAACCGATGGCAGCTATTCTTCGATGGCGCAGCGAATAAAAGAGGTAATGGCATCGAGATGGTATTAGTAGACCCGAATGACATGCACACCCCCATCGCCATCAAGCTAAACTTCTCAGTTACCAACAACGCAGCCAAATAAGAAGCTTGCATAGCCGGTCTTGAGGCTGCCCTTGAGCGGAATGTGGATGAGTTGGAAGTGTTTGGCGATTCCCAGCTGATAATTAATCAAGCCGCCAATAGATGGAAGACTAAAGATCCGTGTCTCCAGAAGTATCATGCTTATATTGTAGAGCTTGTCGGCCAGTTTAAGGAAGTGTCATTCCAATTCCTGCCGCGAGAAAAGAACAGATTCGCCGATGCATTAGCTACTCTGGCTTTTTTGGTGGAAATACCAGAAGGAAAGTCAATCAAGCTGTTAAGAGTTGGGAGGCGAGAGAATCCGGCATATTGTTGTGTGATCGAGCTTGAAACTGTTGATGAGCCATGGTACAGCCAAATCTTTCAGTATCTCAAGCATGGTGAGGTATCCTTCCCTATCAATGAAGAGGGTGACCTAAAAGGTATCCGGGCCAAGAGTCTGTAAGCTCTGAAAAGGCTATCAGCACAGTATGTCATACTTGGCGATGAGTTATGGAAGAAAAGGGAAGGTTGCCCACTCCTGCTCTGCATCAGCAAAGAGAAAGCTCAGAGAGTAATGGAAGACGTTCACAACGGTGCCTGCGTACCGCACATGAATGCTCGATCCCTTATGCACAGCATCATCAGACTGGGTTACTTCTGGATCACCATGGAGACTGATTGCATCCAATTTGTGCGGACTTGTGAAAAATGTCAGCGGTTCTCCAACTTAAACCACATCCCTCCTCACGATCTGATTGTATGACAACTCCATGGCCCTTTGCAACGTGAGGAATTGATGTCATCGGGAAGATAACTCCATCCGGGAGCAATGGACATTCATTTGTTTTGGTCGCAGTAGATTACATCACAAAGTTGGTGGAAACCGATCGGCTGCTCACCGATCGAGAAACCGATCGGCTGCTCACCGAGTACAGGGTTAAGCGCCATAAGTCGTCACCATACAGACTGCAGACAAATGGTGTTGTTGAGGCTGCCAACAAGAACCTTGAGCGAATCATAAAGAAGATGGCCGAACGAGGACGGGATTGGCCAGAGAAGCTGCATCTAGCATTGTGGGTCTATCGCACTTCAATTCGGACTGCTACCGCTGCAACTCTATATGCCTTAACTTACGGAATGGAGGCCGTCATGCCAATTGAGCTAGAGATTCCATCCCTCAGGGTGTTACTCGAGAATGAAGTCAATGAGATTGAATGGCTCCAAAGTCGATACAATGAGTTGGCACTATTGGACGAACGCAGATTAAAGGCCATGGAACATAACCGGGCGTATCAGAAGAGAATGGCCCGTGCTTTCGACAAAAAAGTGAAACCCAGGGATATCAAGGTTAGTGATCTGGTCCTCAAGATGAAGCCTTCAAATCAGAGTAGTGCATTGGGCAAATGGACACCTGTCTGGGTCAGGCCATTTTCGGTAAAGAAAATATTCTCCAGAGGAGCTATGTAGCTGACAGATTTGGACGGCAACCTGTTCCTGCACCCCGTCAATGGTGACAAGTTGCGGCGGTATTATATTTGATCGAGTCTTCCCCTCTGTATAAAAAATAAAAATAAAAAAAGAAAAAGAAAAGAATAAAAAAAGAGAGAAAAATAAAAGGCGCAATAAAATTGTCCCAGATGAGACTGAAAACCTCTCAAAAGGCAGTCCATGCAAAAATAAGGGACGCGCTCGGTGCTAAAAAAATACCCAACTAGGCTGAAAACCCTAAAAAAGGGCGGTCTAGGTAAAAAACAGGGTTGCACCATGTCCCCCTTCTATCTTCCCTTTCTTAAACATAAAAGTTAATTGAGTCAAACTACGGAGACCTGAGACCCTTAGTTCTCTTTGCAAAAGGGGAACGTAGGCAACGACTCGTGGTTCGGTCTAAAATGCTGCAAAATCCCAGATCTTGTCATATAAATGGTGCTTTTAAGTTGGCCAAAATGTGTTTTGATTACAGCTCCAAAGCTTTTCAAAGGTTCATTATAAGTTAATATTCTTTTTGATGAGTTCAAGCACGGCCTGCTTTCGACTCATATAACCTGCTGCGAATAAAAGCAATAAATTTTCAAAATTCTAACATCTATTTTGTCTGCAATAAGTAATCAAGGGATACTCATGTTCCATACAATAAATCTCTTCCTAAAAATACAAATAAAAGTGTCTCCTATCTCTCAGATAAAGCGTCTAGGAGCTCGTTCCCGCTCTCGAACTTGCACCTCCATTCTTCCTTTTCCTCGGTCCCCGGGAGGTCCTTGGCCTAGGAATGTCAAATAAGTCGATTTGTGCTCGTCCTAGCTCGGGTATAATACGTGCCGGTGGCTCGATCAGACCAGTCTCCCTCAAAGCTGCCCTAGCAATCCTATCCTGCCTCAAGGCCTCTCTACGAGCTATCACCTCTGGATCATCTCTCATAGCAGCTCTCCAAAGTTCCTGCCTCCGATAGTCCTCTGCTACATCGCTAGTGACATCATCTGGGTTCCCCTGGGCCTCTGTATCTCTGAAAGATCAACTGGTCGGATAGTCTGCTCCAAGGTATTCCCGATGGCGAGCCCCTATCGTCATCTGCACAGGACCCCGCTGCTCCTCATACCAAATCAGATACTCAGTGGTCAAGAATGTAATCCCTCTGGCTTGTCGAAGGAGCGCCCGTGTGGGAGGAAAGCCCTCCAGAAAGGATCTGCTGAAAACATGCACAGTCTGGGGCTCAGTCATGTCCATCGGAACAGCATCAGTCACCAGTCTCTCTCTCAAAGCCCGAAAAATCTGCTGAGGGTACCCATACTGCCTGCTCACCAATGATGGGATGCAGAAAGAAGATACTTGCAGTCCTGACAGCCTGACTACCACTGACCCATCCTGAATATCTCTCATGGTCTGTAGCCTCCATGCCTGAATCCAAAAGCTCAAACCAGCAGTCCTGTATCGCTTCAATCTCGTCTGCCAGCTATCAGCAGCAGCATCTCTCCACACTCTACGTTGCCCTGTCACCCAAGGCTTAGCCATCTGACCCTCTGGAAGTGGCATGATCAAGCGTAGCCTCTCAAAAAGCCACAAAGACAATAAACCGGGGCTGCCTGCACCCATGAATTCTGATCCTCCAACCAACCTATCAATACCATGGTATGTCTCGGCCAGTAGCAGCGGTACAATGTCCATCTCTCCTTGTCCAGGCCGCATTCGACAAAGGTCCACACCTCGGTAACCCCTGAGTTGCCTGACAATATCCAACAATGCACCCGGGCAGACTCCGATGTACCCACAGAAATAATCAGCTGACAGGATGAACAACATAAACATATCCAAAGATGTAGAAAGATCAAACAGCTCAGGACTGGATAAGCGCAACTTGGCCATCCGGGTCAAGTCTATGGACCCATCACCCAGAATCATAGATGACACCTGATCTGCTGGCAAGCACAAAAAATCGGATAGCTGCTCCGTAATCTACCGTCTGTCTCGTGGGAATGCTACGGTCGTCCCCTCACTCAGGCCTGTCAATGCTCTGAAATCCTCCATGGTCGGCGTTAAATCATTGTATGACAAAGTAAAGACATGTCGCTCCGAATCCCAAAAGCAGGACGCAGCCCGGAGCAAATCCTAGTCAATCCTCCAGTCTTTCAAAGACTAAATACATGGCATGCCATACCTCTTATCAATGAGCTTCCTATGATGCCTCCGGTGAATATGCAAAATTGCAAGGAAGTCTTGGCAAAATTGATGTTCCCAGGAAGCTAATTCTATGCTATAATGCTCCATTGTGGTTGAAAGTACCAATCTTTGTCAAAGAAATTGCTTGTCTGTCAAGCTGGGGTTCCTGGAGTTCTCCTACTAAAAGGGCATTGTCTGCAAATGAATCCTGAGTTGATTTAAAAGGGCTTGTTACGAGCTTCCTACAGTCGTGCGACACAACCTTCCCAGGTAGCGTGGCTTGTCGGGCGACACATCTTGTCAATACCAGATATCATCAAAGTTGCTGCAAGTCTGCCTTCCAGAGCACTCTCCGACTCCCCGTCGCTGCAATACACCTCCCATCCTCACTTATATGCACCCCATGTAAATGCACGGGAGAGGGTTCACTCCACCATATGTATCACCATACACACTCACCCGATACAACTTCATCATCTCATGCACAAACCCGGCAAAGTCGATCATTCAATACAATCATAATATTTCCTTCATTCAATCATCATCCCGTTCCCAGAGCGGATGGATTCGTGCAAACAAACTAACATAGTTTAATCTTTGCTAACAGAGTAGCATAGTCAAATATAGTGCTTGGAGTGTTGTTTTCCCCCGCAGGTACAATAATCAACTGAGTGCCATCAAATCATGAGGAATGTCCCTCCACCAAAATCCAGACAAAGATTTCAAATCTAGCAGTCTCCCCAGCAATGTTCATCAATATCATCGGCCCCGCCGCCAAAGCATCAGTAAAATCCATCTTCCATGGTAATCTAGCAAACAAAACTCATGTCCTATCAAGCAAAGTTCATGACTCCAAAGTTAGCCAACCATCAAAGGCCGTCCCTCGCACGGCAAGCTAGTAATTCATCATCAACAGTAGCCTAAGTCCCTTGGCAGCTACCATTCCTCTCCATCAACAATGGTCTAAGTCCCTCTGGCAGCCACGACCATCATCAACAGTAGCCTAATTCCCTTGCAGCTACTCTCCACCAGCAACAGTGGTCTAAATCCCTCCGGCAGCCACGATCATCATCAACAGTAGCATAAGTCCCTTGGCAGCTACCGTTCCTCTTCATCAAACAGTGGTCTAAGTCCCTCCGGCAGCCACGACCATCATCAACAGTAGCCTAAGACCCTTGGCAGCTACTCTTCATCAGCAACAGTGGTCTAAGTCCCTCCGGCAGCCACGATCATCATCAACAGTAGCCTAAGTCCCTTGGCAGCTACTCTTCATCATCATCAACAGTGGTCTAAGTCCCTCCGGCAATCACGATCATCAGCAATTGTAGCCTAAGACCCTCCGGAAGCTACAACTCTCCATCACCATCAGCAATTGTAGCCTAAGACCCTCTAGCAGCTACAACCCTTCACCATCAACCGTAGCCTCAGTCCCTCCGGCAGCTACAGGTAAGCACATCAAAGGTATGAAGACATATCTCTACCATTTCTTGCTCCTTTTCAGTTTCATTTTCGAACTACGACCGACTTGATTCCCTCATAGGGATACGTAGGAATCCTTTCTCCAAAGGTCCAGCAATCAGATCTCACCAGTCATCATTCAGCCATCCGCCATATCCCCAACCGCTCATTGGGATTGGGTCTTCTTTTATTGACAACCTCACTTCTTCCATAAGTGACGTTGCCGAGGGGCTATGTAAGTACGCCAATCCAATTCGCGGCCCTTTTAGGTTCATTTTAATATGATAAAATTGCATTAAGAGGTGTTTTGGTAAATTTTCGGTCTATTCCGAGACTTCCGGAAACATCTCATAAGTTTCTCGCGAAGGAAGTACTTTTCAGTACTTTGCTCATGCTAAAGGACCTACAGGGAATAAACCAGTTTTGGACCTTTTGGGTAAGTTTTGGTGCCAGAAACGGTTGGTGACACCTTGTGTCACGCGACAACTCGAGCCATGGAAAGTGGTTACAGAAGGTCGTGCGACACCTTGTGTCCAACATCTGTAGCCTATAAATAAGACCCTACCCCTCTCATATCTGGATCCCTTTTTTGCCTACTGTTACTCTGCCAGTTTGGAAACACACCACACACATTGCAAACACACACCTCTCTCTCTCCTACCCAAAATTCATCCAATCCTCCCTCAATTCCCTCCAATTCAACACAAGTCTCCCACCACCATTTAGATCCCCCATCAACCGCTCCTCCCAAGCTCAACTAAGGTTCAGAAGCTGCTTGTAGAAGGGTTCTATACCAGACTTGGTATAGAATTCATGGAATCATCAAGGGTAACCAATCTATTCCCCCATTCTCTCTATTAGTTTGCCATTTTCATAATTCAATCATCATATCTTCATCTGATTTTAGTAATTCGACTCCATCTGTCCTGATTACTGAAATCCAATCGCCATCTCTCTGTTTAATCATTGTGTTTTGCATAATTGAATGCTTATGAGTTGAAACTTGTTGGAATTAGTGTTTGATTCCCAAGGAAGTGTGGATCTCCACATTTCCACACCCCCTTGGTTGAATTAGTGTTGAATTGTTCATTTCGAAGCTGAATTGATTATATAATTAGATCTGTATTGGTTTCTGGTTCTTCTGTGTGCAGATTGTCAGGTCTCTGCAGATGGACATCCCGTGTCACGCGACACATCATGTCTGGATAGATCCTGTGTCACGCGACACATCTAACCAGGCATGTTATGTGTCACGCGACACATCTTGTCTGTTTGCAGAGATCCCTTTTTATTTGTAATCTGTTTTAATCTATGTAATTGGGATGTGGTCTCCCTAACCAACTGACTCACAAGTTGTAAAATCTCAGTTCAATCAATAAAATTCATTTACCACTGTTGTTTGTTATCATTGTTTGCACACACCTTGAATTATTTGGATGTTTAATTAGTAAGACTCGTCCACGGATGAGGCGTGTTGGGTGAGCTCTTGGTTCTTCCCAACACGTAACCTGACCCCCGGACCCATTTTCTCTTTCAAAGGTTTTTCAAAATGTACCTTAAAACATGGCGTGGCGACTCCTATTTTTTTTATCATAAAAATTTCGGCGAGCGTACATTCAGAGCCCTTCAGCTGGTGGACCTAAATGGAGATCAGCTACCGAAGCCAGTCAACATGGACAAACTCAAGAAATACTTCGCGTGACTTGGTCTCTTAAAAAGAAAAAAAATGCTCGCTAGGCTGAAAATCTTGAAGGAGACGGCCTAGGCAAAAATTAGAGCTTGCACAAGAAAAGAAGCCCGCTAGAGTGAAAACTCGAAGGGGCAGTCTAGGCAAAAGAAAGGGTGTGCATAAAAAAAAAAAAAGAGGCCTTGTCCCACGCGAGATTACCCCTCGACCTAAAACCATATTTTGTCCTTTTTCTCTCAAAAATGAACTACGTTAGACCTGAGCCTTTTATTTAATTGCTGTAAAAGAGGAAGGTAGGCGGCCTTCGGGTTCGGTCTAATCAAATAAATAAATTTAATTTTTTCCTCTTATTAATCAAATGCATTTTATTAATGATAAAAGGGAAATCCTAACCACAACGACTAACTTGCTAAGCTAACAATCTTGAAAAAAGTAAATATAATAAAATAATTGATCTATCAAAGCAATCTCTTGGTACTCTTTAAGATCTAGCCTTTGATTGACTTGGTAGGCCGGCGGACATGATCACCACCGTCGTCGCGATCTCTCTTGCATTTTGGGCCCTTCGAAGCAGAATATCCCTCGAGGCGAGTGAAAACGGACTCCAAAATCCTTTTGAAGATATTGGGCCTATCTAAAGCTTGCATCTTTCCGGGCATACCCTTGCCTCGCCTCTCATACCAATCCCCATCAAGAAAATCCTGGGTTGGATCAGTCCGTACATTAGTAGGATCAGACTGAGCCTTGTTCCTTCGCAAAATACTGCTAGCTACAAAGGAATCCCCTAACAGTGAAAGCCGCAGATCATCAATCTTCTCCACATTAGGGTGACCGGTATGAAGGAACCAATCCAAATACTTGTCAGCTAAGAAGACGCTTGCACCGAAAGTTCGAAGGTTCGACCAGCGGTCCCGATTAGTTCCTTCACCCCATGCTTGAACTAACACCTTCGCAAACTCTACATCGATATAAGACACCTCACGAGAGGCCCCTTCGAAAAGATAAGTGTCCTTCTGCTGACCAAACTGATGGAGCACCCGCTTGGGAAAATAAAAGGAGGAATCTCGCAAACCCGGGAGAACAACCTTGTCAAAACCCTTGGTATTAGCAACATACTTGTTCAATCTCCAGTAAGGTGGACACCAAATGATATCAGCAGTCGCAGTCTTTGCAATCAGCTTGGCCCACTCATACACCGAGAGATCCTTGATCAACAACTTCCTCATATGGTACGTAAAGGGAGAATAATTCAACGGAGGAGCTACCAACTTGAGATGTTCCCTAAGCCAAATAGTCAACAAAAGAGGACTCCATTGATTCATGGCACCGGTCTTATGCAACTCATCAAGACCATAAAGGGTCTCACCCAAGATTAGCGAAATATGTTCCTAGAACGTTTCCTAGCCTGCAGAATGATTTCCACCAATTGAGAGTCAACCAAGCCATCCCTGCATACGAACTAAACATCTCCGAAAAGAGAAAGGGCCAGAAAGTTCCGTTTGTAAACATGGAAGGCATCATCATCTGAATCTCCGCTGAAGTGCTCAGGAAAAGAAGAACAATCTACCCACCTTCGGTGAACCAGCTCATAGCAAGTATCAAGGGGGATCCCTAGCAATTCGTTCAAAGCCTCCGAATGATTTCTATTGTATTTAGGAACAGCAATCTCACCGGTCAACGGCATATCCAAGATAATGGAAAATTCCTCAACAGTAGGCACCATCTCGTTAAGAGAAAAATTGAAGAGATGAACGGAAGGATCACAAAATCGAGCAGCACCCTGCAAAAGATTCCAATCCGGTTGGAGGTTCTTCAAGGTGAAAAGGATTCTAAATCTGAATTCTGCTATAAACTTATTGCGAGATCGATTGCGAAACGACCTCACGAAATCCCTTGATGCTTGTTTGAATGCTTCAACTACATCAGACGGCAAAGAAAAATCATCAACAATCATGGACGTTGGGACGATCTCCTTGGAAGCCATGAATCACAGGGTTGGAAAAGAAGACAAGAATTCGACCCTAACAGAATATCTCTAGAGTTTGAAGGGCTGGGATGAGTTAGATGGCCGGACTACGGGGTGTTTTTATAAGGAAAACTGACAAAATCCTGTTCGAAGAAGGAAAGGAATTCTGCCTGGGTAGCGTGTCTTGCGCGAGATGCCTTGTCCCGCGCGACACATCACTTCGGTAAATTCAGCAGCAGTCCTGCACCAACAAACGATCTAGCCCTGACTTGACGAAGCAAGTCTCGAAACCTACACATACAGTTCCTAATATGCAGTAAAGGCACCAAAACCAAGCTCAAAACTGTGACTCGAATGCTTTCACTCCAATCACGGAAGTCAAGAAAGTTAAAAAATTAATTAATTAGACCTAAGATAAGGAATAAAGAAAACTTTGTTTTTGTGCTACCTACGTGCTAACAGGTACCAAAAAGAAAAAAAAATTGTCTAGGCCCACATGGCCAATATTTACAAATTCTCAAAAAAATTGTTTTTGTGCTACCGACAAGGCTACTATCGAAGCTGCCAAAGCTGCCTTCTGAAATAGCCGCTCAGATAGGTCTGACACCAAGGACATCAATCCCGCCATCCTGCTCACCCCACGGTTGTAATCAGCCGCGGACATGGTAATCTGAAAAAAAGAGCAGATGAAGTCGGACATATACACATATATGAATGGATATGGGATATAGTATGAACAGAAACATACCGAAGAGACGTCGCATGGGAGACGGTAACCCTCAGGAATATGGACCGAGATCGGGATGTAGCCCACCATCGGCATGCTCCCCATCATGTATGTGTAGCTTGGAGGACCATAATCCGGCGCGAAAGGCAGAGGACCTGCATACTGGGAAGAAGTGCTGGGGGCTGACAAACCTGAGGCGGAGCCAGAGGTGGAAGCCCGAGCAAATGACCACCTAACACCTACCAAGAGGGGACCCATCAGGCGAAGCAAGAACTCCGCATATGAAGCTCCTTGGACAACGCGATCCGTCACCGCACAACCCTCCACAAGATCGGCATAATCATCATCAGGAATGAAGTGAGTAGTGTACATCGCCCTCGGCGAACCCTTTGGCACCATGTATGGCAGTGAACCCCTGCCATGCTGAGGGAAGACTTGCTCGCCCAAATACATGTTATCCCCCTCCAGAGATACCAAAATCCTCTGCATCGCAGTAGCATCCCAAGCACGGTGAACCTCCCGTTCCACCAAGGTCCACGGATAAAGGCCCAGCCGCTCAAACTCAAAGGCGTTCAACATGGCCCGCGCCTCTGCAATCGTCAGGGTCCAGTCCTGATCTTCCTCCTCATCCACAGTCCAATTGGGGTGGCTCCACCTCCTGATGTCCGGAAACAGAGGGTCCCAGCTCTCTAACTCAAACTTGTACAGTCCAAAGACAACGTATCCCCATATTTGTACAAGAAAATAGAACAGATTCATTACAAAACACAGACAAAAAGTACAGATAAAAGACAGAGACATAATCAAAAGCATACCTCCCAAGCGTAAGAATACCTCGACAGAGTATCCTTGGTATGCCTACACACCTCATCCATGGCGTGATAACAGAAGGCCAGCCCAGCTGAGCCTCAATCATAAGTCCTCACAGCATCCAAATCAACTAACAAACCTAAGAGAGAGAGACAGGTCGTAGAAGAATGGTTCGCAAAGATGGTCTCTGACAGAATATACCAGAGGGCACCCCGCACCAACCGATCAGTATCCGCATTTGGCTTAACTGCATAAGCCTCAAGCTGAGTCCAGAGAGGTCATAACTCAGCAGCAAACCCCTTAACCTTGTTAGGGGCAAAACCAATCAGCTGCCTCCACACGGCTGGGCTCGCAGTCTTGTAACCCGCAGTCTTCGGGAGGGCCTCACCGGTGAAATCCAGCCCCGTAATAGCAAGAAAATCTATCGGGGTCATGGTAGCTTCCCCAAATCGAAGATGCACTGTGTGGGTAGTGTCCCAACATCTCTCTCGGATTGCCTGAAGGACTTGGGGAGTCTGCCTCATCTCCTGGATGTTGTCAACGAATGTCAGAAGCCCCGTTTGAGCCATCCTAGCTCGAACGACATTTAAGCCCTTGATTTTGTCCCATAAAGCCTTGGCAAGCTTTGGACTCCCGCGACAGTTTTTGGTCGGCCTGTACGCCTGCAAAACAGAGGAAAAGCAAAAGGGCAATGTTAGAAATCATCCCATGGCAAAAATTCAAAGAAATAGAAGAAAATTCTCGTTGAGTCATTTCATCGAACACTTGGTGTGCGCACAAGAAAAGCATACCCAAAGAGACATTTAACTACCCGAATCAACCCCTCCTACAATCCATGATATGTAGGGGACTCATACGCACACAATGCAACGTCAAACAAGCAACAAATTCAACAATATCAAAGCATGCAAGATAGAACCAAGTTCTAGACAAAAGCAAGAAAAATTGCCAATTTGATGAAATTGGGATTAAAAAAAATGGATTCAAATGCAATGCAATGCAATGCATGAAATGAGAAGTGAGAGAGAAGCTCTTACCAAACCTTCACGAATGGCATAAGAGATATGCATATCCCTATCAAAAGTGCGGTCGTCACGGGGGTAATCCTTGCCAAGCAAATGACTCCCCAAAATTGGATTATTCCTCTCTTGCGCCATCAATATTGGAAGGAGAAGGGATTGGGAGTTGATTGAAGGAAGGAATCAACGAACAACGAGCAAGAAATTGCAGAGAAAAATCGCCTTGGATCGAGCTGGGAAAGAAAATTTGAAAATAAATGTTTTTCAAAATAAACAGCAGCTGTTGTTATATAGCCCTGACAGTGGATGTATCGCACGAGAAAAGATATCCCGCGTGAGATATACCTTCTGGAAATGTACGAAATTGTCCCCAACAATAAGCGTCTACACAACGTCAAAATTCAAAATTTTGACACATTTACCCTTGGAAGTAACACATTAGCAAGGAAACGTGGAAAAATCGGCACTGCAAGTCACGGAACGAGCCGAACGTGACACCCGCACAATCGCCCAATACGACACCAGTCGCTCAAAAATGATTGATCCAGAGATCAACTCATTCCACACGATTCAACGCCCAGACTGGATCGTCAAAAGAAAAGCTCGATTCAACGCCCAGACAGGTGGATCGTCAAATCAAAAGCCCGATTCAACACCCAGACATGTGGATCGTCAAATCAAAAGCCTGATTCAACGCCCAGACAGGTGGATTGTCAACATCAAAAAAGCCCGGTTTAACGCCCAGACAGGTGAACCGTCATTACAAAAGCCCGATTCAACGCCCAAACAGGTGAATCGTCATCCTCAATAAAAAGCCCGATTCGGAGCCCAGACAGGCTAATCGTCACAAAACCAATAGGACTCAAAGGACCAGATAGGTAAGTCTTTGTTTTCTAACATATTTCCCCGCAGGTTCGGAGCCCAGACATGCGAATCTTGAGCAGGACATGTATATTGTAATTGGGTCTTGATTTGATTCCTCAGTATGAATTTACCTTTTCAAAAACAAAATCTCCTCAATTTTCAAAATGATTTTCAAAATACCTAAAGCATCCTTATCGTGTTTTGGAGTCAAACTACGTTATGGTCTGATTCTCCGATAGACATAAGTAGGAAGTCGTGCTGCCCGACCATCCCGATATTCAGAATGATGTCTTTTCTATCGTCGACATGACTTCTTCCATAAGACTTGTCGACGAGGGGCTCTTTAGACATCCTATTTTGAACCCATCGGTGCACATTTATACCGCTCTAAGTCTCGCCTTGAGTCAAGAAGTAGAAATCCACCATTTCGTCATGTTTTATTATGTTTTGACTAACAACCGTTAGTTTGGGAATAAGCTGCATACGAAATAATGAGAGAAGGGCAGAATTGTCCACAGACTGTCTTATCTCGCGCGAAATAGCGTGTCTCGCGCGAGATAAAGGAGTTCTGCAGACTGCAGATAACAGTTTCCTCATTGATTTCAACCTCTTTCGGGATAAAACTTAATCCATCCGGCCAGCCAATGAAGTTTGGATTCTGGAACCTTCCCAAGGTGTTTGATCTCATCTTCAACACCTCTCCAATACCTATAAATACCTGAAGACTTTCAGTATTTAGGAGCCCAGACTTTTCAAGTCAAAACCCCCACATTTACTGGTTTCTCTCCCTGAAAGATTCCTGTAAATCACTCCTAAAATCACCTAAAGTTTGTTTGTCAACCTTGTTGATAAATAAACATCAAAGCACGAATCAAGGACTGAGGTGAAGCTCTGTCCGAGTTAAGGTTTGACTCTAAACTTGAGTCGAAACTCTGTTCGAATTACTTCACGCAAGGTAATCTTCCTTTCCCTTTCTAATTGATTATTAGAGTGGTATAAATATATTGAATCTAGGATCAGCCTAGAGCCTCCCCAAATCATGGGGATGGTCTCGAAGCAATTGATCCTATATTCCGTTTAACCTCGTTAAATGGATCTTTATTTTATTTATTATTTAAAATATTTTCCTTCTTTGAAAACCTCTCTTTTTTTTTAGCAAGACCGATCTCCGGATTGGGTGGAATGGGTGCTCCTTGACCTTCCCATTCCATAACCTAAGCCCCGAACACAAAATCTATTTTCAAATGATTTTTCTATGTTTTCAAACGAATAATATAGGTGGCGTCTCAAAAAAATGTTAAAAAACTCGTGCATCGCTACAGATATGCCGTGGTATGTTTTCTCAGTCCTATAAATCTAATATCACTAGTTGTTGACTCATAATTCATTTGTCTAATTTAATTAGAAATCTTTTTGAATTTGGTCATGCTACAATGGAACTTGCCATATCAAGTTTGAACCACTAGAGTTGAATCTCTTGCATTATTGGTTTAGTAATGTGGTATGTAAGCTCACTTTTTTTGTCTTGATCAATTATGTCTTTGCGCCTCTAAATGTCCAGATCGAGCTGCTTTATATTCTTAAGCCCTCTCCACGACGCTTTACAAGCTAACATGGTAGTGTAAGTTGGATGTTGCACTTCTTTTGACATCTTATGTGTAATGATGCTTCTAGTATTAAGATTTTAACGAGTTACTAAGTTTGAACACAATGGTCAATACCTCAGTGAGGATATTTTTTCTTTCTCTAAGGGTTTCTTCTTTTTTGAGCATTCTCTGTTGGTATCTAACTCATCATATACTTCCTCTGCCCCATAATAAATGTCACACTTCCCTTTTTGGTTTGTCCCAAAAAAAATGTTGTGTTTCTAACCAAGGAAATAGTCGTAGTGCACTTATACCTGTTTGTGCTTGTAAATAATGCTTTCATATCTAGTTTCACGACTCTGAAGTCACATAAGTGTTGATTTATATTTATGTTTTTTTTGTGCTTTCCTCTAATTTATGGACCGACTTTGATGTTTATTGGATTTCCCCCTCTTTACATGGCAGGTAGAGCAAGATCTGGCATTCTCGTTCTACCGTGTGGTGTAGGAAAGTCTTTAGTGGGGGTGTTTGCAGCCAGCCATATAAAGAAGAGCTGCCTTTGTCTAGCAACAATTTTTTTTGTGTTATTGATTATGTTAAGTCTTGACATTGTGTTGTAGTAATATGGTATGATCAAACAGCTTGTGGAGGCAGGATTTTGGGGTATTTGGTTGATGTTCATGAAAGAAATGTGTATTTACATTTACGAAGCCTAGTTATTTTATACAGGTTGCATTTGTATACATGTTGCATTTGTTTCCTGCTGATGTATTTTTGGGAAAAATTAATAATACAGGGCTCACTGGGAAAAAAAGTCTACTTATTTACGGCAGATAAACGAAGTCGCCGTAAATAGACTAGTTATTTACGGCTGCTTCATTTATCCGCCATAAATAAGTTCAATGAATGACTCGTCCCCAAAGGGAGACGAGGTTATCAGAGAGAGTCAAAATGGGGACGATTCGTGCTGTGACGGACGACTCGTCTCTTATATACGGCGGCCTAGACCCGCCGTATATAAGATTTCATTATATACGGCGGTAACCTAACCGCCGTATAAAACTTTCTCAAATACGACTGTAATACATATGACGTATTTATATTTCATTATATACGGCGGTACTTCAGCCGCCGTATTTGCCCTTGATTATATACGGCGGCTGTATTTCCACCGTAAATACTATATAGGGCAGTATATCCGTCGTAAATACTATATACGCCGCGACTTTATATGCCGCCCAATATACGGCGGTATATCCGCCGTAAATACTATATACGGCGGCTCCAGTCACTATATACGGCGAATTTTAACCGTCGTAAATAGTACTGTTTCTCATAGTGCCTGCTGGGCTTGACAGTTTGAAGGTCCACGCGCTCGGACTGAGATCGGACTCTTATTGTTCTACAGTCCGTTAGGGCCCGACCCGTCTCTTTCAAAACTACATCGTTTTGTAATTTATATATATAATAAATTTAACACTCACAAAGCCAAAAGACTCAAAACCCATTTGCAGCATGTATTAGGAATGATGCACATGGTGTAACTTTGATTACAACTTGGATTTTTTTTTATTCGTCATGAATTGATGGGCTGAAAATAATTTATATGACAATTATTTTGTATGGCAATGCTTTTGATCTTGAATAATTGGGCTCCAAAAACTCCATGGCAAAATGATAAAGTGGTAATGGATTGATGGGCTGAAAATAATTTAAAGCCCAAAATGTAATCGGTATAAAATTTTCAAAATACAACATCTAATTTGTAAGCCCGTCAAACTCGAGCCCGCTCAATGCCCGTTTAAAGCCCGCAAAAGTCCATTAATTTGAGCCCGCATAAAGCCCACTATGTTGGGCTCTTGAAATTGAAGCCCACAACTAAATGAGACATACCGGACTTTGCCTTGGGCCGTGCACACCCCTATCTCTAGTCCTAAAATTTAACTAATATTCCTATAATCAAGCATAGGAATTGAAAACAAGAATCTAGTACTCAAGTAGTGATCGTAGCACAAGTAGAAAGCAAGTTGCCATAGAAGTTGTTCCTTCTAAAGCCTTTTTTTTTTTTTTTTTTTCAATCTAATGTTACAAGGATGAGTTTAATAGGATTGGAAACCCCTCCACACTTAGATTTCGACAAAATTTCTTTTTTAATTAAAGAAAGACTAATCTTAACTTAATTAGGTGGGTCCCACCTATTGTCCCACGGAGTATACTGAATTACATAAGGTTACTCACCAATAAGTGGACGTGAACAATTATAAACCGTTCGTAACAAGAGGGGAGCAGAAAGCAAAGACAGTAGGAGGAAATCCAATTCCGGTATGGTGTCCCTAGGTACCCTTTAAACCATTATTTCAGCATATGAGATTCTTTAGAGGAAATGAACCAATTGGAATATTTTTGGCAGAAATAATTGGAGGCCAAAGGTGGACCGTGGGAATTGCAGTGGTAGCAGGTGGGGAAGCAAGAGTAAGGAAACAAAAAACTGCTAAAATTCTTGTTACTTCGTTCCCTGAATAGATGTCTGAATTTTATTTTGGGATATTTTTGAAAATGTTCACATTTTTTAAATTAAAAGGCATAAATTGATAAATATTTACGTTATTCACTTCTAAAAATTTAGTTAGCAAGTATAAAATTACTAGAGAAAAAAAATGGTATGGTTAGGGACAAGTTTCTTTACAAAAATAACATTTATTTTGAGACATTTTTTTTTTGAAATGGACATTTATTTAGAAACGGAGAGAGAGAGTAAATCCTTGGAAAACACAAAGAATTTCAATAGCAGAAAACAAAATCTGTCATTCAAACTAGGCCGAAAATCATTGCATGTTTGAATTTCTTCACAAAGGCATTTGGCTCAGAAGAAAAAAGCACCACATTTTCAAATATTCCTTACCCTGCTTTTCTTACTTTCTGTCTCTCTTTGTTTTCTCCCTTTTTTTTTTTTTTTGTTTCTCACTTATTGTTGTTGTCATGGACTGTCCTGACAAGAGACTGATTTTCACTTAAAGCCGGGGCCGTGGGTTTGAACACCGAATCTTCATATGGAGCGAGAGAGCTTTCAAGAAAATCATTTCCAAGTAGAAATAATATATAATAGGAATAAATTTGTTTGGGAGAGGACAACATTAATAATTTTTTGATGAGAAGGACCTAAAGTTTTATCATTCGATTCATAAGAACCTCTGGTGTCGGTAGGCTTTGCTAAGCTGTAGCAGACGGTATAAGGTTTGGGCAACCCAAGTATGAAAGTTTCGTGTAGTTAGGAAGCTTCAAACAACTCAACAGAATACGGATGTGAGTACGGATGCTGCCTTCACAACCTGGCCCATACATCTACAGATAATGCAGCGAAATAAAACAGAATAAAACAATAACGCAAGGGTTATATACGCTTACTGATCTTGAGATCAGCAAATTAGGCTTACGCCAAAAAACTTTTCACTATTAAAATTTTGATGCTTACAAAAATACGAATAAGTGAAAAACTAAAATACAAAAATACTAAATGAGTTCTAATCACCTTCTATGACAAGAACACTTTCCTTTTTCCAAGTAGGTCCTATTCTAGTCAAAAGTAAAACTAAGAACTCAATGAAAAATTAGATGTGAGTTACGGATGTATGTCACAACCTTCACTCACAATCTAAAACAATAATGTTGAAAACTGTGAAGAACAAGAAGTTTTCTCTCTCAAAATTTGTATCTTATCTTGTGCTGATAACCTTGTATTTATATACACCATGAAGAAGATCTTCACGCAATCAACAATATTCCTTTGTGAGATCTCAAATCCTACAAGGAAACATAAAACACACTCACAAAGAAATAAATTGTTAGTAGGTTAGTCCTAATTTAAAACTATGTACATAAATACAAGATATTTACATATTAACAAAGTCCTTTTCAAAGTAGGATACTTATGAAACTTTTCATGAAAGCATAAAATCAACTTACCAAAAATTCTTCTTTGATTCGAAATAGGAAACAACTTATTTCCTAGAATAAAGTCCTTTTCACAATAGGACAATATGAATCTCCATGAAAGTCCCAAAATCAACTTACCTTTTTTATATTGATTTGAAATTAAGGAACCACTTTGTTTCCTAAAAAAGCTCACGCTTTCAATCTCTCCCTATTTTGAACTTTCTGATCAAAACTAAAGATTTATGATTTGATTACTATGACCAACATTTTCAGATTCGAAAACTCTCCCTGAATGGATGTGTGTGCAGATGTGTCAACACATCCACATAAAAACTCCATAGAACAAGTTAGTACTAAAAATTACAGTTCAACAAATATAACCAAAAGTAACCATTCAGCAAATGTAATTTGGGGATTACAGATCAAGACTACAACTAACAAATAACTAAAACGAATATTAAAAGCAAACATGTTGATGTTTCATTCACAAGTAAGAACAAACAGTAAAGCTCCCCCTGAGTTTAAGCATCCCAACTGAAACATCAGTAGCAGCAAAGACAACATCAGTATCATTCTCATCCAACCTTTTCTCCTTTTTCTCCTCCTTTTTGACTAGAAAGTGTAGTCTCCCATTTCTGAAGATCCACCTTCAAATTCTTGGCATGTGTCTGGGAGGTAATCATTTGAGCATTGAGAGCAGCAGCTGCAACAATTTCTGCATCAAAGGCTTCCACGATTGCATCAAAAGAATCTGCAAATGTGTGACAAGATGTGGCCACATTCTGACGCACATCCACAACATCAACTCCTTTGATTCTGCAGATTGATTAGACATACAAAGAGAGAGAAATCTATGGTGTGTGTGTGTGTGAGATAAAATTTGGGGCAGAGGGGAAAGAAGCACAATGAAGGATTAAAGATATGTGACAGATGAGGCACACATTTAAACACACAACTCCCCCTTTTCAACTGAATTAAGGAATCCTTTTTCAAAAGGTCTTACACAGCCAAAAATTCACAAAGATCCTCCAACGACTATAACCCTTTGATATTACCACACACCAAAACACGAAAAAATAGGGATTAGAATAAATTAAAATTTTCCAACGTTTTATGGTAACAAAAAATCACTTCAGCCATATCTTTTTCAACAGAATCCCTTTAAAATTGTCCTTCCTTTTTAAATACGGATTGATACACACCTTTTTCTTTCATGGGAGATATTGAAAATCAAAAACATGTTAAATCAAAGAATAAATTAAGAATGAAAATAAATTAACTATCATGTTTACAAAGCATCCTATATGACCTAAAAATGTAGTATGCCTAGCATGATGCAAACACACAGGTGAAGAAAAAATCTCAGCTCACAGATGTGGCATAGGATGTGAGTCACATTTGGGGACACATTTAGATCACAAAAAGTCAATGAGCAGTAATCCAATCTGCACAGCCTCTAGGATGCATTCACCCATTTTTTATTGTGGATTTTTGCATTGTGAGTACCTTTCACTTTTCTTTGATCCCAAAGATAGCCCTTTTTCTCAATGATCTTATCAAGTTTGATTTCAAGATTTCTTATGAGAATCACTTGATCACAATGGTATGGCTTCATACTAAGGGTGAAGCAGCTGTTTCTCACTATTTTTTTTTATTTTTTAAAGCACCCACAGTGAGATACCTAGAAATGTTATATCAAGTCATCAAAAGATGACAAGAACAGGAAGTGCTCACAATTAAGTCATCAGAATAATGTCAAGGATGAAAACTCACAAGTGACCACACTGAGATATTTCATGCTAATGCATGAATTTTTTTTAATTTTTTTTTATTTTTAGTTAGTCTAATATACAGATGTGTTAGAGTATGTGAGACACATTTGTGCTCACAACCTTAGATATCACACAAACCAAGAGACTTACTCAAGGAGAAAAATCTCTCTAAATCTAATGCCTTTGTAAATATATCAGCCAATTGATTTTCAGTCCCAATAAATTTCAGACACACAGTTTTTTGTTCTACAAGATCCCTAATGAAATGATGTCTAATATCAATGTGTTTTATTCTTGAATGTTGGACAGGATTTTTAGATATGTCCAAGGTACTTTTGTTATCACAAAAAGCAGTCAAAATTTTGCTATTCAATCCATAGTCTTTCAGCATTTGATTTATCCAAAGCAATTGTGTGCAGCAACTTTCAAAGGCTACATACTCAAATTTCGGTGGATAAAGACACACAATTCTCCTTCCTACTGTACCAAGACACAAGGTTATTTCCTAGGTAGAAACATTCACCTGTGGTACTCTTTCTATCATCACTGTTTCCAGCCCAGTCAGAGTCTGTATAGCCAACCAAATTGGTGTTTGTCTCTTTAGAATAATGCAGCCCTAGGTTCACAGTCACACTCACGTATCTAATGATTCTTTCAAGGCTTTAAAATGGGATACCTTTGGGTTAGCTTGGTATCTTGCACCGAGACACACTATACATTATGTCAGGCCTACTTGCAGTGAGATAAAGCAGACTTCCAATCATGCTTCTGTACAGGGTTTGGTCAACACTCTCACCATCTGAATCATGACTCAGCTTTTGGAAAGATCCCATTGGTGTTTTTTGGTGTGAGGAGTGTTCAAGTTCAAATTTTTTCACAAGATTCTTGGCATATTTAGACTGAGAGATGAACATGCCATCCTTGAATTGTTTTATCTGTAAGCCCAAAAAATAATTCAACTAACCTACCATACTCATCTCAAATGTGGAAGTCATGCTATCCACAAACTTAGCTAGCATAGGGTCAGAGTTTGACCCAAACACAATATCATTCACATAGATTTGTGCCATAAGAATCTCCTTTTTATTTTTCCTTACAAACTAAGTTTTGTCAACCTCACTTCTCTTGAATCCTAGGTGAAGCAAATGGTCATTCAACCTACCATACCAAGCTCTAAGGGCTTGTTTAAGCCCATATAGAGCCTTCTTCAGCTTATACACATGGTTAGGATACTTGAAATCCACAAAGCCTTTAGGTTGTTCAACATAGGCTTTTTCATTCAATACCCCATTCAGAAAGGCACTCTTAACATCTATTTGATGAAGAGTAATCTTGAGGTAACAAGCAATGGCTAACAGAAGCCTAATGGACTCAATCCTTGCAACAGGAGCAAATGTCTCCTCAAAATTAATTCTCTCAATTTGAGTGTAACCTTGAGCAACTAACCTAGCTTTATTTCTAGTGATCACACCTTGCTCATTAGTTTTGTTCTTGAAAATACATTTGGTTCCTATGACATTTCCATGAGAGGGTCTAGGGACAAGAGTCCAAACCTCATTCTTTTCAAATTGAATCAACTCATCTTGCATAGCAAGAATCCAGTCAGCATCTTTCAATGCTTCAGCAATATTCTTAGGTTCAATTTTTGAAACAAAACAGCAAAAGCTTACCTGTGAGTATGCTGAGGAGCAACTCCATAAACCAGCCATCTTTCTATAGTCAACTTTGTCCTTTTGCCTAGTTCTCACTTGAGCATGCACATCTCCCATAACTTGTGAAGTAGGGTGATTTTTCTAAATTTTAGAGGGAATATCCTTTGATCTATCCACACACCCATCCTTATTATCTTCTGGAGCATCATCCCGATCGTATTCGTAGGAAGGCCCTCAGTTACATGATTTTGAGTGGATGTGTGAGCAGATGTGGGTTCAGATGTGGATGCAGATGTGTCCACATCCTTGATTACATCCTTTTCAGGTTCAGAGGGTTTTTTAATACTAGTAGTTTCTGTTGATTCTTCAGCACCTGTATCTGCATCCTTCCAGTCCAGTAAGCAACCTGAAACATCATCCTTAGCAGTCATGAGGTTAAGATCAAGTGAGTCATCAAAAACAACATTAGCAGATTCCATAGTGGTCTTTGTTTTGAGATTAAACACTCTGTAAGCTCTACTATTAGTGGAATATCCCATGAAAATTGCTTTATCACTCTTTGAATCAAATTTGGACAAATATTATCTATCATTGAAAATGTAACAAATGCACCCAAATACATGAAAGTACTTCACAGTGGGTTTCTTTCCAAGGAGGATTTGATATGGAGTGACTGTGCTACCAATCCTAAGGAATATTCTATTGCCAATGTGACAGGCAGTGTTCAAAGCTTCTGCCCAAAATTTTTTGGACATGTTTTTAGAACTTAACATAACCCTAAACATTTGGTTTTCATATTCAGTGCCATGGTCAGACGTAATCCTCATAGTCTTAAGACCATAAAGATTTCTAACCCTTTTGTATCAATTCTTGAATTCTCCAACTATTTCATATTTTTCTCTTAAGAACATTACCCAAGGGTACCTAGAATAATTATCAACACACACAAAGGTATACTTTTTCCTACCAAAGCTTTCTACTTCAATAGGTCCCATCAAATCTATATGAATCAGCTCCAAACACCTAGATGTGGAGCACATTTGGACTTTTTTATGTGATGCTTTTGTTTGCTTTCCCTTTTGACATGAACCACATACATCAGGGTTCTTGAAGTTCAACTTAGGGAGGTCTTTAATAGCTTCAAATCTTTGATGTTCTTCCAGAGTTCTACAACTAGCATGCCCTAATTTTTGGTGCCACGGATTGACATCATTAGCTTTTGAACTTAGGCATGAAAGATTGTCACCAAATTGGTAACAATTGTCAGCAGATCTAGGTCCAGTAAACACACACTTATTGTCCTTATCAAACACTTCACACAAGTGTTTATCAAACTTCACATAAAGGTCATCATCACATAGTTGACTGATGCTTATCAGGTTGGCTTTCAAGTCTTTCACATGGTACACATTGTGCAATTTTGGGAGACCCTTGACATCTAGGGTTCCTTTCCCAATAATTTTTACTTGAGAACCTCCAACAAAGTTTACTTACCCCCCCACTAATTAATTCATAGTCAAGGAGAACAGCTTGGTTCCCAGTCATCTGCCTAGAGCACCCACTATCAAAATACCAAGAGCCAGAGACAGTACTCTTGAGGGAAGAGTAAACAACATTGCATGTAGCACTTGGTTTGGCCACCCACTGCTTTACAGCTTTCTTTTTGTGGTGCAGAGGTCTCAGATTACCAAGATGTGTGTTCGGATGTGCATACATCTTCTCACACATCTGAGGCTGATTGAAGTAACCAGATTTTTTGTCAGCCTTAAGTTTGTAACAGAAGGGTTTAATGTGCCCAGGAGCAAAACAATAATGACAGATGTAGTGTATCCTCCTTGGCCTATTCTCAAAAAAGAATTTTTCTTTAGAACTTGGTTTTTCACACTTTTCGAAGTAGAAGCCTCACATCCCTCCTTTACAAAATTACCTATTTCAAAGTCCAGACTAGTTTTGTTGAGCTGACCCATAGAAATAGCTTCATCAAGTTTCATTTTACTTTTGTTCAACTTGGTAAAAGTACTTTCAGCTTTTTCACACTCATTTTTGAATTTTTCAAGCTCAGCTTCTCTCTTGGTCACAAGGACTTCAAGTTTGGCAATGGTATCTTTTTGATCATCATTTTCTTTTGAAAGTCTAGCCTTTTCATCTTCACAAGTAGCTAATTTATCAGAATGAGATTTATTTACCTTAGCAAGTACCTCAATCTTATCCATTCTCTTTAACCAATCTGTATGCAACTCTTTGTAAGTTGCAAAGAGTTCCTCATAGGAAATGTCCCTATCCACATCATCAGAATCTCCTTTTACAGAGAAACAGTTCAGCATTAGGTCAGATGTGACACCAGATGTGTTCACATCTGTGACCACATCCACAGTTCTTCAAAAGTTCCTTCTTCTATATCTGTAGAGAAAGCATTGAATACTGAATGGCAATTGATTATAGACATGTTAGCCACTTCATCTTCATCCTCACTGTCACTAAGGGTAGCAGTTAAGCTCATTCCCTTCTTTTTAAGTGTGTTGGCACACTCATTTTCATAGTGACCAAAGCCACGACATGCCCTACATTGAACACACTCAGAGGATTTTTTTATTGTCAAAACTTGGTTTCTTGAATCCATTCTCAGTGCTAGGTTTTGGCTTTTCAGCAGCACTGGGAGCAGGTCTATTGGGAAACTTACTCATCCTTTTGTTTTTCAGTATGGAACTGATTTTTTTGGAAATAAAAGCCACATCCTCTTCTTCAAGATTTGATTTGTCAATCTCAGAGGATAGTTCCACAAGCTCTTTTGGAAGAGCAGCAGCACTTTTGAGAGCAAGACTAATGGACTTGTTCTTTTTCTGAGCTTCAAGGTTTAGCTCAAACACAGTCAAAATCCCAACTATTTTATCTAGACCTATTGTATTGGTGTCATTTGTTTCCTCAATCACAACCACTTTTATGTTAAATCTCTCAGGTAAGGTCCTCAAAATTTTACTCACAAGTCTTGCATTGGAGATAGATTCTCCCAAACTTGTACACTCATTTGAAATTTCATGAATTTTAGCAGCATATGAAACAATGTCCTCAGTCTCTTCCATTCGAAGTAATTCAAACCTATCCATTAAAATTCTAAGCCTAGTAGCTTTCACACTTGGTGCTCCCTCACATTGTGTTTGCAAAATATCCCAAGCAGTTTTAGCAACACTTTCATTAGTGATAAGCTTGTACATATTCTCAGAAACATGGCTGGAAATAGCACACATTGCTTTCGAATTATAGTTGGCTGAAAGAATTTCTCCAAGAGTCCATTGATCTTCAGGTTTTCTTTCGAAAATAGACTCACCAACACCAGACGCAGGCTTCTTCTCCACAGTAGGAGGTTGACATGCAACAAGGATACACATCCAAGCCCTTTCATCATGACCTTTGATGTAATTTTGCATCTTAGACTTCCAAAGAGAATAATTGGTGCCATCCAAGACAGGAGGCCTGTTTTGATGATTTTGGCATTCCATAATGACTACACTTTCTGGATCAACACTCAGTAATATATCGAGAGATGGCTCTGATACCAATTGAAAGTTTCGTGTAGCGAGGAAGCTTCAAACAACTAAACATAATACGGATGTGAGTACAGATGTGTCACACAACTGTCCACACATCCACTGATAATGCAGCAGAATAAAACAGAATAAAACAATAACGTAAGGGTTATATACGCTTACAGATCTTGAGATCAGCAAACTAGGCTTACCCCAAAAAACTTTTCACTATTAAAACTTTGATGCTTACAAAAATACGAATAAGTGAAAAACTAAAATATGAAAATACTAAATGAGTTCTAATCAACTACTATGACAAGAACACTTCCCCTTTCCCAAGTAGGTCCTATTCTAGTCAGAAGTAAAACAAAGAGCTCAATGAAAAACTAGATGTGAGTTACGGATGTATGTCACAACCTTCACTCACAACCTAAAACAATAATGTTGAAAACTGTGAAGAACAAGAAGTTTTCTCTCTCAAAATTCGTATCTTCTCTTGTGCTGATAACCTTGTATTTATATGCACCAAGGAGAAGATCTTCACACAATCAACAACATTCCTTTGTGAGATCTCAAATCCTACAAGGAAACATAAAACACACTCACAAAGATATAGATTGTTAGTAGGTTAGTCCTAATTTAAAACTATGTACATAAATACAAGATATTTACATATTAACAAAGTCTTTTTCAAATTAGGATACTTATGAATCTTTCCATGAAAGCATAAAATCAACTTACCAAAAATTCCTCTTTGATTCGAATTAGGAAACAACTTATTTACTAGAGTAAAGTCCTTTTCACAATAGGACAATATAAATCTTTCCATGAAAGTCCCAAAATCAAATTACCTTTTTTATATTGATTTGAAATTAAGGAACCACTTTCTTTCCTAAAAAAGCTCACGCTTTCAAAGTATTTATGAAATTGAGATTAAGTATTTGGAATTCGGCCTTCGTGCACGAGTAGCTATTGGAGCTTGTGGTACATGTCGAGATTTGATCAAATATCAATATACATTCTTTTGCTGTTATGATTATTGAATGTTATAAAGCGAGATACAAACGTGGGTAATGGACGGGCAATACATAATAAATTGAGCCCAAAATACATTTCATTCAAGTTTCAATTAAGATAAAGGGAGTGGGCCTTCCATACCTTTACTCGTCGTGCCTCCTCGTTATTCCCACTATGTCGACCTATATATAAAAGAGTGAATAATGGCTAAGTCACATAATTCATATATGCCGACAAGGCACTCTTATATGTCGAGCAAGACATCCAGTAAATGCCGACCTAGGCTTCATCAAAGGGCAGTACACATTCCTCGTTTATCAACAAAGTAAAGCAATGGGCATCTCTATTCTTACTCCCCCTTTTCTCGGCATCAACTTAGGCCGACCAAGCACCACATGCCGATGAGCGTGCCCCATAGGCGCACGTGCAGAATGTTATTACCAAATCTTACTCAAACAAGAATTGTGGAAAGTTATAATACCACTAGGATTATAACCTCCTCTCACACAACTTCCTAATCAAAGATGGACTCTACAATCATATACATATAAATACAAGCCATAATTCACATTATTTTGGTAACACATCTTTTGACTATAATCTCTTGCCAATCGATTTCTGTCTCTAAACAAAAATACTTATTCTCACGCCGTAGAGCCTTCGCCAGTGAAGCCCCGACTTATTTTACGTGTTTGTTCTTCTTTATCAGGCTATTTAAACATATAGGATACAAAATGCCGCTGGATTTGGGTTGACCCGAACGTTTTTTGCATCATAAGTTTGGTTCCATTGCCGGGAAACGATTCGTATTATACGTTGAATAGTTTGAAAAATTATGCTTCATTCTCCTAATCCTAATGGAAGACGGACATACTGCTAGTATTACTCCTGATTCGGATAATATTCATGTGGATGAGACTAATGGCAACACTAGTACTGCTTTTCCTCTTGCAAATGAGGAACTGCCTCCTCCTCCTCCATCATTGATTGATGGGCTGCCGCCCATATTAATGAATCTGCGTTCTAGGGGACAACCAGTAACCGAGGGAACGCTGCCGAACCCTACTCGTTGTCGGCGCCGAGGAAGACCCTGCGGCGACGGACGGGAAGAATGCCACCCAAGGGGGAACTAGAGCCTCCTCCCAGCAGTTGATCTCATAATTCTCTTACATCAACATATGGAAACTTTGCAACGCATTTATGAAACACAAAATGTCTTATTACAATTGGATCCACGAGCACTCAACGGCTGAATTCATGAGGCATACGAGGATTGGAAATTCCCTTGGAGGAAAGCCATCTTGACGGGCGTGGTAGTCGGGGGAATAGAGAAAATCTTCATCCCGGTCGACATCCCGGCGGCCATGGCCCTACCGGTAAGCAAAACCCCCAATATGTCCTCGCTTTCGTCATAAGGCACACAGCATGGAAACACGAGAAACGAGGTAGACTTGAGAAGTCATTTGAACAACCAAAGGGAACAGTAGGTTGATTACTGCGGACTTGATAGCAAGGCTTAGTCAGGCAAGGCAAAAATCTCCTACTCGTCATTACCCCTCTCCTCGGCATACGAGTCCTCCTCGGTATAGGAGCCCTACTCGGCCTATTAGCCCTCCTCGGCCACGAGACTTCCTCCTTACCCAGGAAATGGCTACTAGGAGGGATAGAACCTTGTTTATGGGGACAACCATCGGGAACACGAGAAACATATTCGAGTGAATGGACGCGAGGATGAAAGAAAGGACCCTTGCGTAGTTCTCATTTTAGCTCGAAATTGATGCTAGGGATATTCTCATATTGAAAAAGAAGTTTGGATGAAATGGAGATGGGAAGGAAGGAAGTGGATGATGATAATACTAGTGACACCCGTCCTTTCTCCCAGCGAATTAATGATCTACCCCCCAATCCTGCTTTTAAAATCACAAGTTTTGAAAAATATATGGGAACCACAGACGCACGGGACCATGTGCAAAATTTTGAATCCACCATGGCCCTCCTCATGAGGGCAGATGATATTCTCGGCAAAGCTTTTGCTAGTACCTTCTCCGAAACAGCTTTGTCCTGGTTCCGTGAGCAAACGAAGGGAATCATCGATAGCTAGAAAATCATGAGAATGAGGATTCTTTTGTACCAATTTACGACAATGAGGAAGGAGAAAAAAGATTGACAGACCTTTCAAACATTGAGCAAGGGAAGAACAAAACAACTCTGAGTTACTACAATCGATTAAGAGCCATGGCGGACCAACTAGAGGAAAGCCTGACAGACCGGGAGGTGATGTTTGCTTTAACTCCAGACTGAGATCCGAAAAATTGATCTATGAACTTTCTGACAGAGAGCCTAAGTTAAAGTCCGATCTATACAATGTGGCTTACGCTATAGCTATGGCAGAAGAGAAAAGTAAAAAGAGGTATGAAAAATCAGAAGCAGATGCAGCTGGCACCAACCAGGCTTCAAACGAATGTAACTATAAGGGGAAGAACAGAACTCGGGCTACTAAGAAATTTGAGGTTTTCACCCCCCTCACCAAGCCTATAACGGATATCATGCAATTGGTGAATCTGCCAAGTCCCCCACCACTAGATAAAAGAACAAAGTACACCCGTGAAAACTCCAAGTATTGTGCCTTTCACAAAGAACATGGGCACGACACGGAGAATTGCATCTCACTCAAGAGAATAATCCAAAGATGGATAGACTAGTGAAAACTTGATCGTTACGTCATGAGAAAAGATAACAAGCGAAAAACAAAGGATGACGATGACAAAGATGATGAAAGGGAAGACCAACCTCCTAGAGCCAAGCTTCACGTTATAAGAGAGGAGACTGTTTCCAATAAAAAATTGAAAGATCATATCCACGAGCTGAGTAAAGTATATCACATCCCACCCTGGATTTATAAGAAAGAAAAAGTCATTAGCTTCTCCCCTAACAAACTAGCCAGAGGTCGTGCGGCTCGCCAACAACCCTTAGTGATAAAAGGGAGGATTGACAACTGTGAATCCGAGAGACTCCTTATAGACTCGGTGGCCTCCCGAGATATTCTGAATTACTCTAGCTTCCATAAGATGAATCTGAAGGATAGCATGCTGCAACCATACTCTGGAAGACTAGAAGGTTTCACCAACCACAAAGTCAGCGCCATGGGGACAATTGCTTATTGATGGAAGTGGTGGAACATCCCTTCCGAGCCGATGCCACAGTAACATTCGTGGTAATGGACCTGGCAAGTAAATACCGTGCCATCATAGGCATTCCAAGTCAAGGCAAACTTGGGTGGTCGCCTCCCTCCCTCATCAGCGAGTTAAATTTCCCACTCGAGCTGGAATCAGATGCATAAGGGCGACCCACAGGGACTTCTTGGAGCATGTAATGAGGAGCAGAAAAATATCCGAAAGGTGGAGGTAGACACACCGAGAGGAAAATGCGAAAGTCTCTAAGTCTCGTAGAAGACTACTAGCATCGATTCTAGGTTGAAACTGATTTTTTGAAGCGAGAGGATGAGGACCAAATGATTCAAGAGATCCACGAAAACAATGACACGGTTCTTTCCGGGTCTCGGATATAGACCCTCATCTCGCGGCACGAACTCGAGGGCTGACCCCGAATTGAGACAATGAGAGCAACCGGACGTAGACAAACTAGTTGAGATATAAGATCTAGACATAAATGGTGAGGAAGGTAGAAGGCTTAGAGAGATAATCATTGAAAATTTTCAATTTCGAGACGGTCCGAAATGGAGCAGTAGACGAATTGGAGGAAATTATACTCAATCCCGACTATACGAGCAAAAAATAAAAATTGGGGGTGACTCTCCAGGAAAAAGGAGGAAATCATCATCATTCCGAAAAAACAATCTTGATGTCTCGGCACACGTAAGGTCGAGGATATGCGACGAGTAAAATAAGAGGTAGCTATCCACAAGTTGGAAGTTGACACGTGCGCCAAACCTATCAATCAAACACGAAATAGTTTTGCAAACAATAATAGGAAGATGCAATCAAGGAAGAAGTTTAGAAATTACTAAGTGCGGCGAAATCATAAGAAAGCAATCTACCCGTTTGGTTGGCCAACGTTGTGATGGTCATGAAAAATAACGGGAAATGGCGAATGTGTGTAGATTTCAATCTCAACAAGGCCTACCCGAAAGGCAGTTATCCACCGCACTGAAAATTTACAAGCCTGGTGGACTCCATAGCCGGACATAGAACTCTGACTTCCTAGACGCCTATTCTGGTTATCACCAGATAAAAATGGCCGAGGAAGATATTGAGAAAACAGCCTTTCAGGCAGCTGGAGGAATTTATGATTACAATATGATGCCCTTCGGACTTAAAATGCGGGCGCAACCTAACAACGCATGGTCGAAAGTATTTGGGGAACAGATAGGTAGTAACATGGAAGCCTACATAGATTACATGGTCATCAAGAATAGGAGTGACATCACGTCCTAGACTTGGAGGAAACTTTTGACAACCTACGTACTAACGACATGAAATTGAATCCAAGTAAATGTGTGTTTGGGTGACATCCGGAAAGTACCTAGGCTTTATGGTTTCACAAAGAGGAATCGAGGCGAATCCGAAATAAATCAAAGCCTTGATAGACATGAAAGAACCTACCAGCATCAAAGAGGTTCAAAGGCTGAATGGAATAATAGCAGCCCTTAGGAGGTTTATTACAAAGTTTGCAGAAAAATCACTGCCTTTCTTCAAAGTTCTGAAGGGGATCAAGGAAGCTTCTTAGGGACAATGCGAATGCGAGAATAATTTAAACAGCTTGAAGGAGTATTGGGGATCCCCTCCTTTGTTGAGTAGCCAAAATGTCAATGGGTGAGAAATGCTATACGTCTTCCTGTATCGGCCACTTCGATCACGCTATAGGCTGTGGTACTAGTGCGGAATGAAGGAACTACTCAAAAAACCCATCTACTTCATGTCTCCAAGGCATTGTCGAGATTATGTGGAGGCAGCTTGAATACTTGAACCGCGGAGAGATAGCTACGCACTAGTTGAACACTAGTGCGGCAAGAAAAGCTACGAGCATACTTCTCTCGCACATCCCCCACTTAACTTTGTATACCCCGATGCGCCCTCGAAGAAAATCTTTCATAAGTTTGGACTGTTCCAGGACTGTCTCCTTAATGGTGGTCTATCGAGCTTCATCGAGTTTTGATATCAGATACCAACCTGACTGGGAAGATACTCCAAGCCATACGATCTCTAGTCGATTTTATGGTTGAGACCACCTTCATAGGTGAGTATGACCCCCACCTCCCGTAAGCGAAAAAAAAAAAACACAGTGGGGAAAGAAAGGAGCCAGACCATCGAAGCTCCCAATCCGAATTGCTTTGGGTCATATACACTTGAGGATGGTTCGACTCAAGGAAAGAAGCGCAGCAGAATCGTACTAGCAAGTCCCGATGGAGTAGCACACACCATCCGTGATATATAATCGGATTCAAATTCCTGCTTCCAACAATCAAGCGAGTACGATGGCTACACGATATTTTACATAGAGTTGGCTTCCTTCTATGGCAACAACTAAAATTGCCTTATACAGTGACTCCTAACTCGTAGTCGAAGCCAAATTAAGGGGAGCATAACACTTCCCAACATCCCATACTTACAAAGTATAAGGACCTCATCCTAGACATGTGACGAAAAGCAGGATTTTTGGAAATAAGTCGAATAGGAAGGGAGGATAATCTAGTGGCGTAATGTTCTTATCTAAACCGGCGACTATTGACGTGGCAGATCTTGACTCTAACCCACTAATAAGTCTTTGCCAGAAGAACACCTTACTACGAAAGACTACGAGTAAGGCTCCTAGATTGGGGAGCAGAGAAGTGCCGGATAGATGAATACATGTGAAACTTCATTATAAAGAACCAATTCCCCGGAAATGAAGTGCGTGCTTGAAGTTTAATTATCAAGAAGAAGTTAGTAAGGTTCACAATTATGAATGGAATTCTCTACGTAAGATCATTCACAAAGCCCCTACTAAGGTACATCTATCCCAAGGAAACCGAAAAATCTATTGGCGAAGAGTCCACGAAGGCTGCATTTGTACGAGTGGTCCCTCTGGGAGCCCAAAAAACCTTAGCCGATAAAATCATCACGCTAGGTTACTACTCGGCTGTAAACTCACGAAAGATGACGTGCAAGCATACGTAAGAAAGTGTGACAAGTGCCGGAGATATGCCGACATTCCACTTAGACTTCCAAAGAAGTGGAACATACACTCCATAATTCCTACTTATCCATTTGACAACCCTTCTTGGGAATCGACAACATCGTACCCTTCCCCCCTCGCCCGAGGCAATTGCAAGTACGTGATCGCGGCGTCGATTACTTCTCCAAAAGGATAGAAGCAAAAGTTCTTAGCCTTGAAAATAACAGAGGACAACGCAATCAACTTTGTCCACGACTTCATCCTGTATCGCTTCGGGGTTCCACACACTATCATCTCAGATAATGAGTCTCCAGTTACATAAGACATTCACAACAGAATCCCAACAGACTAGGAGTCGAGACACATCAAGTCATATGTGAGCAGTGCTTCAATGCAGCGGACAAGTGTAAGCACCAACAAGATGCGTGCGCGGCCACTAACCAATAACCTAGAAGGAAGTGATGTGTAAATGGTTGGACGAAGCATCCCTTAGCCTTGTGCGGTAGATTCGCATAACCACCTAGGGGCCAAACTAGGGAAACCCCATTTGCACTAGTACTTATTCGGTTTGCCGAGACCACGGCACCAAATTCTCTGAGATGGCTGAATTCGATGCGACAAGAAATTCCAACTATGATGAGCATGTCAACAAAATCAACGAGTGCTCCTAGATTTGGGAGACTGATTAGATGAAAGAAGACTAGGCCGCGATAGAGAAGAGGTGAACTACAAGCAAAGAAGCAAAGCCTATTATGATAAAAGAAGTCGGCTCAACAAAGAGAGTATTCTGTAAGTCGGAGACCGGGTACTTAGAAAATATAAAAGCTACCGGCGTAGAAAGCGCGTAACAAAACAGAAAGCTCTCCCCAAACTGGGAAGGCTAATATATCATCGAATTAAAATTTATCGTAAGAAGGGATTCCTGTAGAATGAAGACTTCGCATGTGGAAAGAGTCAAAACATCCAGTGACATTATGATCATCTACTAAGTATTATAATTAGTACATAGTTTGTTTTTCATGTAATAAGATTAGTCATCGTTAATCTTTCCACTTATTTTCAAGTAAAATGGG